>JARHVA010002772.1:0-600000 GCA_037957365.1 Torreya grandis
CTTCCTCCCTTGCATGCATTGCTATATATTATAGCAATGCAAGGAAGGAAGGAAGAGCATATCCTCCCTAGCATACATTGATCTATATGTATAGAAATTGTAGGTTAGGAGCAATCCACCTCTTCTTGTTTCTTCTCATTTTTAACCCTTAACTCATGTATTTTTGTCTTCCTCCTCTTGCTTTCATCTATTAGTTTATTTCTTGCTTGATTGAAAATCTTCACTTCTTCTTGCTTGTGCCCTATGGATTCCTGCTTACTTGGTCCCTTTTAATAGAATTTTTTATTATTATTATTATTATTATTATTATTATTATTGTTATTATTATTATTATTATTATTATTATTATAATATATATATTGCTTACTTGGTCCCTTTTAATAGAATTTTATTATTATTATTATTATTATTATTATTATTATTATTATATATATATATTTATATTTACATAGTTACACATTGATATATATCATATTTATCTACCTATGTTAAAGATTTACGTATCCTTTATCATGCACGTGCTTCTCAAGGTATCTTGTGAAATGGATGCATGATATACATGTTACATATGATCATGGATTTAAATATGCTTTTTGGATTCATTAAGCCAATACTTGGGGGATTTTCACACTAGGTGCATGCTTATGTTGGGGGCATATTTTTAAAGCATGTAAGATTCTATCCTTCCTAATTTCTATTTTAATATAGAGCTTTGTATATTGCACATACATATCTTTAAATGTACTACATCCTACATCTTGCATTACATGGATATATTGTGTTGGTATGTGACTACAATATATGATTCTTACATGCCCTATGATTGCTTGATTGCTTGCATATGTGTGTTTTTTCTTGTATGTGTGTAGGTGTGGTGCATGTCTTATCATGTGTTATCTATATAGGATCATCTAGTCATCATGAAAGGTTAGGTCCATTTGATTGATTACTTGTTAGTCACATTGCTTACTCGATGATTACATTTACTGTAGGTGGTTACGTGATTGTGTGTGATTGCATTTATTGTACTATGCAATATCATATACTTGGTGCCATGATCCATATCATACATGTTATTCTTTCAATGTCATATGATTATTTTATACATTTGCATGTTCTCTACCCTACATCTATTGGGGCATACTACTATTGTGTCATTCATTGATATATCTCACCCTCATAGGGGCATATTGTTAGATTGGGGCATACTACTTGTCCCTATTTACAGTTACATTACATGCACATCATTTTCCTTTCTCCTTACTGAGCTTCTCACATATATATTATTATTATGGGAATGATGCACCTATGCATTTATTGTTAGTGTAGAATATTATTTTCTACATATTTACTTATTATGGATTACTCCTACACATGGAGTTTTCCTACACTTATGGAGTTATCTTGCTTAGGTCTACTTAGTCATAATGAGTTACACTTGACTACCATTATTAGTTAGTGGGAGTTAATCTTTGACTAATTATTTTGGGTATGGGAATTGGATTCCATTCTTGGGTCTTTGACAATTTTTTTTGGAATTAAACATTCACTCTCTTATTTGTACATCTTCATTTTGTGAGTTATTTCACTTGAGTGTGTTGGATGGATTGATTGTAGTTTTACATTATTCTCTTTTTTATTTACTCACAACTATTATATACAATTACTTGACTCCTGATCAAACTAGTGCAGTCGATTGATCCAATGATCTTGGAGAACACTTTGATATAATATTAGAGTAGTCTAGTATTCAATTGTCTAGTTTACATATTGTTAGTTTTTTTAATTATGAGATTTGATTGTTTACAGAAAAAACTAGTTTTTTAATATCCTATCAATAGAAGTTTTCTTCATTGGGGTATTGTGGGAGATTTGTTTGTGAATAAAAATTTCGTGGAGATTCAATTTGGCCTTCATACGTTGATTTGCATGCAAATTGTGGGTTTTCACAAAGACATTCAAATAGCATGCTTCTTTCTATTGGCATCATGATCATTCCCCCATTAAGGTGTTCTAGTTCTTTATGGTATTTTACCTTCAAAAGGTAGTAACTCCACAACTCAGTCAAGGTTTGAAAAGTGCCTAACATAGCCCATAGTAGCATTCAAGCCTGTCACACCAAATCCCCATCCAACATGGCCAATGCTTTTGTATGCACATGGAATATTCATGCATCAAGATAAAGACTCATATAAATTCAGCAACCCTAAACGGTTGCATTCCATAAAATTTAAGTCAATAATCAATTTTGCCCTAAATAAATTTAAAAATCTAAAAGCATGTTTAAATTAATTTAAAATAGCTTGATTTATTAAACTCAAGATGAATTTTTTTCCTTAATTTTCATAGATTTATCTATAAAGGGAATGGTGGAGACTTAGGTATACTTTGAGATAGGGCTTTGGTTCAAATCTGCCCAATTGCTTTTTGTTAAAAATATTTTTTAGTAAAAGGAGCATGAAAAGTGGAAAGTATTGTAACTTTTGGTAGGCAACTCAGATGGAGTGTTATTTGTTTCAAAAGTGCTCATTTTTTGTGTTTGTTCCATTGTAGCCATTTATTTTGTAATCACACTAAAATTATGAAGTGCAAAAATCTGGGGGGGGTTGATTGAAATAATTTCAGGGAGTATTGTGTCTCTTTTCATTTTGTTCATACATTCTTTTTCATTTTTGTAACAACAAAATTAATTCTACATTATGGATGTTAATTTGATTAGTCCTCTCATGCCTTTTAACTATTATGAATAAAAATCTTAAATGAAAATCATTATGAGGAATAAGTGCATAACTATGGGCATTGAGACTAAACCAAATGTTGATGCAAAAAATGTAAATGGTTTAACCATTGTGACGAAGCCTTTGGATTTTTTTATTTTTTTATGTCTCCTGATCTACTCTTTCATTTTGAATCTACAAAAAATCATAATGAAGTATGGACCATACTAGAAAAACTTTTTGGAAAGCTAGATGTGAGGAGAGGTCATGAACTAGAGAATGAGCTCATTAGTTTGAGTCCTAGTAGTTTTGACACACTATAAGATTTCTTCACTAAGTTTAAGTCTTTGAGATTTTAGTTAAATTTTTTTGATATAGATGAAAAATATTATCTATTTATTCTTTCAATACTCTCTAAACTAGGTCTATATTATTTTATGTTTGTCTAAACCTTCCATGCCATAAAAAGTGCTCTTGGAGCCACATGGAAAATTCCCTCTATAGATGATTTTGTTGTTAAATTAATTCGAGAGAAAGATAAGTTAATTCAGATGACCACATTGAAGTTCTCAAAACTACAAGATCTAATTGTTGGGAATCGAAAAATGAAGGCTTCAAATAACAAGGAAAAGAAAAAAAAATTAAAAGGATCAAGAGAAGAAAGAACAAAATCCTACCTCCTCCAAAATAACCATTGAAACTTCCTCTACAAAACTTGAGAAAGAGAAGGTTAAGTATGCTTATTGAAATAAAAATGGGCATGATGCACACAATTTTATGAAAAAAAGATTGACCACCTAACTCATTCTAGAAAAGAATAACATAGTTGTTCCTAACTCTATCAAACATAATCCATCAACTCTAGATTCTTCTAATGCAAATACAAATGGTAAAGAGAGTTAAGGGCAAGGCTCTTGTAGCAGTTGCAACTCCTACTTCATATTGGGTTATTGACTTAGTTGCTTTGCCTAACATGGGTTCTTCATAGGTTGAGTTCACTTCCTTAGAACCATGTAACATGTCTTCTATCACATTGGGTGATGACACTCTGACAATAGTTGCAAGGAGAGGGTCTATTGAAGTGAATGGAGGAACATTCACAAATTTTCTAAGTGTTTTCTAACTTTCAACCAATCTCTTATCAATGTACTAGATCACTCAAATTGATAAGGGCATGAGAGTTGAATTATCTCTAGATTTTATAGTCATCAGAGAGTTGCACCATGAATCGACAGTGGCAATGAGAAGGAAAAATCAATGGACTTGGTTATACACCTTCTCACACTTTGCACTTGATATTTCTCCTATTGCACTACTTACTCATACATATGGGGTAAGTAAACTATGGCATGGGAGATTTGACCACCTTGACTATCATTATTTGAAATAATTTAGTAAACATGATATGGTCACAAGTTTTCCTCATGTTCATTTATCTAAAGGTCTTTATGAGGGTTACACCCTTGAAAAATATCCTAAAGAGAAATATGACAAGGGTAAAACATTGAGGGCTACACAGGCATTAGAGTTAATACATAGTGATATATATAGGGCATTCACCAAACCATATTTCAATCAAGCTAGGTATGTTCTCACCTTCATTGATCATTTATTGAGGTATACATGGGTCTACTTTCTTCGATAAAAGTCTGAAGTTTTTAACAATTTTTAAGACTTTAAATCTCTTTTGAAAAAATAATCTGGGAAATTCATCAAGATTTTTCAAACAAATAATGGTGGTGAGTTTGTCAAAAATAGGCTTGAGAAATTTTGTACATCATAAGGGATTGATCTATAGTGTATAGTTCCAAATAGTCTTCAACATGATGGTATTGCAGAATCCAAGAACTAGTCTTTGAAAGAGATGGCTAACTACATGATTCACTTCAAATCATTAACACCTTAGTACTAGGTAGAGGTAATCAAATTTTCTTGCTACATTCAGAATTAGGTTCCTCATAAAGCTTTGAAAGGAATCACTCCTCTTGAAGCTTGGAACAATTAGAAACCCATTGTTAAACATTCAAGGTCTTCAGATTTCCAGCTATGGCATGCATAGCTAAAAAGAAACACAAGGCTATGGGACCTCAGAGTAAGCCTTGCATCTTCATAGGTTACTCATATGGTGTTAATGGATATTGGCTTCTTAATCGAACCACACATGATTTTTTCACTAAGAGAAGTGTTCACTTTCAGGAGAGCCCTTGGATTCAACACTTAACACTTCTCCCACTTTATTAGACTCATTTGGATTTGATGACGATTTTGATGATTCAAATTAGTTTGATCACATTTTTGAGGTTGAGGACTCTTCTTATAGTTTATATAGTGATATTAGTGATGGAGATCCATCTCCATCCACATATAGCCATGATTTAGACAATGAGGATTCACCACCTAACTCACCTACTTGCAGTCCTCTTTGGGATAGACAGACACTACAGAGCATATGTACATGGGTTGGGGATCCTTCAGATGTTAGGCAGATATATTTAGAGTTTTAGAGTGGACCATATGATTTCTATGCCTCTGCTTTTGATCCATAGACTTTTTGAGAGGCATCTAACATTCCTAAGTGGGACACAAGTATGCATGAGGAGTTAAGTTCCTTAATTAGGAACAACACATGGGATTTGGCATACCTTCCTAAGGGAATGAAGATAGTTCAATGAAAATAGATATATCGAACTGAGTATGCAGCAAATGTGTCAGTTGATAAGTTTAAAGCATGATTGATAACAAAAGTTTTTTCACATGTGTTTTACATTGACTACACATAGACCTTTACAACAGTTACAAAGATGAACTCTATCAGACTCATTCTTTCCATTTTCATAGCTCATCATTGGGATATTCATCATATGGATGTGAAGAGTGACTTTCTTCATGGTGACCTTGAAGAGGAGATTTACATGGAGCAACCATAGGGTTTTGTCAAGGACTCTTCCTTAGTATGCAAACTTTGAAAATCTATCTATGGCCTCAAACAAGCCCCTTGAGCTTGGTATGATAAGATGGATTCCTTCCTTCTCTCATTAGGATTCACTAGATGCCATTCTAATCTAAATGTCTACTTCTTGTGGCAGGATGATTCACTTTTGATTATAATATTATAGATCTACTAATCATAGGGAGTTCTTCATTGTCTATTATAGTGGTGAAAGAAGATCTTCATAATAGATTTTCCATGATTGACTTGGGTTTGTTGTATTACTTCTTTGGGATCTAGATTTCACATTCTGACTCATAGATTACCATTACACAACCTAAGTATGCTCTTGATTTACTTGCTCAATTTCACATGGCTGATTGTAAGCCAAAGTGGACTCCATTTCTATTTAGAGTCATGCTTGAGGCTAATTTTTATACACCATTGGTTGATGTTACCTTATATCGATAACTTGTTGGCAGTCTCATCTTCTTGACACATACTAGACCCGATATTTCATATCTTTTAGGAATGGTCTATAGATTCATGCAAGATCCTCATGAGGTACACTGGAAAGCAACTGTGAGGATTATCCACTACATTTAGGGTACACATAGATTTGGAATTCATTACAAAGTTGGCATTGATGTTGAATTAGTTGGGTACATGGGTTTAGATTTGGATAATCATCTTGAGCATCACAAGTCCACTTTAGGATATAGTTTCTCCATAATTTTAAGTCTAATTAGTTGGTCAGGTAAGAAGCATAATGTTATTGCTTCATCATATACTGATATAGAATACATAGGAGTTGTTAATGATATTACTAAGGCTATTTGGTTTCAGGGGATACTCACAAAGTTTTGTATTTATTTTAGGTGAGCCACAATCATCTTTTGTGATAATCAGAGTACTATTTAGATTTGTAATAATCTCATTTACCATTAGTGGACCAAGCACATAGAGGTTCATATGAATTTCATCAAGAGTTTATTCATGCATAGGTCATCACTCTTAAATTGTAATATCATTGAGCATATTGCTGACATATTCACCAAACCCTTCAATGAGAGCAAGCATCTTCACTTTTAAGCTCTTCTTGGGGTGTGAGCTACATTAACATCTTATGAGAGGGCCTTATAGTCCTCTTCTTTTTAGGTTTTTGGGGAGTTTTTCCTATATTTTTCTCTTTTTTTGCACTTGATGAGAGTTACTTTTTATTGGGTACCTTATCAAGGCATGTTGTCGGGACCCACTTATTTTACCCACCTAAGTTATGCTTAAGGGGGGTGTTAATGTAGGATATTATTTTTCATGTATTTATTTATTATGGATTATTCTTACACATGTATTTGTACTACACTTATGGAGTTAGCTTGCTTAGGTGTACTTAGTCATATGGAGTTAGGCTTGATCACCATTATTAGCTAGTGGGAGTTACTCTTTGACTGACTATTCCAAGTTTAGGAGTTGCATTACACTCTTGGGTCTTTGACCACTTTTCATGGAGGAGTTACACATTCACTCTCTTATTTATGCATCTTTATTTTGTGAGATATTTCAATTGAATGTGTGGGATGGATTGATTCTAGTTTTGCATTATTCTCTTTTTGGTTTTCTCACAACTAGTGTATGTAATTATTTGACTCTTGCTCGAACTGATGCATTTGATTGATCCAATGATCTTGGTAAAAACTTTGATATTTATAGATCATGCAATGCTTATGTTAGGATGGGCTTCCACCCAATATCCTCCATAGATCTAGTGACATTATGGTTACTATATTGGATACATTTATTGTCATTTATTATTCATAGTGGGGAATATTTATTTTCCCTCTTTTTAAGGTATCATTGGGGCATATCACTCGCCCTTTATTTTTCAATTTAACTTGTTGGTATCAATTTGTGAGCCCTAATAGAAACATTTATGATATTAACCATTATGATAGGACAAAAAATAATAACAGCACATGGGACACAATATCCCCTCATTTTTAGAATTTAGCTTGTTGAATCTAAGGATGAGAAATTTCCAATAATTTAACTAGGTGAGCAATGGAAATCAACCATTGGAAGTTCAATCCACTTTGAATTGTCTGAGAAATCTTACTGATGAATGCTTAAGTCCTTTAATTCTTAATCCACATAGGTATCACACTACAATACAATGAGAATAATATTCATCATAAAAAATGGATAAAATAAAAGAAAGGGTAGGGTAGGAAAACAAGTGGTTCCTTCACTAAAACAAGATTATTAATTCTAAAAATCAAAAGTATGTCTAATCACTATTATACCATTGTGTACTACATATAGTTGTTAGCACAAACTAAAGCAACTCAATAGACATGAGTCTGAGGCATTAATTGAATCTATTACCCTAAACTTATATTAAATAAAAGCATATGAAAGGCCTATAACTACTACACACAATGGATTGACACAGCTTCAAGTTAAACATAATGGAAATTCAAAACCAATCAGAATATCTATTACATATTTAGTAATAAATAAGCATTGAAATCTCTTCTTAACATTAATCAATTATGTTTCATCAATAAATAAAGGACATTACTAAAGAACAATATTAAAAAACTAGATTTCTATCTATTTCAATGTTATTACAAAAGCATTTAAGTGTGCCCTCCAAGGTAGATAATCACAAGCCAAAATAAAATAAGCAAAAGAGAGGACTGAACCTATCATAATTTCTACAGAGTTTTGGTGCACAACATCTCTTTTTTTACAATAATGTAGACTATCTTTTATAGAAAAGAGAATGGGGCTTGTCTTCAAGTTCTGCAAGGCTCCCATCTCTAGCCATGATTGTCACTTTATGTTATTACCACTGCATTCAGTTAGAATATTCCCTTCCACACTCATAAGAGGTCAATTTCTATTTGTATTTTCTCCATGGTTAGGACACATATCCAATTGAAAGGATATCCCCACTTCTCCATTTTGATCCAAGTATTTTGAATGATTCTTTCATTCAGCCCACCTGTGAGAATATTCAAGTCATGAAGCCATTAGTTTGTTTCATGTACCTCTCTTAACTAGTCAAATCCCTTAAAAGCCAATTTAATTGATTCTTTTGTTATTTTTCTCAATTTGGGCCATTCTGACATTTTGATAGGCCATCAAATTTAGGCTCATGCCCTTATGATGACTCAGTCGATCGACATGGTTTAGGTTCATCTCTTTTTGTGTCTCCAAGCCCTCTTTGCCACTTTTTGCTCTATCAACCTTGGGATCTTTTGCATTGGCCATGTGGCTTCTTCTCAGTTTCACATTTCTTTTCCTTTTCTAGATTATTGGCTTTGCCCATTGAGTCCCACTTTGACACTTGGTAGTTTGTCATCACCCTGAGGCTTTACTTTACTAGTTGCCTATGTCATCATCGTGGCTACGTGGCTTCTTCTCAACTTCCCAGACTCTTCATGATTTGGGATAATATTGTCAATTCCCTAAGATCCCAAGTTAATGTTGTAATCGCTTTGGGCTCCCAAGCTCCCAGGAGGGTGCCACGTATATTTTTCTCAAGGCCTCATGGCCATAGCGCTTTGCCAATATCATTTAACTCTCGAGCTTTTAGAGTGTTACTATAATACCCCTAGGTTTTGAGTCTTTGTGTAGACAATATTTATGTATTATATAGGACCTTAGTATTTTACACTTAGCAAACTCAAACCTTGGTTGTTCCTCATAGTTTTGGACCTTTCTCACTTTTAAAAGTCTCATATCTACTCTATATTGTGCCCCATGGCCTATTTGTTGGTCTGACCAGTCTTATCTTAATTACCTACATCTTCTATCTTGCTTAGAATGCTTAAATTATGCTTATTTTCCATCTTTACAAGTTTTTAGTATTTACCTACTTCTTGCTCTTTAGACACTAGCATCCCAGACAAATAGCTACATCAATGCAGGGGTCGTGCTCTGACACAAGTGGGTAGTGCCCTAAATTTGTCTAATTTACAAATGAAAAATATCCTAATGCTCAACTTAAGTGCTTAAATATGAGTTAATTCTCTAAAGGAATTGATATAAATACAAGATCAACCTTCATTCATTCATCACCTAGCAGAACAACTAGAAAAGACCTAAGGAAACTTATCAAAGCATTCAATTAAGCACTGGATAAAGCAAAGCTTCCCTATTTTCTCCTATTTTCATACCACTCATAGGGACAAAACATACACAAGTTTGAAGTACTGAAGGAGTAGCCTAAGATCCTGATTTGCCAAGTTACAAGCAAGGTCACTGTTATCCTTACTTTCCACATTTACATGATTCACACACAAGCCTAAACATGTAGGGAAGAATTACATCAATCGAAGGCCCTCTTTATATATTATTTATGTAGGCAACACTCATTGATAGAGTGGTATTTAGAGTTAGCATGAAAACATGTGCCCACTAACCTATTTTTTCTCAAGATCACTATGAATATGAAGAACTAGGGTTTTGCAATTTTATAAAGAACAATAGTCCATGACCTAGATCTAAATACACCAACATGAAGACAAAGACAAACCCAAAAGCATCTAAGTTGTCCCATCCTTTTTTAGCAGCTATTTTGTATAAGACACCTGCATCAAGTTCAAACAATAGTGTTGATGTAATCATCCAAGGTTGATGTTAGTGTTCGCAGCTCTAGAAACATCTAATCCAAAATTTGAAGATTGTTCTAGAATCTTCTTCTAGACTATTTCCTACCTATTTCAAATCTAGAACAACATTAGTATCAAAACCAAATAAGTACATTATTTATTTTTCATTTCCATATATAGCATAATTATACTTACTATTTTAGTCTATCTTAGTTTAATGAATTAAGTATATGTTATATTTGGGTTTGGCATTTAATTCACCTATTATAAAGATAGTTTTATACCCTTGTACCTTAGGCTAACTCTATCCCCTTTAACCCTAGATAACCCCAATCTATAAATTTTAAGTTAAACATTTGGTGAACCCAACCTATGAGCTTAAAAACCCTAGCTACTTTAGGGTTTTCTATCTTTTTTTTGAAACACATTCTGTTTTCAATTAATCCTAAAAATAAAGTGTTCAAATTTACAAAGAATTAGATCTTCTCTTTTCTTGTAATCTTGTTAGTTATAGATATATCAATTAAATATTCCATGTTTCAATACTTTATAGTGGTCATTACTTGTTATATCTCATGCTTGATTAAATCAGTTTGATCTATAAGTGGTTCCAAACCTGCATTCCTACATACTCCTTATTCTAATGTTTACAATGAGATTTTACTTATTACTACAACATGCCAAAGGGAATGTGTTAAATAATCATCCTCCCCATGCCATATTAATACCAAATCCAAGGATATTACTGCCAAAACTTCACGTTTAGATTTACTATGCCATTCATCTCATTACAAGGATGTCCTTTTGGATGCATTGCATATGACCATACTCCCTTGTAATGTTAAACCACCATATGTGGATTTTGTCTTAAATTCCATCAATTCAACCAAGCATAATATATCCTTTGAAAAGGAGGTTTTACTACCTCAACATCTCATAAACAGGTTTTTGCCACTCTACATCTAGGTGTGCGTTTGAAACAAAATGATAAAATGAGCTCTTGTGGACAATGGTTTGGGGCTCAACATTTGTAACATATCCTTTCTCTCCTTGATTGGCATTGGACCTTCACATTTGGAACCATCTAATGTGAGTATCAAGGGATTTGATAATATTTCACAGTAAGTTTTGAAACAAATAACATTAAATATTACTGTGGCCCCCCATATATTACCTACTTTGTGCCAAGTTATGGCAAATGATTTGAACTATAGTATTCTATTAAGATGACCTCAGATACATGAGATGTATGCAGTTCCCTCTATGTTACATGCATACTTAAAATTTAATCATCAAGGGTTCATTTACATATGTCCAATGGATACTAATCCCTTCAAACATTGTGCAATGATCCAACAAACCAATAATACTACACCACAATCCTACAATCTTGATTTTGGTTATTGATATCTTCTCAAATATGGGTACAAGGGTCAAGGGTTGGGTAAAAATAATTAAGGCATAACTCAACCCATTTCTCTTGTGAATAATATAAACTAGCAAGGTTTGGGTTTTTTCTAAAAAAACTACAAGACAAAAGCAGATATCTTGCAATACTTGTTTTAAAAAAGCCAAAACATAATGTATGAATACCTCTACAAATGAACTCGTAGTGGTCAACCATCATCTAATCCATACAGGTGTTTCTCCAAAAATTTTGACACTAGATGAGTTCTCCAATGATAAATCATTACTAAAGTACTTGGGGGCATATGAGGATTTCCCTTCCTTCTATCATAAGAATAGGTTTTCTCATGCCACCTTTGCTCATGCTTACTTTGGTGAAGGAAATGATACCAATGTCCAACATGACATATCAAACATTATTCCTACCACATCATTTATCATAGAAAAATCTACTTTGTTAAATGATCAAATAGTCAAATATATCTTCAAAACGGATAAGGACTCTCAACTAGTTTTTCTTTCAACAATGATGCAAGATGATGAAGTAAAAACATATCAACATGTCCTCCATGATTTTCCCAAACTCTTTGATTGGGACTATTTGGATATGCCTAGGATTGATCGATCAATTGCAATGCATAACATATTATTTTACCCATATGCAAAACTGGTAAAATAAAAAAATCAAAAAATGCATCCTAAAGTGGCACTATTTGTAAAAGATGAAATTCAAAAGCTCTTAGATGCCAAATTTATAAGAGGCATTGCACATTTTGAATGGGTGTGTTGGTGTAGATTTTTATTATATTTAATGTTTTTTTCCATACACATGTTTAGTTAACTTACTTAGGTGTCTTTTTAGATCATTGTGAAAAATAATCCCACATTCATGAAGAAGTGAGGACATATTTATTTTTCACCTATATAAGGTACCTTCCTAAAGTGTTTATGACTAATGATGCTAATGCTACTATTGAAATCTTTCTATTTTTGAGTAATAAGTTTATTCTGGCTCATGTTTAATTTTGTTACTACATAGTTAATTTCTTCGTGCATCTAAATCTATCTAGTAAATCCTCGATTATGGTCCACTCTGACATGGTATCAGAGATTTTATGGGAGATGAATGCTATTATTTCTATTGTGAATTTTTGAGTTCCATCTTGCATGTCATATATCTACCATTCGTTGACCTACCATATTGAAGATTCACCCTTTCTTATATTTTGCTCTTCTTCTAGGGTCCTCTATTGATCCAAATTCAAAAAAACAACAAGAGAAAGGTGTTGGTCATATTTTATCTGGTAGGTTTTTATGCAAAATGGTATGTGTTATCATATTTAGAAGATGTCAAAACCCTAGTATTGGATGTAAACACAACCTAGTTTCATGACAATCAACTTTTTGCCATTTTTGAAGGGTTTTAAGGTTTTTAGTGTGATTTCATATAAATCCATACAATCAAAGGTCTTTAAGAGAACATCCTTTTTGGGTTCTTATAGGGTTTTAGAGATATTTAGTGGGTATTTGGTCAATTTTCAATAGGAGTACTAGATTTGGCATTTTTGAGATGGTAGAGTTCTTGTCCATGTGTACATACTATGGGAAACTCTAGAATTTATAGCACTACAGGAATCATCTCCATCTCTAGCACCTACAAGAACCTCCCTTGCCTCTAACACTCCAAACCCTGATGATTGAAGTCACCCAATACAACCCCTACACACATCTCTAACTGGAGGAAGTGCTAACAATCCTAACATCAAGACTTTTGGGTGCACGTGTAGTTGTAAACCTAGCTCCAAGAAGGACCTACATCTTTGATGCTAAACCCCAATGCCAGACTTTTCAACTGTAAGCACAGTTAAAAATCTCAATAATTTCTCAAGAGGGTGAACATTTTGATGACTATGTAGGGAACCCCAAACTCTGATGATGGAAATAGAAACATTAAATTTAAGCTTGTGAAGGGTGACACTATTCATTTGAAAAAAGAGACCATTTTTTAGATGATGTCACTCCCCAATAAATCACATCAATAAAATTGAGGGGGAGAGAGCACCTATTTTAGGTCTTAGCTCTTGGTAATATGAGAGTTAAGCTCTTGGTCGCTTCCAATCCAAAATTGCTTAACTTTTGCTCTAAGGGGGCATAACTTTTTTGTGGGGAAGTTGATTCCATTTTTTTTTCACAACAAAATTATTCAACCCAAAAAATTTCAAATTTATACAAAGAGGATATCATTATTTTTTGAGAGCAAGAAACTTTCAAACATCTATAACTTTCAGTCAAGAGCTTTGTTCAAGTGCCATGTTTTTGAAAGTGCAAGTTTTTTCAAACTCTACGCATTGGTGATATTCTCATGCTTTGTAAAATTAAATCTATGAAAATTCAGGGGTGTTGCATATCATCATCTTTCAATAGATGTATTTTAAAACATACTTCCTTTTTACACCATAAATCTAAGTTGAGTTTTGATTCTTACACTACTCAACTAGCATGAGTGGAAAGTCAAAGTGTGAATCCTCTTGAGGAGCAAAGGGTTACATCAAATCATATTGGGTACAAAAATGAAATTTGAACTTGAAGTAGAGAAGGTGAAGTGGTATAACAAAAGTGATGAAGCCTATGATATTCTACGCATGTCTATGTCTCCTAACTTGTTCTTTCATATCGAATCTACAACAGCTCCAAATCAAGTGTGGACATTGTTGAAAAAACTCTTTGGAAAGTAGCGATGTTATGAGGGGTCATGAGTTGGAAAATAAACTCATCAATTTGAATGCAAGTGATATTGATATGATATAAGACTTATTCACAAAGTTCAAATCACTCAGGTTACAGTTGAAACTATGAGACTGATAAAAAAGATGATCAAATGATGCTTTCCATCTTTGTCAAATTGGGTTTTGACTGTTCTATCTTCATTTCTACCTTTTATGCCACTAAGCATGTCATTAGAGCTACATGGACCATGTCATCCTTAGATGACTTTGTTACTTATTTGACTTGGAAGTAAGACAAGCACATTCAAATGGGTACACTAAAGGCATCTAAATCACATGCTTTAATTGTGAGTCATGACAAAAAAGGGCTTCTAGTAGCAAGGAGAATAAATAGAACAAGAAGTACCCAGAGTAAAGAAAAACCTAAAAAATTGATGCTAAGTCAAAATATTTAAAAGATTCCTCCTCTTTGGATGGGAAACTCAAGAAAGAGTGATCCACAAGTGGCTATTACAATAAATCTGGACATGATGAATCCAAATGCATAAAGAAACATATTGACCAACTAATAAAAAAATTTAGAAGCACAATATCAATGTCCCTAATTCTTCCAATCAGAGTTCATCAGCACAGGAGTCTTCTAAGGCCAAAAATAGTAAAAATGGAAAAGATAAGGGTAAAGCACTTGTTGTAGTTGCATCCCAACCTTCCACATGGGTTACTGATTCTAGTGCATCGCACCATATAGCTTCATCATATGACATGTTCTCATCTTTGGATCCTTGTTCTATGCCTTATATCTTATTACATAACAATACTTTTATAGAAGTCAATGGGACTAGATCTATTAAAGTGAATGATGGGACATTTCATGATGTTTTCTGTGTTCTCTCTTTATCCACCAATATCATATCTATTTATCAGATCACTCACATCTATTTAGATGAGAGTTGAGTTCACACCTAATTTCATGGTTATTAGAAAATAAAATAATGACTCCACTGTTGCATTTGGGAAAGTATATCACCAGTCATGATTGTATACTTTCTCATATTTTGCACCTGATCAACTCTCTACTACACTATTCACTCATTTAGATAGGGTGAATAAATTATAACATGAGCGATTCAGCCATTTCAACTATCATTACCTAAATAAAATTAGTCATAATGACATGGTTTTAGGGTTTCCACGAGTCAAGTATTCTAACATAGTTTTCTAGAATTGCATACTTGGTAAGCATCCCAAGGAGAAGTATGACAAGGGAAAATCACAAAGAACTGAACAAATATTAGAGATTGTCCATAGTGGCATTACTAGCCCATTTCCAAAACCTTCATTTAATATGACTAAATACATGCTTACTTTCATTGATGACTATTCAAGATATACTTGGGTGCACTTTTTAAAGCATAAATCTAAGGTCTTTGATTATTTTCAAGACTTCAAGGTGTTTATATATATATATATATATATATATATATTCAGATAAAGCCATCAATATTTTACACACCAAAAATGGTGGTGAGTATGCCAGTATCTATTTTTAACAATTCTTTACTTCAGAAGGGATTTAATTACATCGTACAGTTTCATAGTCTTCAACAGAATGTTGTTGTAGAGTACAAGAATAGGTCCTTTAAAGAAATGGCCAACTATATGCTACACTCCAAATCTCTTGCACCTCAGTATTGAGTTAAGGCCATCAATTATGCATTTTTTATCCAGAATTATGTTTCTCATAAAGCATTGAAGGGAGTCACTCTTTTTGAAGCTTAGATTGGTTGGAAACCCACAATGAAGCACTTATGAGTGTTTGGATCTCTTACTATGACCCACATTCTGAAGAAGAAATGTAAGGTAATGGAACCTCAAAGTCATCCTTGCATATTCGTTGGATATCTTGAGGGTGTTAAGGGAACAAGATTCTCCATTCCACCGCTCACAAGTTTTTCATTTAGAGGATTGTTCATTTTCAAGAGGGTCCTTCAGAATCCACACTCAATATCTCTCCCCCTTCCTTAAATGCACTAGAATTAGATGACAATTCTGACAATTCAAATCCACATGAGTAGCTTCCTAATGATCTTGATTCTTCTTCTATTTCTAATTATGAAAGCAGTGATGAGAATTCCCCTCCTAAAATATTTACAGAGGATGAGGAATCTCCTCCTAAATCTTCGAGCATTGGTCCTCTTTGGGCTAGACAAAGACTTCAAAGCATTAGACAATGGGGTGGAGATCCATCAAACACCAAGCGAACCTATTCATCATTCCAAGATGCCCCACATGCTTTCATTGCATCTAATTTTGATCTATAATCATTTCGTGAGGCATCAGGTGGATATTGATATGGAAGAGGAATATAGTTCCATGCAAAGGAACAATATTTGGGATTTAGTCCCTCTTCCTAAGCGAAGAAAACTTGTTCACAATAGGTGGATCTATCAAATAAAATTTGCAGCAGATAGGTCCATAGACAAGTCCAAAGCATGTTTGGAAGAAAAAGGTTTTTCTCAAGTTTCTAACATTAATTATACTAAGACATTCACCCTAGTCGCTAAAATGAATCCATTCTAACTCATTCTTACTATTACCTTGACACATCACCGGGATGTTCATAAAATGGATGTGAAGAGTGTCTTTCTTCATGGTGACCTCAAAGAGGAAATATACATGGAACAACCACAAGGATTTATGGAAGATTCCTCCTTAGTTTACAAACTTTGAAAATCTATTTATGGCCTCAAATAAGCTCTTCAATCTCAGTATGCCAAGATGAACTCCTTTATTCTTTTGGTTGGGTTCACTAGATGTCATTCTGATCCAAACATCTAAATTTTATGATAGAATGATTCACTCTTGATTTTGGTTCTCTACATAGATGACCTATTGATCACATGGAGTTCTTCATCCACCATCGTAGTAGTTAAACCTACTTTATCTAGCAGGGTCTCAATGAATGACTTGGGCTTGTTGCATTACTTCTTCCATATTGAAATTTCTTGATCTATCTCTAGGATCACTAATTCACAATCTAAATATGATTTTGTTTTGCTTGCATGAATAAACATAGTTGACTATAAGTCAGCGCTGACTCCTTTTTTATCTGGTGTGAAGCTTGAGGTCGATTGTCCATCTCCTTTGGTTGATGTTACCTCACATCAATAATTTGTTGGTAGTCTCATCTATTTTATGCACACCAAATCTAATATTTCATATGCAATGGGCATGGTCTTTGGATTTATGCACGAACCATGTGAGCTACACTAGAAAATAGCTAAGCAAATTCTCCACTACATTCAAGGTACTTATAGTTTTAGGATTCACTATGGATCAAGTATCAATGTTTACTTAATTGGTTATACAAATTCGAATTAGGTTAGTTATTTTTTAGAATCATAAATCTACTTCAAGATACAGATTATCCCTCAATTTAAGTCTAATTATTTGGTCAAATAAGAAAAAGAATGGTATTACTTTATCTTCTAGAGAGACAGAATGCATAGAAGTTGTTGATGTTAGAACTAAAGTTATTTAGCTTTAAAGATTGATGACTAACAATTATCTTTCGTGACAACCAAATCACAATCCAAATCTACAGGAATTGGATCCCCCATCAATAGACCAAACATAAGATTCACATGCATTTCATTAAGGAGCTCATTCATGAGCAATTCATTGATCTTCACCACATCCAGACAATGAAGGAAATTGATAATATATTCATTAAACCCTTCACTAAGAGCAAGTATCTTTATTTGTAGGCTCTTCTCAGGGTTTAAATGGCTTTGACATCCTTCTCTATGAGGTATTTTATTGTACTTAGGTACCTCATCGGCCTTTATGTCAAAACCCAATTCTACTACTCACCTAAGCTACACTTAAAGGGGGTGTTAGTGTAAGTATTTATTCTATTTAATGGTTTTTTATTTACACATATTTAGTTATCTTGCTTAGGTGTATTTTTAGGTTATTGTAAAATATAATCTTATGTTTATGAGGAAGTGAGGACATGTTTATCTTTCACCTATATAATGTATCTTCCTATAGTTTGTATGGCTACTGATGCTAATGTTAATATTAAAATATTTTGATTGTTGAGTAATAAGCTTTTTTTAGCCCATGTTTGATTTTGTTAGTACACAAGTAATTTATTTTTATATTTGACTCTATCCAGTAGATTCTTGATTGTGGTCCACTCTGACATGATTTGGTGTCCAACATTGTCCCTATTACAAAACTTGATGGTGAAATTTGTTATTACACTAATTACCATGATTTAAACAAGGTTTGTCCTAAAGATGAATTTCCATTACCTAATTTTGACATTATTGTAGATTTTATATCTAGTTATGAGACATTTTTGTTTATGGATAGATTCGTGGTATATAACCAAATCAAAATTAACACTGCAAATATAGAAAAGACCACATTTAGAACTCTTTAGGGTACATTTTTTTATACAATCATACATTTTGGATTAAAAAATGTAGGAGCCACATATCAAAGGGCCATTACTCATATATTTTATGATTTTATGCATAAAACTATTGAGGATTATGTTGATGATTTACTCAGAAAATCCAAACATCGCTAGGACATTGCTACTAATTTGTGTAAAATATTTGAGCACTTGCAAAAGTTCAATGTTCAATTAAATCCAAAAAATGTGTTTTTGAGGTGTTTTCAAGAAAGATCCTAGGACACATTATTTATCATCGAGGCATTGAGATTGATCCAAAAAAGTTAAAATCTATTGTATAAATGCCATTGCTAACCAATCTAAAATAGTTAGGATGATTGCAAGGTCAGATTCAGGGTATTCAACATTTCATTGCTCAATTGGCTAATAAAGCAATTCCTTTCATATGTTTGTTGAAAAAAGACACAAAATTCATATGGGATGATATGTGTCAACAAAGTTTTGATTAAATCAAATCATATTTATCAAACCCACCAATACTTATGCCTCATATTCTAGATAGACCACTACTTCTTTACATATCATCCACCCATGAGGCCCTAGGGTCCCTTTTAACACAATTTGATGATAATCACAAAGAACATGCAATCTATTATATTAGTTGTCAACCCATCGATTATGCATGCAAATATATAACAATGGAAAAATTGTCTAGCATTGATTTTTGTTACTCAAAAGCTATGACATTATTTGCTCAATAATGAGGTTCATGTTATAATTAAAGAAGATCCATTAAGGTTCATTGTGAATAAAACACACGTAACTATCTGCATCACAAAATAGGTGATGTAGCTTACAGAGCTTGATCTTAAATTTGTAGCCCAAAAATCAATAAAATGTCAACTCATAGCCAACCAATTGGTTGCAACTCCCTTACTAGATTCTTGTTTGCTCACCAAAAATTTTTGTGATGAGTTTAAGACATAATATATTTTCCATTCTATGGACAATGTTCTTTGATGGATCAAAATTTAAAATAGGGGCAGCGAATAGTAATGTATTTTTTAACCTCGAGGGTGAATACATGGCTTTCTCTTACAAATTAGTTTTTTCTTGTACCAACAATATAGTCTAAAAATAGGCCTTGATCATTGAATTATCCATAGCATACAAGCTTCATATAAGAGACATCCAATTATTTTGGTGATTTTTGATTGGTTGTTAATCAAGTTATCAATCATTACCAAACCAAAGAAGAGCATCTTCCGTCATATAAATAAATGGTAGATAAACTCATAAAGACATTTGATACATTTTCTATTGATAGTATTCCATGTAAAGATAACTGCCATGCAGATGCCATGGCAAGTGTAACACCTTTGATGGTTTTTGATATTAATGATGATCATATAGACTTTATCATATGACAATTACAATATCCTTCTATTTATTCTAATAAAATGAATACCTTGGTTTTTCTTATACTACTATAAACATAGAATGGTACAATGATTTTTATAATTTTCTCTATCGAGTCTATATACTAGACCATTTTATACAAAATGATAAACAAAAATCGCAACATGAAGCATTTTGTTATGTTATTATTGGAAATGATTTATTCAAACAAATTTTTGATGGATAATTACTTCAATGCTTAAACAAAGATGAGGCTCGCACTGCACTCTTGGAAATTCATGACAACAAGTGGGGTGGGCATTTCAGTAGATGTGCCATGTCTTAAAAACTATTATGCCAAGGTTATTATTGGCCTACCATTGAACAAGAATGTATAAAACATGCAAAACTATGTTTATAAATCATGCGTCATCACATGAGTTACAATCAATTGTTTCACCATGGCATTTTTCCTTATGGGGTTTTGACTTAATTGGAAAGGTAAATCTGGTATTTGTTAGTGGACACAAATTTAACATCACAACTACAGAATATTTTATTAAATTGGTGGAAATAATTCCACTTGAGTTTATCATAGGGGATGACATATGTAGGTTTCTAATGACCAATTTTATTTCATGTCTTGGCATACCTTCAACTATTATTTTTGATAATGAAACATCGTTTCAAAATAAGACAATAAAACACTTTTTCAATATATACGAGATTAATCATGCCTTTTCTACACCTTATTACCCATAGGGCAGTGGCTAGGTAGAGGCAACCAATAAAACAATTATCAAAATACTTGGCAAAATAGTTGAACAATACAACACTAATTAGTACCAACAGATGGTATATGATTAATGGGTGTACTAAACTAGTGTTTGCATACTTACTCAGGCTACACCTTACTCTTTGGTCTATGGTACCAAGGTTTTTTTACCGATTGAACTCAAGATACCATTTTTATGTGTTTTTATTAAAGACATTGTCAAAGATAATTAATATCATGAAAAAATATTGCATCAGTTAGAGTAGTTGAGTGCAAAATGCACATAAGCTACTGAACACTTACGTGTCTATGAGGATCATGTAAAATGAGCATATAACCAAAAAGTTCAACCACATGACTTTGATATGGATGACCTGGTACTAAAATAAAATCAAAAGAATACCAATGCAAAAAAAAAAAAAAAAAGTACAGTTCAAACCAAACTGATTGAGAATATTAACAATTATAGAAATGTTGGGAAAAGACGTATATCACCTTGCTACATTTGAAGGAAAACCTTTAAAAATTCAAATGAACATTATGCACTTACATAAATATATTATGTGAGAACTATTCAAATATTCTAAAAATATTTAAAAAAATCCAAAAACACTTTTGGCACATATATACTATTTTGGCTCCTTGGCATCTATGTGCTAGTTCCATGTTGATGGATGGCATATCAATTACTTATGCATACACATGTGTGTCACACTTCTAATTGAATGTGATAGAGGTATACATAGATACATGATCTTATTCCTATTTTGAATTTTGGGCCTTCCCTCTACCCATGTCACTAGGATTTTGAGGGTATCCACCTCTATGATCATGATACTTTTAGGTCATACCATTCTATGGTCACTCTATATTATCATGTTTGAGCTCTTATATAATTATACATATCTTTATCCATTATTATATCTTTCACAAGGTACTTTATATGTTATGCAATTGACATTTTTTTCTAACACATTTGATCTATGGGATACTATGATATGTTTATATTGGTTGCTTATACTTTCCTTTATGCACTTCCTAGAGTGTCTTGCCTTGTTATTGTTTGCCTATTCAAAAATTTGAATATGTTTCTTTGTTTGTCGCCCATGTGCCTATGTATGCTTTGTATATTTTATGGATATTTGAATATGTCATCTTTACTTTTATGGAAATTTGACTAAGTCATGCCCCTTCGATTGTGCAATATTTGAACATGTCCCTTGTTTGAGGTCTCCTTAGACCCTTGTCTTTCGACTTTTTTTTTAAGTGCTCTTGTGTGCATGCTTAATTTTATTGTAGAAATTCTACTATTTATATATATACACTTCCATGATATTTATCATGAATATTAGGACTTCATGTAATCCAATTGTTCTATGCACTTTAATGCTACATTTACCTAGACATATTCCTTTTATATGCTACATGGTTTCATTCATAGATTATTCAGTTGTCTTATCCCTTTGAGGTGAGATAACTACAAATTTATATTTTTTTCACACCTCATAGGGGGAAATATTAGAGTGGGCATGTCATAGAAGCATGTTCACCACACATTCACAATTTCAGATTCAATAGGGGCTTGCTTTAGAAGCATGTTCTCCACACTTATTTAGTATTTGGCACTTATATCAGCTTTTAGATTTAGTGTGGGCACGTCATGTAGGCATGGCTTCCATACATTCACATTTTTTAGATTAAATAAGGGCATATCATATAGGCATGGCTTCCATATATTCATATTTTTTAGATTTAATGGGGACATGTTTTAAAAGCATGTTCTCTACACTTATTTAGTAACTGATAGACCCATATTCAATAAGGGCTTGTTTTGAAACATTGGCACTTATTTCAATTTTCAGATTTCTCCATATATAGTGGGGACATGATTTGGAATCATGTTTTCCACACTTAGTTTATGATATGTCCAAATCACATAGTTATATAATTTAGATTCACAATTGTGATATAATTATATACATTGATATCATTATTATACACAGTTTCAGCATGAGACATATCTAAGTTGCTTATTTTATGTAATGTGCATTTAGTATTTCAAAATCCAAATTAGTTTCAGATTTAAAAACACTTTAGGAACTATCATCACCCACCAAGATGTACTTTTATGGAATGCATTGTCTTAATCTACTACAGTAGTCAATTCAATTTTGGTATGGTTGAGGTGATTAAATCACTCAATTTTTCCAAGTTTTCAAGTTGGATTTGATTGTATCATCTAACTGTACCAATTTAATAGTATGAATTGACTTTTTTTGCTTATAGTCACCACGTTATAAGTATGATTGGGTTGCATGCTTGAGCTAATCTCAACTATCATGTGGCAACTCACCTATTCTCTAAGGTTGGGGGTGTGTGCCTTCCAATATCTCTTTCTCTCTATCTCTTTAGAGATATGCACTTTATAGATGTATACATATTTATCCTAATCTCAATTTTAGACCTTTACAATGATATATCTTTAAAATCAACTTGCCAATAGGCAAGGCGATTACATTGATACAAAGGTGTACTCCTAAACCTTGCTCTTTCAATTTAAATATTTTCAATACTTTTAATTTTAGGTTATATGCATTGATTATGTATAGTAACATGCTCTTTTTTATAGGTCAGTCACCAACAAAGCACTCAAATTAGACTCATGCAAAGGCAAGGTGTGTTATACACATCCAAGTACATATTTCTTCTCCTTTAAACCAATAATTTCATTACTAGATTAAGCAAGGGAGGGGAGGGGGGGTGTGACAATGGTGGGCACAGGAATTTAGACAATATTTATGGATTATATATTACATTAATCTTGTACACTTGTCAAACTTATATCTTGGATGTTCCTCTCAATTCTAGACTTTTTTGCTTTTGAAAGTCTCACATATGTTCCATCTTGTGCTCCATGGCCTATCTTTTGATCTGACTAGTCTTATGTTGATCCAGACCTTCTATCTTGACCATAATGATTAAAACATGTTTATCTTTCACCTCTACAAGTTATAAGTGTGAACCTACTTTCCTACTCCCTAGACACTAGCATCTCGAACAAACAATTACATCGACATAAGTGTCATACTCTGATGCAAGTGTCTAATGCCCTAAAATCATAAAATCATATAATTTACAAATGAAATGTATCTTAATTATCAGCTTAAGTGATTTAATGTGAATTAATTATCCAAAATAATTGATATAAATATAAGATCAACCTTCATTTATTTATCACCTAGCAGAACACCTAGAAAATACCTAAAACAACTTATCAAATAATTCAATCAAGCACTTGATAAAATAAAACTTCCCTATTTTCTCTTATTTTCATATTAGTCATAAGGACAACACATACATAGGTCTAAACTATGGAAGGAGCATTCCAATAGCCTGATTTTATAAGTTACAAGCTAGGTGATAGTTGTACTTGATTTTCACATATTTCATGATTCACACACAATCCAACACGTAGGAGATAACTACATTAGTTTGAGGCCCTCTGAGTATTGGCTATGTATGTAGCATTCATTGACAGAGGGGCCTTTCAGGTCAACTTCACACCATTTGCCCACTAACCCATTTTTTTTCAAGGTCATTATGAAGATGAAGAACTACGGTTTTACAATTTCATGAGGAGTGATGGTCCATGATCCAGATCTAAATGCACCAGCATGAAGATGATGACAAAACTAGAAGCATACAGGTGATCACATCTTTTTTCAATAGATATTTCATACAGGATACCTATGTCAAGTTTATACAATAGCATTAATGCAACTGTCAAAGGTTGATGCTAGTGTCTATAACTCCAAAAACACATAATCCATAATCTGATGATCATTTTAAAATCTTCTTCTAGTCTACTTCTTGCTTGTTCTAGATCCAAAACTACATTAGTGTCAGAACCAATTAAGTACATTATTTCTTTGTCATTTCCATATCTAACATAGTTCTACTTACTCTTTTTAGTATATCTCAATTTAATGAATTCAGTATACATTATCTATGAGTTTAGCATCTAATTGGCATGTTGGTAGTTTATCACCCTTGTACCTTAGGACATATCTATCCCTTTTAACCCTAGATAAATCCAATCCAAAAATTTATGGTTAAACACTTTATTAATGCCTTTATTTCTTTATCGGGTTGGGCCACTAAGATCATGTCACATGGCATGATCTCAAGTCTTGGAGGCTTGGAAAATTTTCAACAAAAAATATTTTGAAGTTCCTCGAGCACTCGGGTGAACGTGATTATGCCACATAGCATGACCTCGATCATCCAAAGGGCTCGAGGATAAAATCTACAAAAAATACAAAGAAACAAAAGAACTATGGCAAATGAAATCATTAGTAAGTTATCAAAAAAATGAGAAAATCCACCAAGACATAAAACACAGACCAACTCTAAGCTTAAACACATAAGGACTCATCAGTCCACAATAATGAATTCCTATCATTTTAAATTTTTGAAAACTTTATAAATAGCTAAGTCTAAAATCTAATATTGACCATGTATTTATAATGAGAAATTATAAAGACTTTGTCACTTCAAATCGAAATACACATTTTAGAGGTACAATTTAGGCTAGGTGGATTAGGCATGGAACTTCTTATGTTCAAAAAGCTTGAATTCAAACTTGGTTAATATTAATGAAACATTCAGATGATAGAACTTCACATCCAAAAATCTACAAACAAAAGACCAAATCAGAATAAGAAGTTCCTCATTTAAAATATAAGAATAGGGCATGTTGGACCCAACAAATGGTAGCCTCTACAAGGAGAATGTTGCATCAACATTTAGAACCTAGACTGTAAATCTTCACACCTAGACAACAAGCACAAATTTCAAAAAAATCATTAGACAAAATTAGAAAGATGGAAGGCACCGAAATCTAATTCAACATGTGACTACCAAGTTCCAATTCAACCTTGGAATATCAATGTGTGTAAAATTGATTGGTTCTTTTATAGCTCTTGAATTGACATGAAATAATTCAGACTTGTCTAAGTAGTCAACTTCTGAGAAGGACAATATTGGGTATTCAACTTGGGGAGAATGGCATGGGCATTGCTTTATTGACAACCTAATGTTGATAACCCTGATAGAGATATTTAGGGTCTCGTTCAAGCCCTTGTTCCATTGCTAGCCAGGCTAAAAATCTTGTAGTGGAGATTTATTGATTGTCCTTTTTAAGGAAGACTTAGATGTTACATTTTTATTCAATTTTCTTCAAAAAAAAAATTGAAAAGATTTTTTAGTCATATCCATTGAGGGTTGGGATCCAAGCCATTGGCATAATTATAAAATTAAAAAAATAGATTACTAAGACAAATTCAAATTAAATCAATGTTTCCATTTGCTTAAGTTGTTCAATTAAGTGCAATTGGTGGTTTACACAAAAAAATAAATTGTTCTAAATTCACAAGTTCTATTTTGAATCACTAGCCTTTAGAATTATGAAAATGTACAAAAGAACCACTTCTAGTTTATGGAGTTATTCAAGATTGACTAATTACTATCTAACTTATAAAATGTGGATGATCCTCATGCAATTACTCACCATTAAAAGTGACTAGCCTAAAACGGCCCAAGAATGCCTCAATTTCAACACAATGTTGTAACATCTTATATTCCTTCTCAGACCTGGTTTTGATGTAACACTGGTTGTGCGCATGTTTTATTTTTTTGACATAATTATAATCAATAGGTTGCAAGGGAAATATTAAATAACAATTCTAAGAGACCACCTCCAACATAATTGATTTCCCATGATATGACTAGTAATTATCCCTAATCAATTTTGATTTAAATAAACACACTAAAAAGACACTAGGGGCTCAGATGAAACAAGCCAATTCAAATAAATTAGGGGAAAGAAATAGAAAAAAATAAAGCAAAGCAAATGAATAAACAACATAAAACAAACGTAAACTAAAAAATCATGAAACACTGTACAATATATACATTCAACAAACCTCATGATTCTAATTCTGAAATGGCATTCAAAGGAATAGTTAAGAAGTAATGCTTTAGAAATTGTCTATTGACTAACAGTTGTAGGTCATTCCCTTGTAGATCATTCAATTGGAAAGTATTTTGTCCTAGCAATTTTGTAACTTGATAAAGATCGGTCCAAAGAGGACTTAGCTTATAATGTTGTCATTTCCTCTCATATGCTTTGTCTCATAATAAAAGCAAGTCTAAAATATGAAAGAATTTCACTTGTGTTTTTCTATCAAACCATATTTTCACAACTACTTGGTGCTTTCTAAAATTTTGCAAAGCTTCATCTCTCATATCATCCATATGAATCAAGTTTAAAACTTGGATTGACCTATTTTAGTTGCTTCCATATATTCATTGATGAATTGATAAGTTGGTCTATTGAGTGTCATTGGAGATACTGGTTCTACACCATAAATATTCATGAAAGGGGAGCTCTTGATGCTTTTCTTGTGTCTTGTCTGATCAATGCATAATGCATACTTGAGTAGAAGATGTGAACTATGTGGGTTCTCATCTATTGATTTCTTAATGAAATTCAATAGGTTCTTATTTATAAACTCAGCCAAACCATTTTCCTATGAGTAATAGTTTTAATAGTTATTTAATGCAATTCTATTTTGATATGCTCACTTAATCAGCTCAACTGATTGGAAGTCAGGCCCATTGTCATACACAAGTGTTACAGGGGTGTCGAACCTAGTTGTAATGTGTTATTCAAAGAATCTAATTACCTCCTCCTTTGTGTTATTCTTAGTTATTTTTGCTTTAACTCATCTTGGGCAGTAGTCAGTCATAGTAACAATGAATCAATGGTCGACTGAAGAGTTTGGATTTATGACTTTAATGAATTTCATACACCATTGAGAAAAGGGACACTCCTCAATTACTGGTTAAAGGAGCATAGGAGCATGAGTTTCCATTTTCATAAAGGTTTGACAAAGATGAAAAGATCTCACATGAGTATGAGCATCCTTAAATAAAGTTGGCCAATAATAACCAGCCCTTAATATGTTGTAGATTGTCACACTACCAAAAGGATGGTCGTTGCCTAATTAATCATGGAAATAAGTCATGACATCTAGTACTTCCTCTTTTGTTAAGTATATTAGAAACATCCCTTCATGATTTTTTACAAAACATGACACTTATTTTGAGTATTTAGTGAGTAGCCCTCAACCTTAATGCTCTTTTATGTGTCATATCTAGGTTAGCTAGTGAAGCACCATACAACAAGTAATGAGTAATAGAGTCATACCAAGGGATGTGCTTTAGTTCAAACTAATTCACTTGGACAACAATAATACTAGGGTCAATTTTAGAGATCAATCATGATAGACCTTGACCTCAAACCAACTTCATGGGCCTAACCTCAATGTCATATTCTTGAAGTTTTGAGACCTAACATCCTCTTCTTTCTCCAAATTCAATCTAAACCAACATCATTTCGATAGCAAGATCCAGAACCATAGCATAAACTTTGTTCTTCAAGATGTAATGCCTAAATTTATTTGCTACCTTTACTATTGTATAAGCTTGATTGTCTAAAATAGGGTATTTTAATTCAACTTCCTTCAAATTGATGCTCATGAAAGCTATGGGATGCTCTCCATCTTCAATATTTTGAGTAAGGATGACAACAATGGTATGATCAGATGTAAATGAATACAATTAGAAATCTTTCATGCAATCTGGACTGACCAAAATGGGGGCCTGCAATATGGCATCCTTAATTTAATAAACATATTTATTTGAGGTAGGCACCCACTCAACTTTAGCTCCATGTTTTAATATGGAATTCAAGGGTTTAGTTATCTTAGCAAAACCTGAAATGAATTTTTGCATGAAAATAATTTTACCAAAGAAAGATTTTAGTTCCTTCTTATTATTTGGTAATTTAATTTTAGAAATGGCATCGACTCTTTCAAGATCAATTGACATACCTTATTTTGTAATTATGTGACCAAGGAGCTTACCTTCAATTACATAGAAAATACATTTCTTTATATTGAGTGAAATACCAAACTTACAACAACATTCAAATATCTTCTACATGTGCCTCAAATGGTTTACTTTGTATTTAGAAAAATTGTTAAGTCATCCATATACACAACAATGCACTTACTAATCAATCCTTCAAACACTATGCCCATGGCTATTTATAAAGTAACACCAACATTGATTAGACTAAAGGGCATTCTCTTGTAAGAAAATGTGCCTCATTTTGTGGTGAAGGATGTCTTAGATCGGTCTTTCTTGTCAACCAAAATTTGATTTTAGCCTAAAAACCTGTCGAGAAAAGACATCATCTCAAATCCATTAACCTTTTAGATGACTTCATCTAGGGATGGTAGTGGATAATTATCTTTATCTAAAGCTTGACTTAAATTTTTGAAATCAACACAAAGATATCTCTACTATTTTTTCTGATTGATACTAATTTAACTACCCAAGTTGAATGTCATATAGGCAAGATTATGCTAGTTGATAACAACTTATGAACCTCTTTCAAGATGAGTGGCTCAAGAATAGGGTTAACTAACCTTTGGCACTATCTAAATGGCTTTTTATTAGGTTTCAAGGGAATTATATGTATCATGATGTTGGGATTAAACACCATTAGGTCGCCATAAGTCCAAGCAATGATGTCTTGGTAACGGATTAACATCTTTTATAAACTCTATATTTCCTCATCGATGTATTATGGCCCTATGATGATGTTCTGAGGCTAATCAGGCATCCCCATTTTAATAAATTATGACCTTTGATTGGGGCAGACATCTCTTTCATACCTTTTTATAGGCCTTTATGAGTCAAATAACCTTTCCAATGATAGCATTCCCTTTGATATTTGATTATCCTTGAGGTTCAGAATTCCATCGACATCATAATGTTCTTAATCCAGATCAACCCTCTCATCATCATCAACCACTTACGCGCTGAAAGCATTTCAATTAGAAAGGAAGTCTATAATGTGCCTATGATCATCAAACACTTGAAATTTCTTCACATTATTAGGAATAGATGGACATGAAACCAATTTAACATAAAAAATTTACTGATCCATATTACTCAAAGGTGTAATGTTACCAGTAGACAGAGCCAATGAGTCTGCCATCACATTGTCAATTCTAGGAATGACAACAATGTTGAATACATCAAAGAAGTCCATCAAATACCAAGTATGATGCTTATGCTTCTTCAAATGAGAAAGCTTAAATCATAATTATAATTTATTCTTTCCCTAATTAATGACTAATTTATAATCATTCTTTCCTTTAATTGATAGACGTTGTACCTATCTATAAATTATAGTCCCAAGATTAGCACCTTGTATTATGTTATGTTATTAGTATAATGGAATTACAATCTATCTTTAGCTACATGCTTTTACCATAGGGACCAATAAGTACAATCCCTACTCTCAACCCTTGTTTAGATCGAGCTTCATCAAAATACAAAAACCACATACCTGAACTTTGATCTCAGTCACCCTGATTCTTCTTTATTTGTTTGGTAGTCAAATTATAGACACCTAACTCTATGGAGGTAAAATTAACTTGTTCATTAACTACATTATATGCCATAAGCATCAGATGCATCCATATCTCTCTATGAATCCTTCTTTGATTTTCCACTCCTTCCCATGGTAACCACATATGGGATAAGTTTGTTGCCATATAACCATTAAAATATTTGGACCAATCTCTACTCAGTAGCATGTTATATGCCTCTGGGATTTCAACTACTTGTATGTCTATGAATTGTTGCATTCTTTGTTTAGTCTACAATTGCATATGATCATTTAACAATTCTCCAACAACCCTGACTTCAGATTTATCTAACTGGACCGCTACTTTATCTGATTTTACAAGGAGCAGTCATAGTTTCCTACAAATCCTTACATGTGTGACATTTGCTAAGGCATTTGAATCAACCATGAAATTGTGAAAATTCTTTCCAAAGATTTAGATCGTGAGTAAGAAGGGTGGAACCTCAGTTTTGGCCTTGTGTATCACAATGTTGGTATTAACCATAGATTTATTTTTGGGCTAATTTCTCTTATCCGTAAGAGACTTAAGGAGTAAATCCCTTTGTTCAATAGTTTTTGCCAATTCATGGAGGGTTATATTAGATTTTATCTTTTTCATATCCTCGACTATATTTTATCTAGTCTTGATAGTGGTAGGTTGACTATCACCTGACTTTGGTGGGGGTGAATCATTTCTAGCTTTTAGATCAAGAGGCATAGCAACATGTTTAGGTGGTGTTGAGGTTGTCAAGGGTTGGTGTGCCCTGATCCTAATGGTATAATTTCCCCTCTATAACTATTACACAACCTAAATATCATTGGTATTCTCCTCAGGGTCATTATCTCCTTCACTAGGGAAGTCTAAGGTCTCCAAAACCATGGTTGTGTCAAGTGATTTGGATGAACTATAAATGTCAGGGTGACCTTGGGTATTATAGTTATTTGGAACAACCTCATATTAATTAATCTCCTTTTACAATATTTTGAAGGCATTACAAACCTAAATGTATTCAAGTTTTGATGTTGTGATGTGTTATGCAAATGAAACCATTTGGGTGTGATGATCTTCATAATGTTGATTTCAGGCATTCTATTAAATGGAGTCTCAAATTGTTTTCCTTGTTTATTGTTGGGTATGTAATTACGTTGATAAGTGAAGTCAGGGGAAGAATTTCCACCACCTAAACTACCCACTTATTATTGTAAACTAAATAAATTGTTGTTCAACCTATGGACCATCCTTTAGATTGTGTCTAGCTCAAGCTTAGTTATTTATTGATTGGAAGTATGCATGTTATTAGTTTAAAATATGACTATAGCTTGGTTATAATCCTGTGGTATAGCCTCATTACCAGTAGAATTTAGAAATCCCAAATTTTGGTTTGGGGAGGCATGGAACAGAGGGTGTTGATTCATGATTGGGAGATGTCACAACATTGAGACATTATAAATCACAAGCGAGATTGGATTCAATGCTTGAATGTTTAGGAGGACATTAAGGATGGAATCCAACATTTGTCTTTATGGATTGAGTTTTCTATCCACTTGTATTTCCTCTATATAGGTGAGGGGTAGATCTGTGATAGTTGGATCCCTCCTCGATAGCATGGTTGTCCATAGGTCCAAGGCATCCTTAAACATTTCCAATGTGAACTAATAGTTTGGTCTATATAGGTTTGTCACCCTATTATACATATTTTTAAAAGCGAGCATCAAAATTGTGTATAAGTTCATTAGACTCCCTTTTCATGAAAGAAAAATGTTGATATAGAACACTAGGGTCTACCACTTAACCAAACCAGGGTAAGAACATGCTACTCAATTGACTCCAATTATTAATTAAATTCTCAGGCAAGTTAATGAACCAATCATAGGACACATCAAGTAAGGTGAAATAAAAAAAAGCCTACAATCTACATCTTCATGCTCAACATTGAGTAACATGACGGAAGTCTTGTAGGACATGACATGTTATTAAATAGTCCTCCTGGTACTTGGGGTGAACCTTAGAAGGTACCTATCAAGGTTATTAGCTAGATCATGCATGTCTCTGGGAACATTTATAGTAGAGCTTGATAACCAAGCCATGGGTGAAATAATGGGTGGGGATCTATTCTAGGCAAGTATAGAGGATGAACTGGTAGGGGTGGCTAAGGGTCTTAGTCTCCCTCTAGTAGTTTGTACTCTCCTAAAAAAAATTGTTGAGAATACAATCGACTTACCTCTAATTGCTCAGGATCTAATGATTTGTACAATAGGCTCCGAATTGTTTAAAATATCCAATATAAGTTAGAGATATTCAGACCATAACCTTGAACTAATAAAACATGAAATATAGAGAATATGGAAATCAATAATATACAATAAATTGAAGTCACACAAAGTATTTAGAATTTCAAACTAGATAGAAAGCATTGCCCCTCCCTCTAGCTCCAGTTTTTGTTGGTCTCAATTTGTGACCCCCAACAAAAATAATTATGAGATTAACCATTTTGATGGGACAAAGGGAGATAACAACACATGAGACACAATGTCCCCTTATTTTTAGGATTTAATTGGTTTAATCCAAGGTCTAAGAAATTTCCAATTATTTAGTTGGGTGACCAATGGAAATTAACCACCAAAAGTTCAATCCACTCTATATTGTCTAAGAAATCTTTCTGATGTTTTCTTAAGTCCTTTACTTATTTGTTCACATAGGTATCACACTATAATACAATGGGTATAATATTTAGGATAAAAAGGGGATAAAAAGAAATAAATGTTAGAGAAATAAATTAAGTGATTTCTTAACTAAAACAAGATTGTTAATGCTAAAAATTAAAGCCATGTCTGGTCATTATTTTACCATTGTGTACTAGATATAACTATAGCATAAATAGAAACAACTCAATGGATAAGATTCTAAGGAATTAATTGAATATATTACCCTAAACTTATATTGAATAAAATCATATGAAAAGCGTGTAGCTAATGTACACAACGGCTTGACACAACTTCAAGTTAAACAAAATAAAAATTCAGAACCAATTAGACTAGCTATTGCATAATCTAACTGCATATTCATTAGTAAAAAAGCATTGTAATCTCTTCTTTGCATTAATCAATTCGGTTCCATCAATAAATGGAGGACATTACTAAATAAAAACATGAATTTCAAATCAAACTGGTATCTATTTCAGTGTTATTACAAAAATATTTAAGTGTGCCCTCCAGGTAGACAATAACAAGCCAAAACAAAACAAGAAAAAGAAAGGACTGAGCCTATCACAATTTCTATAGAGTTTTGGTGCATAACATCTCCCCACTTTTTTATAATAATTTGGATTACATTTTATAAAAAAGAGAATGGAACTAGTCTCCAAGTAGCGCAAGGCTCCCATCTCTAGCCATGATTGCCACTCCAGGATGTTGCAACTGCATTCGATTAGAATATTTTCTTCCATCACAAGAGGTCAATTTCTATGTCTTTTCTCCATGATTGTGACACTTGTCCAATTGAAATGATATCCCTACTTCTCCCTTTTGGGCCAAGTATTTTGAATGATTTTTCTATTCAGCCCACCTAGGAGAATATGTGGGTCATGAAGCCACCAGTTCACTCCATGTACCTCCTTTGACTGGTTAGATCCCCTAAAAGGTAGCTCAATTGATTATTTTGTTGTTATCTTCAATTCGGGCCATTCTGACATTTTGACAAGCCATCAAATTGAGGCCCATGCCCTTTATCATGACTTTGCCTATATACATGGTTTGGGTTCATCTTCTTTTATGTCCTTGAGCCCTCTTTTCCACTTATTTGCTTGGTTGGCCTTGAGCTCTTCTCCATTAGCCACATGGATTCTTCTCAATTTTGCATTCCTTTTCCATTGCTAGGCTATTAGATTTGCTTGTTGGATCCCACTTTGCCACTTGGTAGCTTACCATTGCCCCCAAGCTTTACTTTTTTATTTTTCTTGTCATCATTGTGGCCACATAGCTTCTTCTCAGTTTCTCAGACTCATCAATGCTTTGGGCTAATGTTGTCAATGGCCTGAGCTCCCGAGTTAATTTTGTAATCAGCCTCTCAGACTCCCAAGAGGGTACCACATGGGTTTTTCCTAAGGCCTTGGGGCCATGAACTTTTACCAATGTTGTTCAACTCATGGTCTTTTGGGTTGATACTATAATACCCCTAAGGTTCTGAGCTTCTAAGGTTTTGAGGCTTTAAGGCTTTGTTAATGCTTTTAGTTCTCCATTAGGGTAGGTCACCGAGATTATGGCACATGGTGCAATCTCAAGGCTCAAAGGATTAAAAAAGTTTCAATAAAAAATCTAAATATTTTAAAGCCCCCCAAGCGCCCGAATGAATGAGATCGTACCACGTAGCACAATCTCGATCATCTGGAAGGATCGAGGAGAAAACTTGTACAAAAGACAAGGGAATAAAATAACTAAGGAAAACAAAGTCATTAGTAAGTTAGCCAAAAAAATGAGAAAATACACCAAGGTGTAAAGCACAAGGTAGTTTTTGAGCTTCAACACATAAGTATTTGTCAGTCCATAGTAATCAATTCCCATCATTTTTAAAGTTCAAAAACATTCTGAATAACCAAGTCTAATATTGAATATCAACCAAGTCTTTATAATGGGAAATTATAAAGACTTGGTCACTTTTAAATTGAAATAAACATTTTAGAGGTACAATTTAGACTAAGCAGATCGGGCATGTAACTTCTTATTTTTAAAAGACCTGAATTTAGATCTGGTTAATATCAATGAAGTATTTAGATAGTAAAACTTCACATATAGAAACCCATAAACTAAAAACCAAACTGGGACAAAAGAATTCCCATTTAAAATCTGAGAATGGGGTATGTTCAACCCAACAAAACCCTTGATTTCCATATAATTATTGGATCACCCATCACCTATTGACCTTACATGATCACATATTTCTATTTTACCATATTTTCATATGTTGTACATGAGCTTTCACAGTGTTACAACATTATGCTTTTATTTATGTTATACATGGTACATTTTATCCTTTTTTTTTGAAATGAATGATTTTTAGGACCATCCCTCCCCTCAAAATGGGGCATCTTAGTCTCTCATATCACTAGCTATAAATTCTCCTTGAACTAATGAGACCAAGTATAGCCAATAGTTATGTTTGACTCTCTGGTCAAGAAGTATATTTTTTACCCTTTTGCCAAAAAATATTATAATGAACCAAATCATCATTTTAGTTTTTTAGTTTTAATGTCAAAGTTTCAAACGTGTTAATTGTTGACAATTTTTCCCCCATAGGCCAAATTGTCACCCTTACCATCTAAAACTTTGCATATGATGTCAGTTTGTATTGTGAGTCAATGAGTTGGGAACTAGATGATTTTAGCACGTCATACATGGATGAACAGATTAATTTTTTTGTGCATTTCATAAGTGCACTTGGAAGGTCAACCACGGTGAAAGAATTGTATCAAAATGGTGTACTTTGTGCCAAGATCTGTTGGATGGTGGAGCTTGATCTTATTATAATGTTTAGTCCCTGATAGGGGGTGTACTTTGTGACAAAGTTATAGTAGATGTCATTCTGACCACTTTATCTATTTTAAGATATTAGATATTGGCAACTATATTATCTTGATATTTTATGTAGATGGCATGATTGTTGTAGGGTCTAACATGTAGGATATAAATGATCTCAAAAAAAAATTGATAAATTCATTTGCAATGAAGGATTTGGGTGTTGTAAATCAAATCTTTGGTATGAGAATAACAAAAGAGAAAAATAAAAAATTGACATCATCTCAAGAAGAGTACATCAAAAAGGTGTTAGTCAGGTTCAATATGCAAGATGCAAACTTTGTAAGTACACCTTTGGGAGGGTACTTCAAATTAAGAAAAGAATAGTGTCCTAAAACACAGAAAAAAATCAATTACCTTTCTAAAGTTTTATATTCTTTAACAATTAGAATTTTAATGTATGTTATAGTGTGCACAAAACTAGATATTTCTCATGCAGTGGGAGTTGTCAATAGGTTTATGAATAATCTAGGAAAAGAGCATCGGGATGCAATCAATTAGATTCTCGATTACTTGAGGGACCACTAATAGACGATTGTGCTATGAAGGTTCAGACGTTACCTTACAAGGATATGTTGATGCAGACATGACTATAGATTTAAATGGAATAAAAAGCACCGCAGGTTATGTTTTCACTATTGGTGATATAATAATTAGTTGGATTTTAAAATCATAGAAGATAGTTGCTTTGTCAACTACAAAGGTAGAGTATGTTGTAGCTACAAAAGCTATTAAGGAGATGATATGGATGCAATGGTTCATGGAATATTTGAGACATAAGAATGAAGATTATAGGTTGTACAATGATAGTCAAAGTGTGATTCATTTAGCAAAGAAATTGGCATTTCACTCAAGAACCAAACATATACAACTTAGGTATCACTTCATTCATTCAATTTTGGAGGATGTTCAATTAAAGTTGAAAAAGATCCATAAATGTCATAATCATGTAGATATGCTAACAAAAGTAGTCACAAAAGAGAAGCTAAAGATTTGTTTAGCTTAAATAGATCTTCAAGGATAATAAGGAAGATGAGAAACATGTTAGGGTCAAAGTTCAAAGAAACGTCCAAGAAAGAGTTGTAGCGGTGGAGTTGCATTAATTAGTCTTCAAGTGAGAGATTGTTGGATGGTAGAACCTGATCTTATTATAATGCCTAGTTCTCGATAGGGGGTGTGGGGGCAAATGCCCCCACACTATGGTAAACATGGGGAGATTGTTGGATGGTGGAACCTAATCTTATTCTAATTTTGTAGTAAATCTAGACCATTCACTATTAAGTTACAGATCTAATGATAGAAATTATGTTTGTGATTTTTTTCCTTATATGTAACCCTCATTTTGATATGAGGGCATGGTAAATATAGTGGCATGTTTTATATGAGTGAAGAGAAGATTGCAATGGATGTATTGCAAGTTTTATCCCTTCATTTTGTTGAACTGAATAAAGAGAATAATTGGTTGTTTTTGTGTGGATGTAGACCTTATTGAGTGAACCACATTAAATATGTGTCTATCTTATATTGTATTCTATGAATTTTAATTGTCTTTATTTCATTAATATTGTTTTGTGTTTTATATTCCTAAAAAGATCATCCCCCATAAATTTGATGTCTTGATGATTTTTTTATCTCAAGATATAAGACTCCAAAAATGATCTAATAACATGAGATGTACCCAAGAATATCAAACTAAAGCCACAATAAATAGCCATTTGGATTCAAAAACCTCCTAATGTGATTCAAGTTAAACATAGGGTCGACAAGTGGCATGATCTCAAAGGTTGGGATCGAAGATCAACGACATGCAGGCAATCAACCGAGTTAATAAGTAAAATGCAAATCTACGTTGTGCATTTAATCGTGCAGTTAAAGATCAATGATGAGCTCGAAGTTAAAAGGTCAATGGCTCTTGAGATTGAATGCGTCGATGATAAGTGTCACAATCCTAGTGACTTAATAGATTAATAGTGCATATTTGATCAAATAGAAGGAAGATCAATGCAACACATTCAATCGTACAAAGTAGATCGATGGTGTGCATGAGGTCAAGAAGTCAAAGAGCCTAGATCGCATGTGAGACCACCATGTGATGCAAGCACATTAACCAAATGAAACTAATAGTAGGATCTTGAGGATAAATGTGGGGCTACCAAGTGGCACAATCTAGATGTAGATCATAGATAAATGACAACAATGAAAGTCAAAGCTAGGAGACTTCTAAGAAAATCAACAAAGCAGACTTAATCAAGTGCCAAAAGGCACAAGGTGAGGACACATGTATGAATCAACAAACAATCATATATTTAAATATGATAAACAACAGCATGGTGAAGGGAATACCACATAGTTCAACATAATAGATCGAAGGGTTTCACCACCCAATTAGGAAAATAAATAAATATGAAATCCAGTATGATCTAAGTTACTAGAAGCAAGCCCTGCAAGTCCGTTTGCCATCATTAAAGCTCTGTTAATCCTCTTAAGAGCTTTTAGACATAGGTTTTATGTCTTGTTCATGTTCAAGAAACCTTAGCCTACGGATCTTCATTTGCAATTATGGCTATATGAAAACCAAGGGGGTGATTGGTTATCAACTATAATGAACCTATATTCAAGATTTGGGAGTAATGGCAGAATTGTGACTATGTAAGAAATGTTAGAACACTAGTGAAAGAGCTCAAGTGATTGTTTGATAGCATGAAAAGCATATCAAGATCAATCACAGTGTCCCCAAGCTCATTAAGATGATGGTGAGTTCAGAGGTTGAGAAAGACAGTGAAGCATTTAATGAAGTTCCAAAGCCTCAAAAGCCTTTCCTATGTTTGATGGATCATGACTCAAAATCTTGAAATTAATTTTAATTGAACAAAAGGTGGTTGGGCCTCATTTATTGATTCATGCTTCCCCTTTTCTATATATCACCCATTCTCTTCCCCATGGGGACTCTCTCTCAACTCTTGGATATTTTTCTTAGAGCAAAGAGACTTATGCTTTTGGCATGCCTAGGCTCTATCAAGTTTGTATCGCAATACCTATTTGATGCAATAAAAGATAGAATTCCTCTATTTGCAAGTTGAATTAAAGTGTGTTATATGAATTCATTGGTGTGGTTAAGTTAAAGTATGATTTCCTTTGCCTTTGTCTAAGTATATCACCTTCATTAAGTGTTTTTTAGCTTTCACAAGTCATTCTAAGTGTAATAGATAGTTTGTTGACTAGTTTGGAAGTGGACAACTACCCTCCCATGCTAGATTGATAGCTAGTTCATGTCTTTTTGTGATATACTTATGTGGAAGTGGTCAAAGAGTGAATAAATTGATATTTAACAATCTTGAAAGTGTTTGATAGTGTTTCTTGTACAAGTGTTCAAAACATTGGTACATCACCTCTTTTACATGTTTTCATGCATTATTGTCTATTTCTCTCCCTTTCCCAAGCAAGAGATTAGTTTAGGTGATAGATCCAATAGAAATCCAACCTTCTCTAGAGGTTCAACTTCACCATAGGAGACCCACATCCTAATGTTGTTCCCATTTTGTGGATTAGTTGGAGGGAGTTTGAAAAACTCCCCCCATGGGTGCAAATTAAGACCACAATAGTTTCTAACACGCTTAGTGGGACACATTCTCCTTGACATAGCTGAAGTTTGGGGCTGAGGAGAAATATTTGCAGCAGAAGAAGACATACATCATCATTAAAAGCTAAAGATTCTTCAGATTTCAGAGTTCATAACAACATCTAGGCAATACTCTCATGCCAAAAGTTACTATAAGGTTGGTAAGTAAAGGTATTCCTCTTGAATTCATTGATTTTCCTTATACATCATATAAAAGAGCAAGGTTTAGTAGGATAAGACCATATCCTCAGAAGAAATATTCATCCCCTAGTCATCATATTATCTTAATTAGTGCAATCCCTGCTATCAAAATGGCCATTAGAAACCAAGTGTTTATTCCTTTCAATAGGGTTAATCCACTGAGTTTAGCCCATTTTGATGACATCCCTATGTCTTCTCTTAATATTACCCCATTATTCTTAAGAGAAGATCCAAAAAATCCTATTGAACACATCCAAGATGTTGTCAATCTTTATTTAGTTCATTATGTTATTCAAGACAATGTAGCTATTCGACTGCTTGATGCTTCCTTCAAAGAAAAAACACTACAGTGATATAGAAATCATCCACTAAATTCCATTGCTACCTAGTGTTAGGTTGTGGAGCTAAAAGCTTCACTAATGCAAACATGGAGGAGGTTGTTGAGTTAGAGAGAAACTGACATCGACATTGCGACTGATGTCAATCATCTTCAGTGCATAAGGCAACCAACATCGACAGGAGTCGGCCGATGTCGGTCACCTCTAGACTAACAGCGACCGACGTCGATCGCCTATGTGGTTTCAAAACTGCAAGTTTCACGGACAATTTATTAACGAACCAGTTGTTTGCATGTTAAAGGCTAATTTTAGTCTTGATTTGCATGTCTAATTATTGTAATTAGGTGTCTAATTATTGTTTGCATGAGATCTATATAATAGACTCATGGGCTGTATTGTAAGTAAGGCAAGGTAGAGATCCTTCCAATTGTAAGATCAATTTGATCTGCAGGTTGTGCAAGATCAGGGAGAAGATCTACATGGTAAGGTCATTTGATTTTTAGGTTGTTGCAAGATCAAGGGAGATCTACTTGAAGTACTTTGAGTACTTGTGTACTGGCAATATTGTTACTGACTGGTTGGAGGTGAACAACAGCTCTGTGTTTGAGTTGTTTGTTGTGACCGTAATTGAGAGAGTGAACTCTTGATTGAGAATTACTAGAATTCCTAAAGGTGTGGGAAGCCTCAAAGGTGTGAGAAGAAGTGGCATCTTCTTGATTGTATTTTCTTTTTGGATGAGTTTAATACAAGATTGTATTGTCTCTCAAATTTTGTGTTATTTTTGATTTCTTGTTACTTGTTACTTCTGGTTAAATTTCGTGTTTAGTTGCTTTTACAAAGTAATCAATTATGCTCCTAGATCCTGACAAAGTGGTATCAGAGCTTAATGTTCTAGAATCCTGACCAAGTGGTATCAGAGCTAAGGTTGCAGGGAGCATGTTTGTGTTTTGATTACAAGTCACTCTCAGGGGTTTCTAATTGAGTGGGAGTATAGCAATGGCAGAAGAAAGTATGGAGGAATTCAAAAGCAAGAATGATCAATTATGGTGTTATGGAAAGAAAGATTGTTGGTTGGTAAAAGATCAGCATGAAAGAGCATGTGTTGTAGGTATTATTGCACTGGTTATTCTAATATGTTCCTTGGATAAAGTAGAATCTTGATTTATAGATTTTGTTGCCTCTTTCCATGCAGCCCCAAATAGAGTATTTTTCTATGTTAAGGTCCATGGAGACTTTGGAAAGATTTATTTAGGGGTTGGTGAGCCTTGTCAAAGTATTGGCAAAGGGGAAGTGCAGCTGAAATTACAGACAGCCAACACATGGGTGTTGAAGGAGGTCATGCAGGTCCCAGTTCTGAAGATAAGGCTAATTTCTTTAGGAAGGTTGGGTGATGAGAGATGCATAAGAACTCTCACAGTAGATGCACTTGAATTAGCTAGTGGTAAGAAAGTAGGTACTCTTTATCTACCTAATTGTATTACTGATTCTTCTTATGTTGTGAAGACGTGGCTTTGTAGGCTTGATCACATGAGCAAGAAGGAGATGCATGTTCTTAAGCAAGAGACAAATGTGTTTGAAAAACTTAAGAACTGGAAAGCCTTGGTGTTTATGGAGGAGATGATGGAGAGAGATCAGTGGATGGGACTGAACAACTCTGAGCAGGGCAGTTTGGACAGGGTTTTGATCCAAAGTGAGCTCACGGGTAAAAATTCATCACTCATAGGAAAACACAGGTATCGACGTCAGTTAGGGGTAATCGACGTCAAACAGGCAAACACCAACATTGGTCATGTGCAGATAGGCAAAGTTAGTGGTGTCAAGCAGGTGGTGACCGATGTCAGTCAAGGAACTGACATCGGAAGTCAGGTTAGTCACATGGAACTGACGTCAGTCAGATGCAAACTAAGGGGTGACCGACGACGGTCACTATCAAAATAGATTTTGGGTGGATAGCAAGCTATCAAGGAGTCTCAAATGCCCATAAAGAGGACTAAAAGGGTAAGTAAGCCTCAAATTTGTTATTCCCCTTCTTTTGATTACTTGTTGCTCACTGATGGTCAAGAACCAAGAAGTTTTAAAGAAGTAGAACAGATAGAATCCAGGAAATAGTGGGAGCGTGGCATGAATTCTTTGGAAGAGAACCAAATGGTAGATTTAGTAGAGTTGCTAGCTGGAGAGAAAGCATTGAAAGATGAATAGATTCTTAGGTTAAAGAAGAGAGAGAATGGACACGTGAGACGGAAGGCCAGGGCATATGGTCTTGAGAAAGCTGCAGGACAATGGTGGTTTGACAGGGGTATGACAAAGCATGGCTTTAGTCAATGTCAATGTGGCCATTGTGGTTTCTTTACCAGGTTGGATAATATTAGCTACATTATCTTGTTACTATATGTAGTGTGTATGCTTGTTGCAGGGTCACACATGCAGGGAGTTGCTGAGCTAAAGGTAAAGTTAGTTCAGAGGTATGTCATGAGAAATCTAAGAGTAGCAAGATTCTTTGGCATGAGTTTTCCTAGAGACAGGGATGATCACAGGTTGATATTGTCTCAGGATGATTGTGTGAATAAGGTAGTGTAGGATGCAGAACCGGCAAGTGCACCTATGGATGGACAGTTCACAGAAAAGTGTTCCCAATCACATGATGAGGTTAAGTACATGTGTAGTAGACCTGATGTTACCCAGTAGTGGGAGTTGTTAGCAAGTTTGTGGCTAATCTGAGAAAGAAGCATTGGAGAGCAGTTCAATGGATTCTCAGGTATCTGAGAGGGACTAGCAGCAGGTATACATGCAATACAGGGTCAGACACTTCTCTACATGGGTATGTAGATTCGGATATGGCAGATTACTTGGATGATAGGTGGAGCACCACAGGTGTGTGGTGGTTGGTCTTCAAGATTGATCTTGAAGAGGGATACAAGCTAGGAAACAAATTCGATAATGTACAGGTATAGGTACAGATGCAACTTTTTATCTCCAAGTGGGAGATTGTTAGGTTGTGGAGCTAAAAGCTTCACTAATGCAAACATGGAGGAGGTTGATGAGTTAGAGAGAAACCGATGTCAGCATTGCAACTGATGTCGGTCATCTTTAGTGCATAAGGCAACCGACATCGGCAAGAGTCGGTCGGCGTCAATCACCTCTAGACTAACAGTGACCAACGTCAGTCGCCTGTGCGGTTTTGAAACTATGAGTTTCATGAATAGTTTGTTAACGAACCAATTGTTTGCATGTTAAAGGCTAATTTTAGTCTTGAGTTACGTGTCTAATTATTGTAATTAGGTGTCTAATTATTGTTTGCATGAGATCTATATAATAAACTCATGGGCTGTATTGTAAGCAAGGCAAGGAAGAGATCCTTCCAATTATAAGATCAATTTGATCTGTAGGTTGTACAAGATCAGGGAGAAGATCTACATGGTAAGTAAGGTCATTTGATTTACAGGTTGTTGTAAGATCAAGGGAGATCTACTTGAAGTACTTTGAGTACTTGTGTACTGGCAGTATTATTACTGACTGATTGGAGGTGAACAACAGCTTTGTGTTTGAGTTGTTTGTTGTGACCGTAATTGAGAGAGTGAACTCTTGATTGAGAATTACTAGAAGTCCTAGAGGTGTGGGAAGCCTCAAAGGTGTGAGAAGTGGCATCTTCTTGATTGTATTTTCTTTCTAGATGAGTTTAATACAAGATTGTATTATCTCTCAAATTTTGGGTTGTTTCTGATTTCTTGTTACTTGTTACTTCTGGTTAAATTTCGTGTTTAGTTGCTTTTACAAGATAATCAATTGTGCTCCTAGATCCTAATAAAGTGGTATCAGAGCTTTATGTTCTAGAATCTTGATGTTGTCAATCTTTGTTTAGTTCATTATGTTATTCAAGACAACATAGCTATTAGACTGCTTGATGTTTCCTTCAAAGAAAAAACACTACAGTGATATAGAAATCATCCACTAAATTCTATTGCTACCTAGGATGAATTAGGTGCATCCTTGGTCAAAAAATTTGAGGACAAGTCTGATCACCTATCCTTAATTGAATAGCTAACTACCATAAGGAGAGCTCCTTATGAGTACATGTCTAATTTTAACCTTAGATTCTAAAAGACATGGATCGGGATACTTGTATTTATTAGACCATCCCCAAAATATGTCATTTTGTACTATCTAAAGGCCCTCAACTCTGATATTAGTGTGATGATATAGTCAATGTGTGGCATTACCTTGCTAGATGCTTATGAGGTTACAATAAGAGTAGAGAACAACTTGATACAAGTAGGTAAACTCTCTCCTAGGCCTCCAATGCCTATATTCTCATAATTAAAACCATATCCACCACCTCAAGCTCCTCAAATTTCATATTTAGCTCATATTCCTTCCTCTAAAGATCAAATTGTAACCCCTTCCATTCAAGCTAGTGAGCTTGGATAGTTAAAAAATTTGTTACAATCTTTTGGGAATGGAATAGTGCAACTCAAAAGATAGAAATATCAGGCTAATAGGCCTTATCAACAACAAAATCAAACCACATATCATATCTTTAAATATCAAAGGCCTCCTTATCAAGGGTTTAGAGAAACTAAACCAACCTAATAACCACAGCAGGACATAACTCAAGTTAAACCTTATGCAACTCTTGATCCTAATGTGCCTTCCTCTTCAAGAGCTATTGTTCCCACACCACCTCAAAATAAATTGATGCAAAATTTAGGTTGGCATCCCTCCAATCTCAATGATGCTCAAAACTAAGCCTTGGTCTCACAAAACATCACTATGCCACAAATGACATAAGAAGAGTTTTCTCTCCAAGGAGGTCAGTTCCAAGAAACAAATTTGGTATCACAAGAAGAGATTCAATAATTTAAATGGTAGCCTAATGCCATTAATGTGAATTGCCAAATGGATGATCAGTTACATTCAACCACATTGGTGAGTCTAGCAATATAATTGGTCAAGTTGCAGCTCTGACTAGAGATAAAAGAAGAGCCATTGATAAAGCTCAAGATGTGAGTAATGCTTCAAGTACTCCTAATGTTGTTCCCCATAGTATCAAAGATCAACTTGTTGCCCCTATAATGCACAAAGATCACAATGCAGAGGTTGGAAAAGTTCCTCAAATGCCCCTAGTTTATGAGCAACCAATGGTTTAGAAAGTGTGGCCAAAGGTTAGTGGGGCTCAATTCAGTGTAGTGGATTAAATGAAGAAGTCTAATGTTAGCATTGGCATGTGGGATTCCCTCACTATTGCAGGGCAAACAGATATGTTCATTCAAGAGCTCTCAACTCTCGAAGTGTCTCCAAAGCTGGTTGAGAAAGAAGGTGTTATCCTAACTAATTCAGACTAGAGAGCCAAGAAACAAGTACAATAGGTACATAAAATGGTAAAAGTACACAAAAATAAGGTAAAATCAAGTAAAACTCCCCCCTTCTACCTTTCTTTGATAGTTGGTGACACTTTAGTTCATAATTGTATGGTGGATAGTGAAGCCAGTAGCATTGTTATGCCTAAGCAAATTGTAGACAAGCCTGGTCTTGTTTATGAACCAAATACTAAAGGAGTATTGCAGCTGGATGGATGACTAACAAAGACAATAGGCATTATCAAAGATCTAAAGTTAACACTACATGTTTTTCCCAATGTTACCATTCAACATGATGTTGTTATGGTGGACTTGTCTCCCTACTTTGCCATGTGCCTATCAAGAGACTTTACCTCAAAGATTGGAGGATGCTTATTAGTTGATTGGATGTATTTGGTGTTTAGAATAAGGTACAGTACAAAGGTAATAATACATTCTGAACCCATATCATGTTTTTATTTGGAGCCATATATGCCAAGTGTTGTGAACACTATGTCATCTAAGATGAGGTGCCAGAAAATAGTGAAGTGGAAATTGAATCACCTTTAGATGGAGTTTCAGACTTGTTCCTTGATGATTGGGCCTCTAACTTACATGAGCATGATCCTCATAAGCTAATTGAAGAAGATGGATTTGGTGTTTATTGCCTCTATGAGAATGATATCCCAATTCCAGCCATGATGAAGGATGATGAGTCTCGTGGTGGTCTATGGTAATTATACTTTGATAGATCAAATAATAAGCGTGGTACTAGGGTTGGAATGATGTTAATTTCTCCATCAAATCAAATTTATTTCTCTTCCATTAAGTTTCAGTTTGGTTGTTCAAACAATGTTGTAGAGTATGAGGCACTAGTGTATGGTTTTCAATAGGCTAAAAATATGAAAGTCAACATCTTACAAGTTTTTAGTGATAGTGGACTTGTAGTTCACCAAGTAATTAGTTTTAATATATGCAAAAACCCATTGCTTAAATCTTATAAGTATAGGGTGTGGGACTTACTTAAAGATTTTTAAGCTTTCAACATTTAGGCAAGACCAAGAGATGAGAATAAACATGTAGATAGGTTGGTTGGCATTAGGGCACAATATAGTATCCCAACTGATATAAAGAGTGAAAAGGTTTAGTCATATATTAAGGTGGTTGTCAGGGTTTCTATCCCAAATAACCATGAGAATTGGCAAGTGTTTGAAGATGACAATCAAATTATCAGGTTCTTGCAAGAAGAGGCTGAGTTTTCTTCAAGAAATAAACCAAAGTTCTTATAACAATATAGTGATCAGATTGTGAAATTGAAAACAAATAAGTTGCCTAAGGGATTAGTCACACTTAAGAACATATTCAGTGGTGATGATGAGTTGAAAATGGTAAAGTTATCTTTGTCAACAATGGAGGACACTATGCCAATGTGGAGATTGCAATGGGTAAGGACTTGAAGTTGGGTAAGGTATGTACTCCTTCACAAAAGGAAGCTTTCAATAAGTTATGTGTAAGCTTTGTTGATGTGTTTGCATGGAAATACAGTAATCTCAAAGGATGTTATCCAAATCTAGCTCAGCACACCATTGAGTTGGAGTCTGAAATAAAACAAATCAGACAAATACAAAGTCTTATCAATCTAGAGCTTGAGCCTTTGATGAGAGCTGAGCTTTATAAGCTCATAGAGTCAGCCATTATATTTTTAATGAAGCACTCAACTTGGGTGGTAAACCTTGTTCCAATACAGAAAAAGAATGGTGAGATCAGACTATGTGTTGACTTTCGTGGTTTGAACAAGGCTTCCCTTAAATAGCATTATCCATAGCCATCTATGGAACAAATTTTACATATGGTTTTGGGTTCATAGAGGTTTTTATTTTTAGATGGATATAGTGGCTACAATCAAATTTTGGTCAAGGAAGAAGACCATTTCAAGACAACCTTCACTAAAAAGTGGCGGACATTTGCATATAGAAAGATGTCCTTCGATCTATCCAATGTTAGAGAAACCTTTCATAGAGCCATGGATATGGCATTCTAGGTCCTTCTCAACAAGTTTATACTTGTCTATTTAGATGACATAATAATATTCTCAAAAAATGCAAGTGAGCACATGGTTCACCTCAAGCAAGTGTTTGAGAGTTGTAGGCCATTAGGGGTGTCTCTAAATCCCCAAAAGTGTCTTCTCAATTCATGAAGGTAAGTTTTTTGGGCATGTGATCTCAAAACATGGTATGAGCATAGATCCTGATCGGATAGATTCAATTCTCGCACTTTCGTTGCCCACGCACAAGAAGGCTTTGCAAAGTTTCTTAAGGAAAATCAATTTTATAATAAGATATATTTAAAATTTTGCCACTTTAGCTAAGCCATTTACATCCATGCTAAAAAAAATAGAGTTTCAATTGATCTAAGGAAGGAGTAGAGAGTTTTTAAAAAATCAAGAAAGCCATAACTAGTGCTCCTACACTCATAAACCTATATTTCAAAAAATACATCATCTTTTACACTTATGCTAACACAAACACCATTTCAAGCATTCTTATGCAATAGAATCATGAGGCTTTAGAGCAGCCAATAGCCTTCTTTAGTTAAGGCTTGGAAGAATATGAAACTAGGTATTCTTTTATTGAAAAACATGTACTTTTAGTTATAAGGTCTCTCAAGAAATTTAAATACTTGTTGTCTAACAATAAGATAGATCTGATGGTTGTCCATCCAAGTATTAAAAAGTTTCTCTTGAACAAAGATATAAATGAGAAAAGAGTTGGTTGGATAATGAAGGTAATGGAGTATGATGTGGAGAGCAAGGTCACAAAGCTAATCAAAGGCAAAGTATTTTGTGAGCATCTAGCCCAAGACTTACAAGAGGCTAATGAGATGGTTTTGATGTCAAATGATGAAGAAGTCGCAGTTGATCATATGTCACTTTTCAGTTGGTTTCATGACTTGATAAAATATCTTCAAGATGGTATTTATCCCTCCTATCTAAATTCTTCAAAAAAAGACATTTCAGATTGCAATCAATTCCATTTCCTCTTGTTGATGATGTTTTGTTCAAGAAAGATATCAATGGCATGTTGCTAAGATGTATAGAGCTAGGCCAAACACAGAGATTGCTTAAGCAATTCCATGATGGACATGGTAGAGGGCACTATTCTGCAAAGACCACAGCCCTTAAGATAATGAAAGGTGGTTATTATTGGCCTAGTATGTTTGAGGATTGTCATGCATGGGTTAAAAAGTGCAAATAGTGTGCTATGTTTGTATAAAAAGTAAACTTTGTAGCCTTACCCCACCAACGAATTGTAGTGGACCAACCTTTTATCCAATGGGGATTGAACTTTATTGGTCTCATTAATACCCCTTCAATTTTTGGGCATAAATGGATACAAACTATTATAGATTATTTCACTAAGTGGATAGAGGCAATAGCATTGAAAGAAGAAAATGAGTCTAATGTTCTGGATTTCTATGAAGGTTTGTTTACTAGATTTGAAGTTCTTTCAACCATTATTTTTGATAATGATATGGTCTTTGTGGGGACTAAGATCAGTCAATGGGCTATTCAACAGGTGTCTATCTCAGCACTTCCTCAAATTACTATCCACAAGGCAATGGCCTTGTTGAGTCTAAAAATAATAACCTATTAAAGATCATAAGTACTATTGAAGATAATCAAAGGTTATGGTATCTTAAGTTAAAATCATCTCTATGGGTTGATAAGATCACCTACAAAATATAAATAGCCAACTCTCCATACAAGTTGGTATATGGTAAGGAAGCAAGATTACCTATATCTCTTGAGTTTTTTGCTTTAGAACTAATGCACCAAATTGAGTTGTTGGATAATGAGCCAATGGAAATTAGATATGCTGAGCTTATGGAGATAAAAGAGGTTAGAAATCAGTCCATGTTAGCCATGGATGCCCATCAAGCACAGGTGAAGAGAGTCTTTGACAAGAAAGCTTCTTCAAGAAGTTTTAAAAGAGATTTGGTCATCAAGTGGGATGAGGACAGAGATAAGGCATGAAGGCATATGAAGTTCAACTCTCTTTAGAGTGGTCCATACATAATCTCCAGCTGTAAATCCCACAATGCCTTCCAACTTGCAAAGATGGATGGCGAAGAGCTCCCTATCTCAATTAATGGGATACATCTAAAGCATTGTTATTGAGGGAGCTAAGTTCTTTATACATAATTAGTTTGTTTATTTCCCTCCAAGTGTTATTCTAGCACATTAGTTTGCTTTGGTTTTGTTCCAGATAAGTGCTTTGTTTGCACATTTGTTTTGTTTAGAGTAGTTTTCCTATTTTGTGTGTTTTCTTCCTTGCCTTGGTGGAGTTATTATATTATCAGGTCAAAAGATTCTTGCAGTCATGGATCAAATTTGTCATGTTTATAAGTCTAAAATTCATGTAAATGTCTTGGTTCTCAAAGCATAGCAGGCATGTTTCCCAGCTGAGTCTCTAAAATGTTGACAATTTTTCCCCCATAGGCCAAATTGTCACTCTTACCATCTAAAACTTTGCATATCATGCCAATTTGTCTTATGAGTCAATAAGTTGGAAACCAAAGTGTCTTAACACATCATGTAGGGATGAGCATATCAGTTTGTTTGTGCATTTCATAAGTGCACTTGGAAGGTCAACTAAGGTGGAATAATTACATGAAAATGGTGTACTTTATGCCATGATCAACCCCTATAAATTTGATGTCTTTATGAGTTTTCTATCTCAAGATATAAGGCTTAACAAATGATCTAACAACATGAGATGTGCCCAAGAAATTCAAACTAAAGCCACAACAAATATCCATTTGGATTCAAAAAATCCTTAACGTGCTTCAAGTTGAACATAGATTCAACAAGTGACATGATGTCAAAGGTTGGGATCAAAGATCAATGACACATGAGCGATCAACCAAGTCAATAAGTCAAATGTAGATCTATGATGCATGTTTAATCATGCAATTAAATATCAATGATGAGATCAAAGTCAAAAGGTCAATGGCTACTAATATTGAACACATCAATGACAAGTATCAAAATCTTGGTGACTTAACAGATTAACGGTGTGTGTTCGATCAAACAAAAATAAGATCAATGGCATGTGATCAACCATGCAAAGCATATCGACAATGTGCATGAGGTCAAAAAGTGATAGATCCTAGATAGCACACAAGACCACCATGTGATGTAAGTATGTTAACCAAATGAAATTGATAGCAGGATCTTGAGGATAAATGTGAGGCTGCCAAGTGGCATAATCTAGATGCAAATCATAGATCAATGACAATGATGAAGGTCAAAGGTAGGAGACTTATGAGGAAATCAACGGAGTAGAGTTAATCAAGTCTTAGAAGGCACAAGGTGAGGACATGTCTCTAAATCAACAAACATTCATATCTTTAAATATGATAAACAACAAAGTGGTGAAGAGAATGCCACATAGATCGACACGTCTGATCAAAAGGTTTCACCACTCAAACATGAAAATGCATAAATGTAAAATCTAATACGATCTGGATTACCAAAAGCAAGCCCTGCAAGTCCATCTCCCACCATTAAAGCTCTGTTAAACCTGTCAAGTGCTTTTAGATGTAGGTTTTACGTCTTGTTCATGTTAAATAAACCTTAGCCTACAGATATTCATTTGAAATTATGGCTCTATGAAAACTAATAGGATGATTGGTTTTCATCTAGAATGAACCTATATTTTTGGGAGTAATGGTAGAATTGTGATTGTGCAAGAAATGTCAGAAAGAACACCAGTGAATGAGTTCAAGTGAATATCTAATAGCATGAAAAGCATATCAAGCATGGTGTCCCCAAGCTCATTAAGATGATGGTGAGTTTAGAGGTTGAGAAAGATAGTGGAGCATTGAATGAAGTTCCAAAGTCTCTGAAGACTTTCCTATGTTTGATGGATCATGACTCAACGTCCTCGGATTAATGTTAATTGACCAAAAGGTGGTTGGGCATCATTTATTGATTCTTGCTTCCCCTTTTCTATATATCTCGCATTCTCTTCCCCATGGGGACTCTCTCTTGACTCTTGGATATTTTTCTTAGAGCAAAGAGACTCTTGTGCTTTTGGTATGCCCAGGCTATGCCAAGTTTGTACTTTAATACCTATTTAATGCAATAAAAGACTAAATTCCTTCATTTACAAGCTAAATTGAAGTGTGTTCTATGAATTCATTGATGTGGTTAAGTGAATGTATGTTTTCCTTTGCCTTTGTCTAAGTTTTTCACCTTCATGAAGTGTCTTATCGATTTCACAAGTCATTCTAAGTGCAATAGATAGTTTGTTGACTGGTTTGGAAGTGGACAACTGCCCTCCCATGCTAGATTCATAGCTACTTCATGCCTTTTTGTGAAATAATTATATGGACGTGGTCAAAGAGTGAATAAAATAATATTTAATAGTCTTGAAAGTGTCTTATAGTGTGTCTTTTGCAAGTATAAGTGTTCAAAACATTGGTGCATCACCTCTTTTACATGTTTTCATGCATTATTGTCTCTTTCTCTCTCTTTCCCAAGCAAGAGATTATTTTAGGTGATAGATCCAATAGGAATCCAACCTTCTCCATAGGTTCAACCTCACCATAGGACACCCATATCTGAGGTTGTGCCCATTTTGTGGCTTAGTTAGAGGGAGCCTGAGAACTCCCCCAATGCGTGCAAATTAAGACCACAATAATAACATGGTTCACACACCACCACGTGTATTTATTCCTATGCTCATTTTTCAAAGTTTATTTTATTTCATTATAGTCACATCACTTGATTTACCATGACATTGATCTACTTGAATGTGTTCATGTTTTCTTGCAGGTGCATTCAAGTAGTTGACATTAAAGCATTAGTGATTCATTATCAAAACATGCAAAGTTTATATGCCATCCCAACCAGGTAATGTTCAAGTATGCATTTATTTCTATTTTATTTTTATTTGCATGCACATCAAATTGTGGCATTATATAAACATATAATTTTGGTACAAGCAATGTTGTCACAATGTTTTTTTATGATTTTGTGTAGTTAGTTCATTTACATATAATTGGCTATTTCAGTACACTTTCACTCCACATTGGACCCTCCATAGCTTTGTATCATTTGAATTCTCCCAAGAGCATTTCAAATATGTTAGTTGTCTACATCAATATCCATCCAACCATCCTTAGTTTATCTTGATCCTTGTTTCATGGTTTTTTCCTATCTTCATCAAATCAATCATATAATTATGGTCACCTACCAGTATTGGTCGTATAGTTATGGTCACTTGCTTTTTATGGGTCATTTTTGCTTTAAGTTGATTTCACATGCCTTGATTTTTCATTCTCACTCTTTTTCATGATAATCATATGCACGAATGTGTACAAATTTTAATTCAAAGGATCATATATATACACATGTACCCAAAGCCATTTAAAATTAATTAATCCATCTAGAGATCTCCTAATCACAAGTTACATTGATAATATCTTTTCCACATTTGTCAAGGATATTACACCATGATCGTATGTTGTCTTCATTTTCTCTTAAAGTCTTTTAGAAACATACTTGATGTTGTCACTCAATTTTGCACCCTTGGAGAGGGAGTTCAATCCTACTCCAATTGAGTGAAACAATTGGATTATCCCTAGACCTATGGGTTGTCTACAGTAGGGGTAAACCTCTATATTGAAGGGCTAGCTCCCTTGATATATCTATTGAATCTCATCACCTATATTGCTAACTTATTGAGATGAAAAGGGATACAGAAAAGATGAAACAAACCTATCCTAATGAGGTGATGCACCAAGTTTGATTCACAAGACTACCATTAACTTGCACTATGAAAAGTGATTCACAAAAATGATCTCAACATCCAAGATTTATCTAACATGATTATTTCAACATGGAGATAAGATGTAATGCACTTCTCATGGTGGATGATTAAGAGGTCTGATTTTAGACACTAGTACTCTTCCTTACATTTAGAGACATACAAGAACACTAACTACACTTCATGTGCCCTATTAGAGAGCAGACTACTTGCACAAGACATAAAAGAGGTTTGATTGTAGACACTAATACTCTTCCTTACACTTAGATACATACAAGAACACTAACTACATTTCATGTGACCTATTAGAGAGAAGAATACTTGCACAAAACATGAATAGAGTAAGGTGAACACAAGGATAGATGATTATCACTTTTCATTGAACTATGCACTACTTTACACACTTGGAAAAAAAGTTGAGAACTCAAAAATAGTTTGAATTATTTTATTCAAAGGCAAAACAATACTAAAACTAGTAGGGCTTCACCATACTAGATGCAAATTGTTTACAAAGCTGAAAGTGGTTGCATATATAGAAAAGTGTGAAGAGAGAGAGGGGTGAAATAGAAGAGGATTGAAAAGTGTCTTCATGAGTTACAAAAATAAATGGGGTTATGAATAGAATTATAAAACCATGTGTCTCACTCTTGTAATGATCCAACCTTCCAAGTGGCATAGGGGTTACAACTTAGCTTGGCACTTTCACTAGCTTCTTGAAAAATGCACTTCTTTGCATAAGAGTGACAAATGGACTTATCCATCATGAATTCTCCATGAAATCATATCAAATAAATCACTGGACAACTATAATTCCTTAATAAACTCCTCTAATCTAACATTCCATCATTCATGTGCATAGGTGTCTTGAAACTCTTCATTTCCCACACCTAGCTTGGCCCAAGTGGCCTAAAACTCAAGTTCATCTTCTTCAAGTTACTCTATCTCCATGTATGGTCTTAAAATGTGTTATAATACTTGAAACAACCCATTTTGGTTCCTAGAACAACTCCCAAGGTCCCATTTTACACCTCAAGTCCTCACTAGGCCTATTTTCCTTGTAGCCCTAAAAACTTGTAACCTCATTTTTTTAGGACAATGTACAAAAGGTAATGACAAACCAAAGGCATATTCTAGGACCCATTATGACCTTATAGCTCCATGTCAAGTTTCATGTTCTGATTTTGAGCGAAAGTCCTTTTTTTTTGCCTTTCTCTCTTTTCAATTGGGCCTCAATTAGGTCTCCTTGCCTAGAACATTGTTTTCTTTCTCCAAACCTCTCCCAAACATGTGAAATCACCCAAAAACATGTGATTCACTTTCTATATGTTATCACTAATATCCATGCCAATTTTTAGGTCTTGAGATCCTATGGAAGTGTGAGAACCAAGAAATGACCTTGCTACCTAGTCTCATTTTAGGCATGTTTGAGACTACCTTAGAAAATGAGCCTTGTTTGACCACCTCCAAAATATCCTATTCATATTTTTTGGCTTGAATAATTAGGACACATACCAAATGACCTCATCCAATTATTGATAAGTTCTCCCTTTCTCTAAACATCTGTAAAACACCAAAAACATGAAAAATAGTGCATTTATGGCAGTCTATACAACTACAAGAATGGATAAGGTACTTGTGGAGAACCTCCTTGGAGTCATCAACAACATCCAAGAGTTTTTAGGATCAAACTATGGCATTAAATGTGCATTATAGGTCCATTTCTCTTATCTGGTCACTATCAGGATTTTATGGGGGTTTAAGACCTGTTTGGCATCTTAATGATCATTCATAAGGCATAGGCCACCAATTGGTCTCTTCCAATTTGAAAAAAAAAATTACCAAGACCCCCACCTATTAAAAATGGCTCAGATTCTCATGAAAAGTGTTAGATATGGTGTGAGTGTATGAAGTTGTTCCTCAGGTAGCAGACCTAGTGTTTTTGAGCTCAAGAGAAGTCTAATTTGAGTTTTGGTCCTCAAAACTCAATCCTATTATTGAGAGATTCATACACCTCCAAAACAGCCTTCCTTATGATTCTACATGCCTTGGAAATGATCATTACTCCACTGTATGCATTTGGTGCACTGGTCAGGGGACTTGGGGTTTAAGGCCTATTGATGCAGAGGCATCCTTGTGGATCCCAAATGGACTCATTTTTGGCTTGGATTTATCTTTTAGGTGTTTTTTAGTTGTATTAATTCCTAATGAAGTCATAATATTGATCTAGGTTAGTACAAGTTGCATAAAATTTGAATTATGGAGTTTCCCTCCAAATCTACCACATTTGAAAATTTGAATTTTTAAACCTTGTGAAAGGCTTCCATGCATTGTATGAGGTTGATCAAGGTGTAAAACATGTTCAAAAGGTGTCTAAGAGGCATAATAATATGTAAAATTCCTTAATATGTGATTTAGTAAATGGGGCATGGTCATATGGTGTTTATATTGTTAAAACATGAGAAAAGGTATGTAATTTCAATATAGCTTCTACGTGGGAATAGCTTCAAGATTCAGTTTTGCATTTTGGTAAGGTGGTGAAGTCAGTTATGTGGTTGTCATTATGTAATCCATTCAAGTGTGGAATTTAATGAACTTGTGATCCAAGAAATTTGAGGAATAATGGACTATGATAGTGAAATTCTGAGTACATTGTTATTGCATGATTGTGAGCAAAATATTTGTTTATTTGGATATTTAATGTGGTGAGTAAACATGAATATGTGATTGTAGTTATTGATGTGATAATATTTAATCCCTAGTTTGATGCAAGTAACTAGTATTGAATTTGCAAACAAACTCCTTTTGAGAAGATAGAAAGGTCTGTCATTCAGTGTATGAGAGTATACAATTGGCTCAAGTAGTAAATAGAGCATTTGGTCCTTTCTATTAAGATTCTTGTGGAGAACATGAAGATGGACAATGTGTGAGTTGTTAGAGATTTTTTTTTTTAACTAAAGAATCTTTCAAACATAGTAAGTTTGAATTTTTTCTCTTGTTGTGATAACCTTGTTCACTGCTAGCATTGTTTGCAATATAGAATCTTATAGATTGAGAATCTTGACTTTAAAACTTGCTTTAAATACAAATGATATTGAAGAAGGGTTTGGCTATGTTTATTAATGTATGAAAAAATATTCATAGATCATAAATGTTGTTGGATTTGAAAAATATTGGTAAAACCTTATTGAAACCCCTATTTTCTGTTATTGAACACAGTCAGTCCAGACTGAGATTTATTGTTGGAGATTGACCCGAGCATTGTGAGACCAAGGTTACTAAAAGAAAAAGATGTGTTTCACCTAGATAGAACTTTTCCAACAATTTTTTAATCATGAAACCATTCCTAGTTCTAGATATTGATTTTAAACTACTCTCGGCCTACTTAGGGACCCTAAACCGGTTTGTCATTTGGAGGAGAAGTAACCCTTGAAAAATTGCAAAAACTTGTGATATTGTGTATTTTGATGAGCCCTAACTGAATGACACCATTTTAGGACCCTACCTTATCTATAGTACAAATTTCTAGATAGAGGTCTTAGAAAAGGGCTAAAAGAGGCCTAGTTTGGAAGGTTCAAAGAAGGAAAGTGCACTTAGAAAGTGATTTAGGTCTTGAAAATTAACCCACAAGTGTATTTAAATAAGATAAAAGAGATTTTCGTATTGGCAAGTCATCATTGGTAGTAATTTTTCCATACTAACCTATTTTTTGTGGTAAAGGCAAAGTTGCATGAGAGTGAAAGGAAGTGTTGGAAATAGTGAAAGGAGTTTAGATTGAGTTCTTAGGGACTCTAATGATCAAGGGGAAGCTATTTGAATCTTTAACCAGTTTAATAACCCATTTATATTGCATGGTGATTGTTTTCTTTGTTTGAAAGTTGATAGGTGTTCCATTGGTCAAGATCAAAAAGTGATAATCTTGTGCAAGCTCTACATCATTTGGTATCAGAGCATAAGGATAGTCAAAGGACAAGAGTAAGAGGATAAAATGGCAGCAAGATAAAGGCAACCTATAACAGCTCAAAGAATGCAATAGAATGTGGCCAATTTGGTCATTGAAATGAGGAACATACAGGCTAGAATAATAGCCATGGAGACAACTCGAAGAAGAGTCATAGCTGATGATGATGGTGATAGAGAAGAGGAAGCTCCTAAAGCAGAAGAAGAGGAAGAAAGAGAAGAAAGAATGAAGGAAAGATTGATCAAATCCATGATGAAGATGGGTTCAAAACTAAAGCTAGATGTGTCAATGTATGAAGGCAATATAAATGTGGATCAGTTGGTGGATTGGATAGCAGCCATGGATAAGTATATTGAGTATGAGGAGGTGGATGACATCAAGAAAGTGAAATTTTCAGTCACAAGATTGAGAGGACATGCTTATTTATGGTGGGATGGAATCCAGGAAGAAAGGAGAAGAAGTAAATCTAAATTTTATTCATGGATAGGATGGTTGTGAAGATGAAGGCAAAGTTTATGGCTAAGGACTACCACACACATTTGTTTAGGAGGTTGTAGAATCTTAGACAAAAAAGCATTCAGTGAAGGATTATACCAAAGAGTTTCAAAGATTGACAATTAGAACATGACACTTGGAGAAAGATGATGAGAAGTTAGCAAGGTATTTGAATGGTATCAAGTTCTCCATACAAGATGAGATCAATATACTAACCTTGAAATCAGTTAAAGAAGCATACCAAGTAGCCTTGAAAGCTAAAGAGAAGTTGGAAAGAAGGCATACACAGCAAGCAAGAGAAAAAGGAAAAAGAGAGGAAAAAGAGAGTATGACAACAAGCATGCATATAATGATAAAGTAGGGGACAAAGGCATGAAGCACAGCCAAGAGGTGGTTATAGAGGTAGGAGACCATACTATAGAGGTGGAGATGCTAGAGGAAGAGGAACTAGTATTTTTATTGAGAAATGTTTTAAATGCAACAAGTATGCAGGTCATAAATATTAGGATTGTCCAGAGGAGCAGTAAAAAAGGAGTTATAGGAATGAGAGCAAAAATCAAATGGTGCAGCCAATAGAGGAAGAGAGTATTGGTTCAAATTCACATTTAGTGGCATCTGAAGAAGGAGATGCACTCTTCATGAGGAGGACATTGTTGAAGCCACCAAAGGAGAAAGAGCCTACACAATGGAGAACATTCTTCAGGACAACACGTAAGTCCCATGGTAAATGTTGCAAAATGATTCTAGATTCAAGAAGCAAAGACAATTTATTTTTCAATGAGATGGTAAGTAAACTTGATCTCCAAAAATTGCCTCATCTTGCACCTTACAAAGTTTCTTGACTTCAAAAAAGATAGAGTGTGTTTGTGAATGAACAATGCTTAGTAGATTTTTAGATTGACACCTATAGGGATCAATTTATGTGTGATGTCAACCCCATGGATGTTTGCCATGTACTACTAGGAAGGCCTTGGTAGTTTGATAGGTCAACTAGTCATGATGGGGTGAAGAATACATATTCTTTGGAGCACAAGGGAGTCAAGTCTACATTATTGCCTTTGAAGCATGATGACAAAGTTTTTGGAGTCTTTTCTAATATTTTGGTTGCAAGTTATAAAGAATTGGTGCAGCAGCAAAATGAAGTTGTGAAGTTGGATGAGTAGCCCAAGGATATTGAGGCAGCCCACGTTGCATGTGAATCTATGTTAAGTAACACTTCTTCAAGTAAGTTTGTGAATGAGTTGTTTACAAATTTATCTCAGCATTTGGAAAATATTTCTAATTTTGAACTCATAGAAGGCATGATAAGAAAGCTCCAATGCATGAAAGAAAGTTTTGAAAATGAAAGAGTTGAGAAAGAGATGAGTAGTGTACAGCAGGTACAAGAAGAACAGCCAAGTGAAGGCAATAGCATGAGCACATTAAGTCAAGAACATGAGAATGTAGATGAGAACAAGCAGTCCTTGTGTATAGAGGAGATAGAGGGTAGTTGCGAAGATGATATACAGTAGCACACCAAGCATTTAGGCAAGCTAATGCCATACAAGGACCAAATAGTTGATATGCATGAGGTGAAGTGTACCAAACAAGGAGAATGGGTGAAGGATAGAGAAGAAACATTTTCAAAAGTATTTCCATATGGAATGAAGGTTGTACTTGATCAGTTTGCAGAAGAAGAAGCATCGAATACACACCCAAAGCAAGTAGCAGAAGACAACATCATTGTTTCCCTTAAATATTTGTTGTATTTGTAGGTATACTCATGAAGAAGAAGAACCAAAAGAGGCCTAATTATGAGCCCCAACCACATGTTCACCTCTACTAGAGGAAATTAGTAGCAGCAATGTTCAATTAGGTGGTATAAAGCAATTAAGGAGAAGAAAACACCAAGTTGACATATATGGCAAAATTTCTTCAGCTTGGTAGTATGATGCAGGGGCATCCTTGTGACTCCCAAAATGGACTCATTGTTGACTTGGATTTTTATTTTAGGTGTTTTTTAGGTGTATTAAGTCTTAATTAAGTCATAGGAGTGATCTAGGTTAGTACAAGTTGCATAAAATTTGAATTATGGAGTTTCCCTCCAAAACTACCACATTTGAAAATTTGAATTTTTAAACCTTATGAAAGGCTTCCCGACATTGTATGAGGTTGATCAAGGTGTAAAACATGTTCAAAAGGTGTCTAAGAGGCCTAATACTATGTAAAATCTATTAATATGTGCTTTAGTATATGGGGCATGGTCATAAGGTGTTTATATTGTTAAAACATGAGAAAAGGTATGTAATTTTCATATAGCTTCTATGTGGGAAAAGCTCCAAGATTCAGTTATGTGTTTTGGTAAGGTGGTGGATTCAGTTATGTGGTTGTCATTGTGTAATCCATTCTATTGTGGAAGAGAATGGACTTGTAATCCAAGAAATTTGAAGAATAATAGACTATGATAATGAAATTCTGAGTACATTGTTATTGCATGACTATGAGCAGAGTATTTGTTTGTTTGCATATTCAATGTGGTGAGTAAACATGAATATTTGATTGTGGTTATTGTTTTCATCATCTTTAATCCCTGGTTTGATGTAGGTTACAAGTATTTAAGTTGAAAATAAACTCCTTTTGAGAAGACAGAAAGGTCTGTCATTCAGTGTATGAAAATATACAGTTGGCTCAAGTAGAAAACAGAGCATTTGGTCCTTTCTATTAAGATTCTTGTGGAGAACATGAAGATGTAAAATGTGTGAGTTGTTAGGGAGTTCATTTTTTGACCTACAGAAGGTTTCAAACATATTGATTTTGAATTTGTTTTCTTGTTGTGATAAACTTGTTCACTACTAACATTGATTGCAATATAGAATCCTGTAGACTGAGAATTTTGAATTTGAAATTTGTTTTGAATCCAAATGATATTGAAGAAGGGTTTGGATATGTTTATTAATGTATGACAAACTATTCATAGATAATAAATGTTTTTGGAGTTGAAAAATATTGGTAAAACCCTGTTGAAACCCTTGTTTTTTGTTATTGAACACAGTCAGTCCAAACTAAGATTTGTCGTTGGAGATTGACTCGAGCATTATGAGACCAAGGTTGCTAAAGGAAAAAGATGTTTTTCACCTAAATAGAACTTTTCCAACAAATTTTTTTTAATGAACCATTCCTAGTTCTATATATTGATTTTAAACTGCTCTCGTCCTACGTAGAGACCCTAAACCTTGTCAACTAGGGGTTGTCATTTGGAGAAGTAACCCTTGAAAAATTGCAAAAATTTGTGATCTTGTGTATTTTTATTATCCCTCACTAAATCACACCATTTCAGGACCATATCATACCTCTATTATGGATTTATAGATAGAGGTCTTGGAAAAGGGCTAAAAGAGGCCCAATTTGGAAGGTTCAAAGAAGGAAAGTGCACTTAGTGAGTTAGGTCTTGAAAATTCACCCAAAGGTGTATTTAAATAAGATAAAGGAGATTATCATATTTTCAATTCATCATTTGTAGTAATTTTTCCATACTAACCTATTTGCAGTCAGAAAGGGCTACAAGGAAGGCTAGTAGTAAAAGTAGAGTTGCATGAAAGTGAAAGGAAGTGTTGGAAACAGTTAAAGGAGTTTAGATTGAGTTCTTAGGGACTATAATGATCAAGGGGAAGATATTTGAATCTATAACCCATTTATATAGCATGGTTATTATTTTCTTGGTCTGAAAGTGGTAAGTGTTCCATTAGTCAAGATCAAGAGTGATAATCTTGTGCAAGCTCTGCATCCCATGTCACCTCCTTACTAGCCCTCAAGGGAATTTGATTGAAAACTAAGGTTTGTGAAACTTGAGAGTGTATTTAGAACATAAATATTTATACACAATGCCTCAAGGGCCCTCCATGGGGTTTGACATGCTTATTTTGTGCTTTGAGTTCAAACAGACCCCTTGGTCTCAAGACTACCCCTTGTCAATGGAGTGAGAAGGGTTTGAGACAAAATAATGAGTATCCTTGTTTCTTGTATGGATTTGAGGTGACCATGGATATCTTTTTCCACTCATAAAAATCCTCTATATCCATCCACAAAGTGTGATCATGCCTATAGAGCCCTCAAAACTCGATAACTCTCATGACTGGTTGGATCTGCCTATGCGTGTCCTATGCTTCATTAGGTCTAGAATGAGTTTTGACCTTTTTCTCCTTTGTTATCAGGTATAAGGGTTAGATTGAGGTGTTGATAACATTATGAAATCATTCATCAAATGAATTTCATTCCTTTAGACCTCTCACAATACTTTGTATTCTTAAATCAAGCATAATCACTCTTGAGGAGCAGGCATACCTGTATGTATAGATTAACTGTGTATGGAAACTTTGGACTTAGTCTTGATCAATCTTCTTAATTGTTTCATTTTGTCTCAAATGACTTTAATATTTATTTGTTTATTTGAGGTAGACCTCAGAGTCTTTCAAACACCTTTATTCTCCCCTTTAGGCTTAGAACCAGCCTATCCTCATTGCAGCCTGTAGGTGTTTGTTAGAGTATTTGACTATATTTTGTGTTTAGGAACTCACTCCTACCTCAATGATACTTTTTTGGATTTTTAATTCTTTGGGATCCCAAATTATGCTCAGATCATCTCTTCATTGTACTCATCCTCCTCTCCTTAGGCCTGATGCTAGTTATTCATTAAACAACTTGTAGGTGCTAGAGGGCTGCATATATGGATATTTGATATGTTGACCTGATCATCTCTTCTAAACCTTCCCTCTATGATAATTTGGCTTACAAATAAATAATTGCATTTTTTCATTTAGTTTCCAAGGCCCAAACTCACTCACTATGTGTTTGACCTTCTCTTCAAGCCTAGTTATAGGTGACTGCTAGGAGAGAGTTTGACAATTGGTTCTTGAGCTTCTCCTAAAGATTGATCTTCTCATTATGTCATGAATCTTTAAAGGATTCCATTTCATGGTTTTGATTCACAATCCAATAGATTTCATAAGCTACCTAATGACATTCTCAGACCCTTGCATCCAACAACATATGCCTTTTTAATTCCATACAGAGTCTTTTAGGTAGCCTTCTAGGACTATGGACTCAATCTCATGATTTTCAAGTGGTCTAGCTCTTCTATGGTTGGTATTTGGTCTTCATATGCCTTAAAGTTTGGTTTTCCTATCTAAATCTTTGCTTTTGTGTTGGTTTAATCCAAAATGAGGATCTACAGGCTTACGGCTTGTAGGTCACTACTTTCATGTTTGGGCTACAGAGAGCCATTTATTTAAGTTCACACCTCCTTATCACTCCTTCAATGGTATACAAAGCTTATGACTGAATATCATGTCACCTTTTCAACTTCCTTATATGATTGGTCTGTATAGACTGTATACAATCAAGCATCTTACAGCCTTGTTTGAGAGAATGATTTGATTAAAACTCTCCACACTTGAAATTAAATTCTTCTCAAACATTAGTTTCTCATCACCATCTAGATCAAACATGGTACTCAGACCAGTGGGAGACCATTTATGAATTGTACTATGCATTTCAAGAGTAAGGCATATGACCTTTCTTGAAGACTAACAAGGAGATGCTTCTCAAGAGAGGACACATGAACTATGGGAGAGATAAGATTTTTAATGAAAAATGGAGTTCTAGAAACCCATGAAATTGACTAACACCTCAAACAAATGAAACTTGTAGCAAGATCCACTAAAACACCTTGTGCACCAAGGCACTCTTCCTCCAAGTGAAGACACTTCATGAATATGAGTTGGCTGATGAAACCACCATGAAAAAAATATATTCTACCTATAAAAACATCCCTCAAAACCATTATTATCCACCAAATTCTGAGGTGGAGAAATAGATGCAAGAACAAACCCCTTTTAGATGGATATGACATAGTGACCTGCTATCACTCTTAGCGATTGTTCATAAATAAGAGACAATCAAATTACAAAATAATACCAATAATTTTAATCTTACTAAGACTCCTAACAATGGCCAAAATTTTAGCTCCTAACTCTTTCTTTCATGGTCGTACCATCCACTTCAAGTTTGTCTTTTTGAGCTTGTGAAGGCAACGATGGAGGAGAGAGAATGCCTAAAGTGCCAATTTCACTTAAAACTCATTCCAAAGATGAAAAATTATTTTAGGGATCCCAAGGGACACTTTACAAACCATTTTCAACTAAAATTTGATCTTTCAAAGTCGTACAAGTGCCCAAAAGTGCTTGTAAAGTGTCATTTTTCCTAGTTTAGGTGTTGAACTACATGTTTTGTCAGTCTATGACCATCCCTAAAAATAATCTAACCCATTTATGAAAATATTTATATTGAGAATCTTCTTGAAACATTTACTTCTTGGAATGGCATGTGAAATTCTTCCAAATAGGTCAAAAGGTGCCCAAAATGTGATTTTTATATATGAGAGTCAAATAAAAAGTTAGTGCATGATATTATGATATTAATGACACCTCAGTAACCTTATATAATAACATTAAACCATACCAAACCTTTGACCATGTGTGACAACATCAAGACCTTGTAATTGACCTATAGAACTAAACAAGTGAACATAAGACCAAACCTTAGACAATGTTAGACAAGGACAAATATGACCATATGGAACTCTTTAGGACCATTTAAGTAATGACTCAAGTCAAAATTTCCATAAACTTAACACAAAAATAATGAAGCCAAATATGCATAGAAAATAATAATATTGTATATTGTTTTGATTAATAATTCAATTGGAACATTACATCTTTATAGGAAAGTCATTCATATAATCATGGAGATCATCTCTCCATCAATATCTCAACCATATCCCTATGAATACACAATTTAAAAAATAATCTATATTTGTAATATTATTGTAACTTGTAATAATATCACAACTGACTAATATATTCTAACTAAATATATCTAACAGTGAATTATTACTTTTGTAATTATTCACACAAATTAATGTAAGGACTAACAATCCCTCCTTAGGCTTTACATGGTAATTTGTGTTTCATAGGACTTAATGAAAGTAGATAAGGAGCACATCAACTTCTCATCAACCATTCACTATCAAGAACACATCAATCAAATTAATGTGAGAACTTTGAAATGGTACAATTGTCATCAACCATTCACTAAGGGATCTACATCAACTTATATAGTGTGGGAACTTACAATCAGAAACATCTGTTCAACTTTCACTCCTGTATCTCCATAACACTTTTTTTAATGTAATACACTATTTGAAAAAATAGGAAATACACCTCTTATTTGTCACACATACAAACAAGTGCAAAAAAAAAATGTGTGTGTGTGTGTGTGTGCGTGCACGCGTACACGCGTGTGCCTCTATAGCAGAAGTGTCCCTTCATTAGTGGCTAATGAGAGGCGTAGAAAGCCTCTATCCTCCAATGTCCTCCAACCTCCAACATGATGCTACTCACTTAATATAAAAAGTCTTCATAATTATAACCAGTGTCCTCATTCATTGGTTTCTTCTTCATCATTTTCTTTTTCTTCATCATCAGTCATGGCATCCTCTTGTATTTTCCCATCAAGTAAGTCTCTAGATATCTTTTTGTTGTTTACAACCAAATGTCTAGGTAGTTTACAATAGAAGAAAATAAAGCACGTTTTTTAATCCTTAGAAGTTGATCTTTCTTTGAAAAAATATTTAGCTCTTCTTTTAACATATGATTTATCCTCTTTTTTTTACCTTACAATACACTATCGTTTAGATCAATATTCTTATTTTCTTCATCTATTAATGAAGAAATTAGATCTTCTAAAGTAGGATTTATTTTGTTTAGTGTAAAAACCATGTTGGAATAACTAGATGGCATGTTATTTAGTAAAACAACTTTTGAATTGTCATCAAGTACATCTACTTTTATTCCTGCTAGTTGATTTAGAATGGAGTGAAACTTATGTGTTGCACCATGTTATCGCTTTCTTCCATCTTGAGTCCAAAAAGCTTCTATTTGAGATCCATATAGCTTGTTCAATGTAGTTCAAATGGCATTTGAACTTTTTGATAGGTCAATATGATGCAAACAAGCATCAAATAACCCTAGGCCACTAACTGTTGTTATTTTTCGAACTTTGTTCTCCATTTTGTTGTTTCCTCTACATATTTTGGTTTCTTCACTTTTTCATCAACAATATCCCAAATATATTTGTTGATTGCTAATAATTGGGTTCTTACCTTCCATGTGTGAAAATATTTTCCTTCAAAGCTTTCAATGTGGTTCAACTTGTCCATTATGACCCCCCCAAAATTTGGACGTCGCGTACAAGTGATAATGCATCCAATTACATGTATATAGACAATATTGACCTTGATGACAAGAGACTACTAAAAATTTCTATTTTTGACTTTCATTGACATACTAGACTCAAAATTAAACTTTTGATATAAAGGCAGAACTATAGACCAAAAAGGACCGAAAATGACTATCGACACAAGATTATTTTAACTCTGATGATGACATAACTCACAAAACACATTAGTTTTTAATATAATACTAAAACCAAAACTTGAACATAACATTAAATTCCACATGGACTTTAAAAATAGTTTAATTAAATATTTAAGACTATGCTTTAACACCTTAAGTCAATACAAAATTTAAGACGTTACAATAGTCTAATATGAACCTAAAATATTGCATACCATGACTTCGTAAATGTCAAAACTCCTTATATATATACATATACACACACACACACACACACACACACACACACACACACACACATATAAGGAGTTTTGACGTTTACAAAGTCATGGTATGCAATATTTTAGGTTCATATTAGAATATATATATATATATATATGACTAAAAACATATCTTAAATGACTACAACAAACAATAGACAAATAGAAACTATTTATTTACCAACACAAACTGATCATTCAAGTGTTCATGGTAGGCAAATTGAGAAATGGGTGATGCAGATAGATGTATGGAATTAACATGATTTAAACACACAATATTATAAAATAAAGACTAAACTAATAAATAGATCTTATGGATAGAGTCACAGAACTATTTGCGTGATTGACTTGTCATAGATACAACCACATTGAAAATACACAAACCAGGTATATAGGCGCAATAGTACCTCAAATTGGATGATCATAGTGTAAAGAATATAAGCATTATATATATATATATATATATATATATATATATATATATGACTAAAAACATATCTTAAATGACTACAACAAACAATAGACAAATAGAAACTATTTATTTACTAACATAAACTGATCATTCAAGTGTTCGTGGTAGGCAAATTGAGAAATGGGTGATGCAGATGGATGTATGGAATTAACATGATTTAAACACACAATATTAGAAAATAAAGAGTAAACTAATAAATAGATCTTATGGATAGAGTCACAGAACTATTTGCATGATTGACTTGTCATAGATACAACCACATTGAAAATACACAAACTAGGTATATAGGCGCAATAGTACCTCAAATTGGATGATCATAGTGCAAAGAATATAAGCATGAGGGAGTAAATATGACACTACTAGACAATATATGTGCACATTGGTAGAGGCATAAATTGGTGCTATCCATAGAAATGGTACATGTATTGTTGACTAGGTTGACATGAGGCTAGGAACTTGGCAATGTTGGGATGTAGAATGAGATGCCTGAGTGCAAATAAATGTTTCAAAAATAGAAAGTTGGTTTAGAAAGATGAAAGATGTTGTGAAACTAACTATAGCAAGAAAGAATCGAAACTAATCTTGACATCATATTGACATAACACTTATGGCATGATACCCAGTTGCATGCATTGACAACACAAATTGATTTATATCTACAAGTGAATCAGTTTATATGGATACAAGATCTGTAATTGTAGAATGATGTACCATCAAACAAGAAGCTTATGGACTACATTGCATCAAACAAGACTAATCCAATCTTTTCTATTATTATTTTCTTATCCATTACATGCTCTAACAGAAGTTAAATCTAGATGTTGAGTGGTATTAGCAAGATCAAAATATGAATGATCACACCTTCGGCATTGAATAATTCATTGCTAAAATTTGATAGAAACATAGATCAACAAATCATGCTCTAATGCTAGAGAATGAGTTTGGTTCAGATCTGCATAAACTTAACAAAAAATAATGAAACCAAATATGCAGAGAACATAAAAATATTGGATATTTTTCTAATTAATAATTCAATCAGGGCATTACATATTTATAGGAAAGTCATTTCTATAATTATGGAGATCATCTCTCCATCAATATCGCAACCATATCCCTATGAATACACAATCTAACAAATAATTTATATTTGTAATATTGTTGTAACTCACAACAATATCACAACCAACTAATATATTCTAACCAAATATATCTAATAGTGAAATATTACTTTCATAATTATTCACACAAATTATTGTGAGGACTAACATTTCCTAACATTAAGATCATGACAAGACCATGACAAGTTTTTTGATAACCCTATGAAGTTTCAAGGGGATGATCAATTTTGACTTGAGGTCAAAATCTAGTCAACAATCTTGGAGATTCATAGGGGGAGCATGCCCGCAATGCTAATAGACCAGTAGCCTTGTCCTTCCATTGGGAAATGGAGTCACTCTTATGCTACAATTTGAACTGGCATGCCTTCTAAAGACTTGAAACTCACACCAAACACACAACAAGAATTAAACACACTATGCTCAAAACATTTAGGGAAAACACAGAAAAAAAACTCAAAATAATACACCTAACCTAATATATACATAACTCAAAACATGTTTTAGGTGATGAAACAGTTTTTCTTGCTTCAACTAGGGTCAAACAAAATGTTTCTTGAGTGACAACTTCTCCATGAGAACAAGTCACCATATGATGGATGTTTGTCAAAGAAAAATTGCTTTGAAGGTGATCAAAAGATTTACCACTCATGGGACCTCTGCTAGCTGCAAGTGAACTATTTGAAACTCCTTTGAATGGTCCTTCTAGTTCTCCTTGAGGTATGCTTGACAATGGGGCCTGCTTGATCTCCTTCATGATCATTTGGTGCTTGTAAATCTACTTCTTGGGACTCATGAGATCTTTCTCAGCTTCACTTACATCTAGACCATGATGTGTTTGATGTATAGGACCATCATACTTATCTTCCTACTAGCCAAACATGTCTGCAAGTGACCAATATCATATTGAGGCCCAGGCTACTCCTCAATCACAAAAACTTTTACCTTGTTCTAATTCCACTCTTCCAAGACTGCAGCCTGCTTGACAGTGATTTGGCACTCCTCATGCTCATTAGGTCCACCAGTGACCTTACTATCAAGATCATGTTTTTTAGGAAGGGGAGTTGGGCCACTTACTTGCTAAAACTCTTGTGCTATGACATGGTACTGTTGATATAGATCATCACATTCATGAACTTCTTCATCTTGGGAAGACAGAAATGTACTATCTTCCTTATTAGCATGATCTATCACACTTGGAGACTTATAATCATCATCTATATGAAGATAATAGTTACCCATTGTAGCTTGTGTGAGGGAGTCATCAAGACTTACCTCAGTATATTCATAACCCTCATCATGAATGATGTATGTACCAAGAATTGTCTCTTTAATGAAAGCATAGGGATCATACTCATAAGTCTCAACACCATATTCATCTAAGAAGAGATCAAAAATACCTTCAATTTTGGAAGATGTTCCATCATCTATGGCATGTTCCTCTTCCTCATTGATAGTGAAATTTAGATTAGAACTAGCTTCCACATAGGGTTCAATGTGGAACTTGGACAATGGTTGTGTTCTTATTGTCACTTTAGCTCGATACCTTGTTCTAAAATCCAATAAATACCAATTAGCAGCAACGTACCCTCCTATCTTGGTAATGAAGTATCTTGATAGGCAAATGACAGAGTGTGCAGGTAGATCCACCACCACTATGTCTTGTAGAATTGAAAAACTTTGGCAGTCATGCAAGAACACTTTCAAACCTTTGATGAGTCATATTGACTTGGTTGGTGTTCCATCATGTTGCAACACTCCTTTGCTATATGGCTAATACTTCAAGCCCAACTTGTCTGCAACTAGTTTAGCCATAACTGAAGTGCTTTCCCAACTATCCACAATGCAATTATGGACTAACTTGTCTTCTATAATGAGGGTAAGATAGAAAGGTGGGGGATTTGTAGACTTGGTGGAAGTTTCAACAATATGAGTAGGTGCATTTGTGAGGGCTACACTAATATGTTTTGATGGTTGAGGGGAAATATGGAGTTGGGACAGTTGCCCTTGGAGTAATTTTTTTTGACTGAGCATGTGGAGTACCTCCCAAAGAGATATGCTTGTCTTTGTGCCCTTTAAGGAGTCAATAATATTCAAATGGGAGACACTAACCTTTTTTTACATCCTTGGTGGCAATGTAGTACCTTGAACTTGAGACAATACAGGCTTGACCACTTTTTCCAAGTTATGATTTTGAAGAGGTGCAGAACTTGTAGACGCTGCCACATTTGCATTCATACCTTGTTACCTTGAAAGGGCATTTTTTGGACTTCTATCCACATCTTGAGCATCTCACAAAGCTCTTCCCTTTGACCTTATATTGGTTGAAATTTATGTACTCTGATTTAGGACAAATTTGTCCTCCATTTGAAAGTTCATAAATCTTGCTCCTTGATTACTACATTGTCCATTTAGTTCTACTTGCATAGAGATATTATCTTATGATGTCAAATAAGGAGTAATCCCTACTTGAGCCACCAAAGCTTGACCTTCATCCTCATTAGTATTCATGTATTAACCTCGAGGTTTCCCTCATTAGTATTCTTGTCCTTGAACTAGGTTGTTATCGATTAGAACCATGGCTTTTGTGGTGGGAGAAAAATTTGGATCATAAGCATTAGGTGACCTATTCAAACTATGCTGACCTTGTCCCCTCAACCATTATGCTAAGATGGAAATATGTTTGCTTGTAGAGGGTAATAGTAAGAGTTTTGGTAAGCTCCAACATGTTGAATTGATTGACTAGTTGAAGCTTTTAAGGCATTGTATTTTACTTGTCAATCAATGGCATCATCTAATTTATTTGAAGCAGCTTTAGATTTTTTATTTGAATTTGTAAATGGAGCAAGGCTTGAAGGAGTAGTATGCATGTTAAGCAAGATAGGCATTGAGACCTTTAGAAAGAGTTTACCAACTTGAATCAAACTATTCTTAGCTCTAATAGCCACATCATAGGCATTAGGCAAGGTGTACCCTCCCATGGATTGCAACATGACCGTTATATCAATCCCAATAGCTCTGACGTAGGTTGGGAAAATAAAACTTATAGGGGGTCTCACAGGATGTGGAAACCTATTCCCTATCCTTTGGAACCTTTCATTGAAATCATGCATGGATTCATTAGGCACTCTTTGGATGACATTCCGATGATGGATCAGTGATGTATGATCACTCTTGTCCTCAAATCTCTGAGTTAACAACTCCCCAAATTCTTCTCATGTAGTAACGCATCCCCCTGGCAAGTTTATATACCAATTAAAGGTTTTTCCCCTAAATAAAATGGCATGAAATCTTATTGTTATATTAATCTCTATGATATTATGGAAAATGCATAAGTTGGATATGTCTCTAATGTGTTCATTTAGGGTGATAGGACCTTCCCCATTGAAAGAAAGAACACTCTTAGTGGCATTGGGAGGGATATCATCATAGACAGCAAGGTTTATGGATTTTAAGTATTGAAAGCTGGGAAAGCATGTTCCTAGGCATGTTACCTTCAACCTCTTCTCCACTCTCTTGCTCTTCTTGACTTTCAAAGTCTTCTTGCTCTTCAAGATCTTCTTTAGGATTCTCAAGTGTCAAGAAAGGCTTAGGGTACTGAACTTCAATAGGAAGTTCAGGATGAGGGAGTGGATTTACAAAATGATTATCTATACTAGAATTTGATCTAGTAGTGACCATGAAGCATAAAAAAAATGAGAAACTAGTCTACAACTAGATGTTTTACCTTCAGTGGAGTCACCAAATGCTGAGTAGGAAATGCTTGTGCAGTTGTGGTCTTAATATAGCCAACATTCACCTTGACAAGAAGTGTTTGAGACAATTGTCCCACCAAATGTATCAAAACTATTGTCGCTCAATTTTTCACCATTGGAGAGGTAGTTAATGCCTACTCCAATTGAGTGAAACAATGGGATTACCCATAGACCTATGGATTGTCTATAGTAGCGCTAAACCTCTAGATTGAAGGGATAACTCCCTTGATATATCTATTTAAGCTCATTACCTATACTACTAACTTGTTGAGATGAAAAGAGGTAGAGAAAACATGAAATAAACCTATCCTAATGACATGATGCACCAATTTTGAGTCCATAAGACTTCAATTAACTTTCACTATGAAAGGTGGTTCACAAAACTGATCTCAACATCCAAGGTTTCTCTAACATGAGTATTTCAACATGGAGGTAAGATACAATGCACTTCTCAAGGTGGATGAATAAGAGGTCTAAATCTAGACACTAGTACTATTCCTTACATTTATAGACATACAATAACACTAACTACACCTCATGTGACCTGTTAGAGAGCAAACTACTTGCACAAAACATGAAAGAGTAAGGTGAACACAAGAATAGATGATTATCACTTTTCATTCAACTATGCACTACTTCACACACTTAGACAATAAGTTGAGAACTCAAAACTAGTTTTAATTTTTTAATTCAATGGCAAAACAATACTCAAATTAACAAGGCTTTGCCATACCAGATGTAGATTGTTTACAAAGCCAAAAGTGGTTGCTTATATAAAGAAGTGTGAAGAGAGAGAGAGAGAGAGAGAGAGGCATATTAAAAGAAGATTTACAAGTGTCTTTAAGAGTTACAACAAGAAAGGGGCTTATGAATATACTTTAAAATCCATGTGTCTCACTCTTGAAGATGCTCCAACCTTCCAACTGGCGTAGGGGTTACAACTTAGCTAGACACCTTGACTAGCTTCTTGAAAACTATCTTTCTTTGCATAAGAAGAGTGAAAAAGGGACTTATCCATCATGAATTTACCATGAAATGATCTTAGATAACTCATTGGACACCTATCATTCCTCAATAAACTCCTTTGATTTGACATTCCATCATTCATGTGCATAGGTGTCTTGAAACTCTTCATTTCCAACACCTAGCTTGGTCCAAGTGGCCTAAAACTCAAGTTCATCTTCTTCAAGTCACTCTTTCTCTATGGATGGTCTTTAAATATATTATTTGTCAGGAATCTAGAACAACAAACATGCTCTGATACCACTTGTCAGGATGCGAAACACCGGAAGCATACAATTGATTACCAAACTTCAAGCAACTATAATATGCGGAAATAACCAGATTCACCAAGTAACTAGAATTTAGAATAACACAGCATATAAGAGACAATACACAACTTGTATTAACACTTTATACAGAAAAGAATACAATAAAGAAGATGTCACTTCTTCTCCACCACCTTACAGAGGTTTCCCACCCCTCAAGTGAACAGTAATTCTTCTCCCCAAAGCTCTCCCTCTCACAGGTCCCAACACCCAACTCAAATACAAAGTTGGTGTTCACCTCCCGTGCTCCACGCACAACACAAGTGCTCCACGCACTCCACAAGCACTCCACGTGCTCCACAAGTACTCAAGGTACTTCAAGTAGATCTCCCATGAACCTGCAACAACCTGCAATTCAACAGACCATACTTATGGAAGGAACTCCCTTGCCTTCCTCTCTTGCTCTATCCGAGTACACACCTGTACTCCAAGTAGATCCTGCCTGATACTGCTCCCTGTTGTGTTGCTGTCTATATGACTTTGCACACCTGCAAATCAAATAACGGTTCTGCTCACCTGTGAACCTCGACCTTGCACACACATACACCTGCAGATCAACGATCTTACTTACCATGTAGATCTCCTATATAGGCCATGCAACTGTGACCAAGATCCTACACTCCTGAAGAACCCAGCTGGCTCTCCAATCCAGCACCAACACACCTGGTACTGAGGCACTAGGAGGAACGCACCATTGCTCTACCTCACACACAGAAGGAGCTTATAATTATGCTCTCTTACTCCCTAGCACACTTTTCCAATACAACCATGAGTCTATTATATAGATCTCATCCAAACAATAATTAGACATCTAATTACAATAATTAGATCCGCAGCTCTCAGTCTAAAAATAGATCTCTTCATGCAAACACTTGGTTCGTTAGCTAACTGCCCATAAATAGCTCGCAGTCGAACCACACAGGCGACCGACGTCGGTCCCTGTCTGCCTGGGGGTCGCCAACGCCGGCCGATCTCTGACCGACGTCGGTTGCCTTCCTGCCCTATCCTACCGACGTCAGTTGGCCTGACCGACGCCAGTGTCTCTGACACTCAGCAACTCTCCTGCAACCTCCTCTGTGTCTGCATCAGTGAAGCTTTTAGCTCCACAATCCTAACAATCTCCCACTTGGAGATAAACAGTTGCATTGTACCTGTACCTGTACTCTGTCTAATCTATTTCCTGGTTTGTATCCCTCTTCAAGCTCCCACCTGAAGACAACCCACCACACATCCCGTGGTGTACCACCTGTCATCCGAGTACCCTGCCACATCCGAACCTACAGCACCTGTAGTGAAGTCCTGACCCTGCATAGCAACACCTGCTGCCGGTCCCTCTCAGAAACCTGAGAACCCACTTCCCCGAATTGGCTCCTAACTCTGACAACTCCCACTGCATGGGAATACTCAGGTCTATACCAGACCTCATGTGATTTCGGACACTGTACCTGTCTAGCCCTTAGTGTGCTCTGGTTCTACATCTCGAACCTCGTCAACACCTGATTCACATCAGCTCCCACTCGAGACAAAATCAACCTGTGATCTCCATGCCTCACATGTTAAAGAATTCCGCTGCTCCAAACTCCTCATGACATGCCACTGAACTAATCTTACCCTTAGCTCAGTAAAACCCTGTATGTACTAACCCTGCTAGCAAATATACCATCCACATACAGCAACAGAATGATGTCGCGACTCATCATCCCCCTGGTAAGACAAACCACAGTAGATATCCTGACATTGACTGAAGCCATGCTTCGTCCTCCACCTGTCAAAACCTGTACCACTGTCCTGCAGCTCCACAAGACCATATGCCCTGGTCTTCCGTCTCACGTATCCGTTCTCTCTATTCTTCTACTAAGGAATCCATTCGTCTCTGTGTTTTCATCCAGCTGGCAAACCTACCAAAACTCCCGTTTGGTTCTGCATCATAATCCTGCCTAGCTCACACCTGTTTTTTGGATCCTTCCTGCTCTATAATCAGCAACAAGTATGAAGAAGAGGAACACGAATTTGAGGGCCTACTTATGCCTTCAGTCCTCCGTATGGGTGTTTGAGACTCCTTGACAGCATGTTGTCCACCCAAAATTCGTTACAGTGACCGACCTCGGTCACCCCACAGTCTGCATCCGACCGACGTTGGTTCCATGCATCTGTACCTGACTACCAACCTGTCAGCGCTGGTGTCCCTGCTGCCGACGTCGGTCCTCCTGACCGACATCGGTCTTACATGCGACGTCGGTCCCATGACCGACGTCGGTCTTACCCTGCCCGACATCGCCGGCTTCGATCTGCACATGACCGACATCGGCACCTGTCTGTTCGACGCCGGTTCTTCCTGACCGACATTGGTGTCTGTGTTCGCCTATGAGTGATGACTTTTTACCCGTGAGCTCCTTTGGATCAAAACACATGTCCAAACTGCTCTGCTCAGAAGTATCCAACCTCATCCACTGAACTCTGTCCGCCATCTCCTCCAAGAACACCAAGGCTTTCCAGTTCTTAAGCCTGTCAAATATATCTGTCTTCCGCTTAAGAACATGCATCTCCTTCCTGCTCATGTGACCAAGCCTACGAAGCCACGTCTCTGCAACAGAAGAAGAATCAGTAATATAAACAAGTAGATAAAGAATACCTGTTTTCTTACCACCAGCTAATTCAAGTGCTACCGCTGTGAGAGTTCTTGTGCATCTCTCATCACCCAATCTTTCTGAAAAAATTAGCCATATCTCCAAACCTGGGACCTACATGACCTTCATCAACACCTGTGTGTTGGCCGCCTGCAATTTCAGCTTCACTTCCCCTTTGCCAATCCTTTGGCAAGGCTTACCAGCTCCTCTACCTGGGGCTGCATGGAAAGAGGCAACCGAATCTTTTATCCAAGATTCAACTTTATCCAAGAAACTTGCAAACACATCCTGTGCAACAACACCTACTACATCTGTATCTTCAATTTCTTCATGCTGATCTGTTACCAACCAACAATGTTCTTTTACCTGCTCTTTCTTTCCATGGGACCGTGAGTAACCGTCTGTGCTTTTCAACTCCTCCATTCTTAGCTTACTTTGATCTGTCGTTGCTCTACTCCCACTCAATCAGAAACCCCTGAGAGTGCCCTGTAACCAAAACACAACCTGCTTCCTGCAACCTTAGCTCTGATACCACTTGTCAGGAATCTAGAACAACAAACATGCTCTGATACCACTTGTCAGGATGCGAAACACCGGAAGCATACAATTGATTACCAAACTTCAAGCAACTATAATATGCAGAAATAACCAGATTCACCAAGTAACTAGAATTTAGAATAACACAGCATATAAGAGACAATACACAACTTGTATTAACACTTTATACAGAAAAGAATACAATAAAGAAGATGCCACTTCTTCTCCACCACCTTACAGAGGTTTCCCACACCTCAAGTGAATAGTAATTCTTCTCCCCAAAGCTCTCCCTCTCACAGGTCCCAACACCCAACTCAAATACAAAGTTGGTGTTCACCTCCCGTGCTCCACGCACAACACAAGTGCTCCACGCACTCCACAAGCACTCCACGTGCTCCACAAGTACTCAAGGTACTTCAAGTAGATCTCCCATGAACCTGCAACAACCTGCAATTCAACAGACCATACTTATGGAAGGAACTCCCTTGCCTTCCTCTCTTGCTCTATCCGAGTACACACCTGTACTCCAAGTAGATCCTGCCTGATACTGCTCCCTGTTGTGTTGCTGTCTATATGACCTTGCACACCTGCAAATCAAACAACGGTTCTGCTCACCTGTGAACCTCGACCTTACACACACATACACCCGTAGATCAACGATCTTACTTACCATGTAGATCTCCTATATAGGCCATGAAACTGTGACCAAGATCCTACACTCCTGAAGAACCCAGCTGGCTCTCCAATCCAGCACCAACACACCTGGTACTGAGGCACTAGGAGGAACGCACCATTGCTCTACCTCACACATAGAAGGAGCTTATAATTATGCTCTCTTACTCCCTAGCACACTTTTCCAATACAACCATGAGTCTATTATATAGATCTCATCCAAACAATAATTAGACATCTAATTACAATAATTAGATCCGCAGCTCTCAGTCTAAAAATAGATCTCTTCATGCAAACACTTGGTTCGTTAGCTAACTGCCCGTAAATAGCTCGCAGTCGAACCACACAGGCGACCGATGTCGGTCCCTGTCTGCCTGGGGGTCACCGACGCCGGCCGAGCTCTGACCGACGTCGGTTGCCTTCCTGCCCTATCCTGTCGACGTCGGTTGGCCTGACCGACGCTGGTGTCTCTGACACTCAGCAACTCTCCTGCAACCTCCTCTGTGTCTGCATCAGTGAAGCTTTTAGCTCCACAATCCTAACAATATTAGACCTGAAATAAACTATTTTAGTTCATGAAATAACTCCCAAGATCTCATTTTGCTCTTTAAGCACTCACTAAGCCTATTTTCCTTGTAACCCTAATAACACAATGTACAGAGGGCACTGGCAAACCAAGGACATATTCTAGGACCCATTATGGCCTTACAGCTCCATGTCAAGTTTCATGTTATGAATTTGAGTGGAAATCCATTTTTTCTTTCTCTCTCTTCAATTAGACCTCAATTAGGCCTCCTTGCCTATAACCTTATTTTTTTGCTCCATACCTCTCCCACACATGTGAAATCACCCAAAAATATGTAATTCACTTTCCCTAGGCTATCACCAAACTCCATGCCGATTTTGAGGTCCTGAGACCCTGTGGAAGTTTGAGAACCAAGAAATGACCTTGCCACCTAGTCTCATTTTAGACCTGTTTAAGATTGCTTTGGAAAATGAGCCTTGTTTGACCACCTCAAAAATATGTTATGCATATTTTTGAGCTTGAATAGTTATGACACATCCAAAATTACCTCATCTAATCATTGGTAATTTCTCCCTTTCTCAAAACACTTACAAAACACCAAAATGCATATAAAATAGGGCATTTATGGTAGTTTGTATAATTGCAAGTATGGAAAAGGTACATGTGGAGAACCTCCTTGGATTAATTAAAAACATTCAAGAGGTTTCAAGAGAAAACTATTGAAAAAAATGTGTATTAGAGGTCCATTTGTTCTTCCTAGTCACTATCAGAGTTTTAAGGGGGTTTAAGACATGTTTGGGGTCTTAACAATCATTCATAAAGCACAGGCCACCAATTGGCCTCATTCCACTTGGAGAACCTTATTGACTAACCCCCCACCTATTCCAAATGGCTCAGCTTCCCATTTAAAGTGTGAGATATGGTGTGAACATATGAAGTTGCTCTTCAGGTAGCAGACCCAGTGTTCTTGAGCTTGAGAGAGGTCTAATTTGAGTTTTGTGACTCAAAACTCAATCCTACTACTAGGATGGATTTAGACACCTCAAAAACAAACTTCCTTATGATCCTACATTCCTTTAAAATGATCATTACTCTATTGTATGCATTTGGTGCACTAGTCAGGGGACTTGGGGTTTAAGCCCTGTCACCTCCTTATTAGCCCTCAAGGCCATTTGGATTGAAAACTAAGGTTTTTGAAACTTTGAGAGTGTATTAAGACCTTATTTATGTCTATGTATTGTCTCAAGGACCCTCCATGAGTTTTGACATGATTATTTTGTGCTTTGAGTTCAAATAAACCCCTTGGTCTCAAGACTGCCCGTTGCCAATGGAGTGAACAAGGTCTGAGACAAAAAAATGAGTATGCCTATTATGTGTATGGATTTTAGGTAACCATGTATATCTTTTTCCACTCATAACCATCCTTTTTATCCATCCATAAAGTGTGATCATGCCTATAGAGTCCTCAAAACTCCATCTCTCTCATGATTGGTTGGATCTGCTTGTGTGTGTCCTACGCTTCATTAGGTCTAGACTGAGTTTTGAAATTTTTATCATTTGTTATCAGGTATGAGGGTTATATTGAGGTGTTGATAACATTATTAAAGCATTCACCTAATGAATTTCATCCCTTTAGAGCTCTCACGGGACTTCCCATTCTTAAATCAAGCACAAACACTCTTGAGGAGCAGGTAGACTTGTATATATTGATTGACTATGTATGGAGACTTTGGACTCAGTCTGATCAATCTTATGAATTGTTTCCTTTGATCTCAAGTGACCTTACTAACTATTTTTTTATTTGAGGTAGACCTCAGAGTCCTTCACACACCTATGTTCTCCCCTTTAGGCTTAGAACTAGCCTATCCTCATTACAGCTTGTAAGTGCTTGTTAGAGTATTTGACTATATTCTATGTTTAGGAACTCACTCCCACCTCAATGATCCTCTTTTGGATTTTTACTTTTTTGACATCCCAAATTAGGCTTAGAGCATCTCTTCATTTTACTCTACCTCCTCTCTTTAGGCTTGATGTTAGTTGTTCAATTAGCAACCTGTAAGTGCTAAAGAGTTGCATATATAGGTATTTGAGATGTTGACCTGATCATCTCTTCTAAACCTTTCATCTCTACTCATTTGGATTACAAAAAACTAATGGCATTTGTTCATTTAGTTTCTAAGTCCCAAACTCAATCACTATGTGTTTGACCTTCTCTTCAAGCTTGGTTGTAGGTGACTGCTAGGAGAGAGTTTGACAATTAGTTCTTGAGCTTCCCCTGAAGATTGATCTTCTCACTATGTCATGATGCTTTGAAGGATTCAATTTCATGGATTTTATTCAAAATTCAATATAGTTCATAAGCTACATAATGACATTCTCAAACCCTTGCATCCAATAGCATATGCCTTATTCATTTTGTACACAATCTTGTAGGTATCCTTCTATGACTGTGGACTTAGTCTCATAATTTGCAAGTGTTCTAGCTCTTATGGTTTGGTATTTGGTCTTCATATGCCTTGAAGTTGGTTTTCTTTTTTGAATATTTGCTTTTGTTTTGGTTTGATGTTGATTTGATCCAAAATGAGGACATATAGGCTTAGGGCCTCTAGGTCAGTATTTGCTTGTTTGGGACTACAAAGAGCAACTTCTTTGAGTTCTTAAACTTTTCAAACCTGTCAAACCACTTAACACCTCCTTATCACTCCTTCAATGGTATACAAATCTTATGACTGAGTATCATGTCACCTGTTCAGCTTCCTTATTTGATTGGTTTGTACGGATTATATACAGTCAAGCATTTTATAGCCTTGTTTGAGAGCATGATTTGATTGCAATTTTCCACACTTGAACTTTAATTCTTCTCAAATATATCAAACATTAGTTTCTCATCACCATCCAAATCAAACATGGTACTCAGACCAATGGGAAACCATTTATGAATTGTACTATGCATTTCAAGAGTAAGGCATATGACCTTTCTTGGAGACTAACAACAAGGATATGCTTCTCAAGAGAGGACACATGAACTGTGGGAGAGTGACAAGATTTTTCATGAAAAATGGAGTTCTTAATACCCATGAAAGTGACCAACAACTCAAACAAACAAAACTTGTAGCATGATCCACTGAAACACCTTGTACACCAAGACACTCTTCCTCCAAGTGAAGACACTTCATGAAGATGAGTTGGATGATGAAACCACCATGAAAATGAGATTTTTAACCTCTAAAATATCCCTCAAAACCATTCTTCTCCATCAAATTTTTAGGTGGATAAACAGATGCAAGAGCATACCCCTCTTGTATGGATAAGACATAGTAACCTATTGTTATTCTTAGCAATTGTTCATAAATAAAAGGCCATAAATCTAAAAACTAATGCCACTAATTTCAAGCTTACTAAGACCCCTAACAATGGCCAAATTTTTAGCTCCTAACTCTCTCTTTCCCCTTGTCATACCATCCACTTCAAGTTTGTCTGTTTGAGATTGTGAAGGTAGCAATGGAGGAGAGAGAATGTATATAATGTTAATTCGGCCTAAAACTGATTCCAAAATTGTCAAATGATCTAAAAGAGCCCAAGGGACAATTTACAAACCATTTATAACAAAAAATTGATCTTGCAAGGCCATACAAGTGCCCAAAAGTTCTTGTAAAGTGTCATTTTGCCTAGTTTAGGCATTGAACTGCAAGTGTTGTCAGTCTCTGACCATTTCTAAACATTCTTTGACCCATTTATGACATCAGGTATGTTGTGAATCTTCTTGAAATGTTTTCTTCTTGGAATGGTACATGCAACTCTTCCAAATAGGTTGAAGGGTGGCCAAAATGTGATTTTTGCATATGACAGTCAAATAAAAGGTTAGTGCATGATATTATGATATTAATGACACCTAAATTACCTTATAGAGTAACCTTAAACCATACCAAACCTTTGACCATGTGTGACAACATCAAGACCTTGTAATTGACCCATAGGACTGGATAAGTGAACATAAGACCAAACTTTGGACAATGCTAGACAAGGACAAATATGATCATATAGAACTCTTTAGGGCCATTTAAGATCATTATAAGACCATGACAAGTTTTTGATAATCCTATGAAGTTTCAACCTAAAGGGGATGGCCAATTTTGACTTGAGGTTAAAATTTGGTCAACACTTGAACCATAAAAAGGTTGCATTAAGGAAAATATATATTTTTCATTGATTATCTAGGGAGAGAAGATGAAGTCATTTTTCTCACTTAAGTTGGGTCAATCACATGCATAGAACTACATGAGCCCAAATATGAACATGCGATATATGTAGATATAATTTTCAAAAGGTACCCAGGTCACTAACCTTGCATATTTTGTATATTCTTGTAATGTTTTAATAAGTTAGGGCTATATCGAACGAGATGTGAATCAAATGACTACACATAACTGCTTAGCAAAGACAAATTCCTAGACGTATATTATTTTCAAAGTATCCAAGAAAGTTTTTGATCCTAAAGATCAAAAGAACCACAATCATCACTACTTTCCAAAATAGGCCGGATTTGCATCTTTCAGTCATGTGATTCTTGCTTGTCCATTATCAATGGTGGTCAATTGTGGTCATCATTAGGACTCTTAGTTTGCTTCTTAGGATATCTTTTATGCATGTTCTATATTTTTTTTTTCTAACATTTTGTTATAAATTCTTATCCTAATCTTAATTTCTAATCTTACATTTTTACCACATATTAACTATTATTAATATGGTGGCGGTTATCGTTGGTTATTCCGGAGTGGTTGTGTAAATTGTTTCCATTGTATTACATATAGTTTATTTGAATGAATAATAAGTACATATATAATTAACTACACATTATCCATATTTTTCATCATATGTTATGTCTAATATATATTTTTGAATGAACAATGGTATCAACCCTTTGTGATGGAGATGGCATGCCTATGAAGAAGATGACTATTACTTGGTGGTTATGAATAATGTTGTCATAAGAAGAAGAAAGGATATTGTGATTAATGTTATAATTTCACTTGGAAGATTATTTTTACATAACATATTGGAATTATGTTCCACAAAAAGGAAGCTTGCAATTAACATTCCTTAACCAAAGATGTCGAAAACTTTAATGTTAAAATTTGTAACATGTGCATCATAAAAAAGTTTCCTTTTATTAATTATTGTTGTTATTGTTTGAGAATATTTATATTATTTGTCAATAATCATATAAATAACATAATAAAATATATTTTTACAATGTCATTTAGCCCCATATTTTATCTCTCTTGTATGGATGTCAACAGAAGGCCATATTTGTATACAAAAGTGAGGCATGAAGAGTGTAGAGGGCATATTTATTGATAAAAATTGTTTCAAGCAAAGTAATACATTGAACTTATCCTAAAATTCATTGAAAAAATCATTGGAAATGCAGATGAAAGGATTGAAAAAACATTAAAATTATCGTGCATTGAAAAACAAAATTGTTGTGCATTGAGAAAGACACTGCAATTGATGGGTTTTGTTGTGTAAAAGATTGGAAATTAATTGACACATGTTATGCATTGGAAACGTATTCAATCATGTTAGAAAAGCATTTAAACATTGCTGAATATTATTCTTGTTGTGTGGAAATCATTATTGGAATGATAAATGAGTGATGAGGTGCTACTTATTTCTGCTTTTAGAAACAATAAAATGCTATGCATATTCAGGTATGTTAATATTTTTTTAAAAAATCGCAAAGTTCCACATAAACACAAAATAAGGTATTCTAAATTACATTTCAAATGGATATATGGATGAGATGGTAGATGCTTGAATAAAATTCATTGTGAAATGAAAGGTCATAGGTTTAAGTTTTAATAATACCCCAATACAAAGCCATTTCTAAATCACTTTTCTTCCTACTTATGAACTATGTTTTTTTTTTTTTTTAAATATGCCTTGAATTTTATAAATATGCTTGTCGATGGATTGGTACAAATCATTTTACTAAAATTATCCATTTCATCTCTTAAGTCAGGAGCTTAAGACTCAAAAATGCAGTTTTTATAAACTAGTCAACTTAAATTTTTTCCCCAAAATCAAAGAGCTCTATTTACGTTTACAATTATATATTTTGTATCTAGTGATATTTTTATTATAAACCTGATTTTTTTTTTAGAAACTAGATATAGATATGATTCCAATTAATCCAAACATCAAGGGGTACATGTTGTCAGCCTAGTAAATAGTAATCCTTGAAATACAAACAATTTCTTAGAATTCTCATTGGAAAGAGTTCTGGAGAGCTTAAGACTAGTATGAAACTTTAAAATGATATATATTTTGCGTACAATTTCAAAAATTGGTGTATAACCACCCATTTTATATGGAGAAAATATTATAATTAATTCTTCTTGAGCCCTTATTGTGTTTGATACTTGTAAATGCATGTTTTGGGTTTTTTTTGGCATCTTTTGAGTATATATCTAAAAAATGTTGGCTGCATAAGGGATAAACTGGGGTGTAAAAATTTATCAATAGACTTGTTTGAACATTGTTCAAATGCAAAGAACCGTAAAATCACCTGTATTTTCCATACATATTTAGTTGGGCATATCTTTGAGTCATTTCCACATTCTTATTATAGGTTCTACACATTACACAAATGGAGTTTTATCAATTTGCATGCCAGATTCAAAAGAAACTTTGCTGGGAAAATATTGTTCCAGTTTAATCCATTGTTTATGCCATTATTACATTAAGTATGATTAATGATACAAATTGGGTCGATTTTACGTTGTTTAAACATTTTTTATTTTTTATTTTTTATTTCCTTGATCTAATTTTTGATGCAAATGTCGTGCAAAGAGGTGATGCTAATTATCACATTGAAACATTAAATATTAAATTTTCATGGCATTTAAAATTGTTGGTTTTTGTCGACCAAATTTTGACCTGGTTGTCAATCTAATGGTAATAAAATAAAGAGAGGAAGGGAATATTTTTGCTTTTGGAAAAGTTTTGTGCACCCTTAACAATGTTCACCGTATTCCTAGGCAAGCATTTGTTCAAGTGTTAATGGTTGTTCCATGGGGTTGTCGTGATGAGCCACCTGAGTCATTCTGTGTAGGCGAGGAAAATAAATTTTGTTGAATCTTTGTATTTTGTTTGCCTATAGGTAGGTTTGGACATGAGAGGGATTAGATAGAAGCATCTGAAAGATAAATAATAAAATGGAATGGCTATGGTGTTGTATGCTTCCTTTCCATGTCCAGAGCTATAGCTTTACTTTATTTCAAATTCATTTTTATGTGTTTTGAATGTCAGCTTTAACTTGGATTGGGATTTATTTGCTTTGTCCTCGTAGGAATTTTTTTTTTTTAAAGTTATGAATCGGATCACAAATCGGAAGAAGAGTATGTGGATCTGTGGAGCTTATGCGAGGTGGAAAAAACTGCCTTTCGAATTTTTTTGGGGGGAAGAACATATTATCACTGAATTGGAACATGTGACCTGATGATAGAACCGTGAAAATTTTGACAAACACAAGGAAATTTGGGTGGAGGTAAATATGATGGTCTTAATTTATGAACGAAGAGAGAGGATTGCCATTCATACTTTACATCCATTTTTGTAGAAAAAACAAAATAATGAGGAATAGACATTTCATCCAAACTAGTTTACAAATGAAACGTATGCGCGAAGTCACTGGAAAATGCCTAGCTAGTAGGTTTGAATGATGGCCTCAAAACGAAACATGGAGCTATTATCAGATCTCAACAAACTATTTATAAAACCAAAGTTCTGATATAAGTTTTTTAATTTTTTAATTATATATATATAGGAGTGGCCCATATATAGAGATAGGGGATAGCCACCACCCACTAATGTGCCTGTTGTTAGCCACCAAAGAGTCCTCTCACCCATTTTATGACCATAAAATATGCCAACCAAAGTTTGTGAAGCCATGGAAACCACCTCATGCATCTAAATGTCCTCCCCCAAAACTAGTTTAATAGGAGAAACTTGAGATTTTACACATCTATTTTTGGGCTTCTTCACAAAGCTATTGACCTTCGCTTCATGTGAACTATTCACCCTACACTCATCCAAATTTTGGCAAATGTTGTCAGTTGACTTAGTGATCAAATCAACAAAATGTTCCTTTCCCACTGTCAACGTAACTCTATTTGATTCCAGAATAGGCAAATCTTTATGTTGTCCCATCTGCCTTTTTGCCCCAAAGGTTACCACATTTGTATTATCCTTTGGTATAATGGTGTCTTTAATCTCAAAAACACCACATTTAATGAAATATTTGTTCACAAAAACATGAGGTTGAGTTGCATCCACCTCCACTTCCTTGGAATGCCAAACTTATTTCTATTCAAATTTTGAAGACATAGTACCAATCTGTCCATAAAACCTTTTATCCTGACAGGCATCACCTCCTATCCTCTATAGGATAGACCCATAAGTAGTACCTTTGAATGACATTGAAAGACCTTAACTATTTACATTCCAATCCACCCACCTAGTGGCATCATATAAAGGTAGTGTCCATGGAGACTTCCCATTAAGGGTACTAGAGAAATGTCCTTGACATTCAACATCACCACTTGGAAAATTGTACTTTGTGTTCCATATTTGTTCCCCCTCATGAGGATAATTTGAGTAGTCAACTAGCTCAATCTCCATCTCATGAAGAAGTAAATTGGTTCTATCAAAATCCTATTTTGCAATAAAAAGTTACTTTGGATAGTTGAAGAGAACTCTTGTGAAGAAGTTGCTAGTATAAATCGGGTTTGTGAAGGCAACTTACTTCACTTTTATCATTAAATAGAGTAGAATCAAAAACCCACGATCCATAAAAAACCTTCAGAGTTTTGAAGTTGCTTAACTGCACTTGCATTTAGAGTTCCAAAGTTGCTTTACTTCACTAGCAATCAGAGTTTTGAAGTTGTTTTACTTCATTAACGATTAGAGTACCAAAGATGTATTACTTCGCATGCCTTTGGAGATCCAACATTGCTTTACTTCAACTACAGTCAGAGTTTTGAAGATGCTTAACTGCACTCAGATTTTCCAACCTTGAAGACTTCGAACAAACCCAGACCTTCCCAGTTTACAATACTCTATTACTTAAAGCAAGTTGTGGCAAGTGCAGAACTTGCTTGTGATTCTCACCATGCATCTACACTCAAAAACTCCACTTTGTACTAGACAGAGTTTTAGGTAATCGAGACACGACATAAATCCATCATCAAAAATTTTGAAGTCATTGCATGTTGAAAGTCCGCTTGACATAGGCAAAAATCAAAGGAGTTGAGACACTTAAGAAATCCACTTTTCTTCAAAAGCAGGATTTCAAACTATGTTAGCCTATGACCACCAACTAAGAAAAAATAAAATCTCAAAAATGTAGCTCACGATAATGACCACATATCTCTTCCTAAACCATAACTTCTCTTCCATAAACTCCTTCACTATGAAGGTAGGAACCATGATCACAATTGCCACTCAGATGCCACAAAAGCAAAATACTAGTGTCACAAACTATAGCTCAAAGTTCACGCATGCAAACCTCTTATGTACAACACAGACTCCACATGACTGCTACACAACATGAATGATGCCATAAAATACATAACTAAGGCATGAAACACATAGTCAGGGCACAATACGCGTAGTCGAGGCATGAAACACATAGCTAGGGCATAATATGCATGGCTAGGGCATAAAATGCATAGCCAGGCACAAAATAAATAGGTAGGGCCCACTGAGTTCTTCACTTCCTATACTTCTAGATTCATTCCTACTCCTCGATTCGTTGCGAGCCCTAAGCCACAGCTAATTCGATACATATATTACAAAAACAAGTGCAAACTTTCTCTTTAATGGTTATGCCACTTATAAGATAATACCATTGCTTAACCAAGTTCATAATCACTTTGCTTTCTACCGAACTACTTGTTTATTTACTTTAAAAATTTATAATTTGATTTTTGACAAAAAAATAATTTTCACATTTATTTTTATTTTATTTGGATTTCTCTATAAACTATGTACTGACAGTTTTAAAAAAACTTAGCTACTATCATGAAAGGTTATGTGATATTCTATTTACGGTCCTTGTCTATCATTTAAAAATATCATGGAATGAGGGGCTTGCCCAAATACTCATAGTCATTTGATCATGTGGTGCATCCATTTTATAGCTACTTACTTTATTATGTATTGTGTTTACTTGTACAATTGTTTGTTTTCTTTCTTGTTTGTTTCACTTATATAGTTTTCATTGTTGCAAATGCTTTCTTTTTATCTCATCTTGATTGTTTCTTTTTGAGTCTAGATCATTGTGTGTATTACAATAATTGTTATCATGATCTTCCATATCATGATGTATTATGTCTTAAACTTGTGACTCTATTAGTCCCTACATGTATAACACAATAGACATCCTAATTTTTCCATACCATTGATGTAGAGTGTCTTACACAATATTAAAATAAGGTTTCTCAATTTATGTCAAGACATAATGTTAGAAAAAATTTAGAACTCCAAACAAAGCATATAACAAGCAACTATCTAAACCATGAAATACTCATATAATCCATGCAAATGGCTCATCATCTACTCTAGTCCTCATCTAACCCACTGGTTGTTCCACTACTATTTGCTCCCGCGATCCCCTACTGGCTCCTCCTGTATACACAACGTGATGTAAGTATATATACAAATGCATGAATACACATGGTCCCTATGCAAATAGTATCACACTCTCTATCATATCCCTACCTAACCCATACCCCTATATATTTACCCCCATCATTCACCTCTTTTACCCCTCATTCATGGTTTTTACTCCCATCTCAACTAATTTACCCATATTTTATGCCACCAATCAATCATAATGTTATAAATCTTTATCTTTGCATGTAAAAATAATTCTTATAAACTTTTTCCCAATCTTTAGGAAATTTATATTTCTCCCTTTATGCCCTGTAGTCTAGCATCGAGATACATCATTCCCACATCTACCACCGTGAACAAGCTTCATGGGATAAAATCCAAGCATGCAACTTACAAATGATAAATATTATTTACACCATCAACTCTTTAACATTTATCCACTAGCGGTAAATAATTTTATACATACTTAAAAAATTTCAAGTGTTTTATTGAGCTTCCATTACTAGTTGTATCAATCACATTTATCTCCCTCATCTTCCCTTCGATCATTTTGAGCATTAGTCTGCATCGTTTTCTCCTATAGAAACACTTGGGGGTGCATCAATCATCAAAGAAGCTCTAAAGTTTTTGAAGCATCCTTATCTCATAAATTTGAATGATTTAATTAAATTTTCCTCATTACTTTCCTCCCTCCTTTGGAGAACTACATTGGTTTGTGGTCTAAGAATATGTAAGCAACATTTAGTTACATAGGGTTTTTGAAGTCAACTCGACCACCATCATGATTGACATTCTCATTTTCATTCCCATTCCTCCTCCATAAAATACTTTTCACTCCAACACTACCCATATACCCATCACCTCATCCATTTTACCCTGTCAATCTCTTTTAATCACTCATCCAGCCTGTCAATCTCTTTTAACAAGTTGATTGACAATTAACATTGTGTCACACTTCCATCTCCATTGATCCTCTGTGACACCCCATTTTTTGAACCCCTGACATTTTCCATTCCTTTTTCAGCTCCAAAGCCACCATTTGATTTGATATTTATCTCATCACCTTCCTTGTCATCAATTTTTCCTACCAATGTTTAATTGATCATGAAACCACCTACTTCTTCAATCCCATGTCATCATTTTTGTCTCCTTCTTCCACTCCTTTGCTAGCCCATTTCTATTTTTTCCATTTTTTCCTTATCCTTAATTTTCCTCACCATTTCATTTTCTCCTCGGTCTAATTTAGACTTATTTTAAACACTTTTATTTTTTTCCACATCCTTTATCACCCCATTCCCCTATAAAACACCATAGATTCCATTGTAGATGATTTCAATTCTCTGATCTGCCTATTTTTCATCTCCATCCTTTCACTCCCATCTTTTACATTTTTTTCTTCATCCCATTTCTCTATTTCATTTCATTTTTCTCATCTTCCCTAATTTTACTTGATTTACTTTCTAGGTTGCATATCAGTACTTCTTCCCAACCACAACTCCCTTAAATGTATTTGTCCTTTGAGAAGCCTTTTAAAATTTGTCTTTTCTTCTTATTTGAGTAAGCACTCGTACTCATCACTACCTAGTTCTTCATCATTGCCATCATCCGTTCATTTGAGACCTCATTATCCTCTTCATCTTTTTTCATCCACATTAACATAAAAAATAAGGGTGCAGTCATTAGTTTGTACTTATTTTACATCCATGCTCATCCATATCTTCCACTCTCTTACTTCAATGCTTGAAATCTGATTAGGTTCATTGGTTGATGTATCAACATATTACATCTCAATGTTTTTACATGTTGTGCATGGGAATATCTTCTTCTCATCATTTTTTCTTCATTCCTCTCTCTTGACATCAACAACAATTTTTCCTTCATGTCGTCACATGGGTTGTGGTCTTCTCAATGACATTACATTATTTCTATACTAAGATCTTTACCTCCTCTAATAAAACAAGTCCATACTTATTGTGTGAACTTTATTTCTTCAATTTCATTGATAGATTCCATTGACTAGTATATGTATACACACAAAATTTCTAAACTTTATTGTTTACTGATGCTTTCTCTCTTGCAAGAACTTATTGAGTTTTAATCTCTTTGAGTGCACGCTTTAAAGGGTGCACTAGGAAATGGGTGGGAAGATCTTTTGTGCTTCACAAGTTTTTTGGTCCCTATACCATTATCTAAAATCACTACAAGTTACTTTTATCCAACTCCCTAAGCAATTAAAACCCACTTATACACTTCCTGGTACATGTTTTTGTCTTGGGTGTGGTAAATGGCATATGATTATGCTTTTCCTATTGAGATGGAGATACACGTCCTAATCAAAAAATGATATAAATAGAATACTCGATCATGTTAATTGTTATCGCATACCTCGTCTGAATAGTTGCTCAGTCAAGAACTGGTTGTAGATTGGATTGTCAAGAATGCTTATGTGATCTTCGTTGGTCATTGATTTTGAATCATTCAAGTGTCGAGACAAGGTATCTTTGTAGCCTCTACAAAAGAAAGTGTGGTTGTGAATGGTAAACAAGGAAAAACAATGGATGGTAAGTTTGTTTGTGAAATAGAATGGTAGATGATAATGGAATATGGGACGATTGGGAAACAAATGAAGATCAGGACATTCAGTCACACGTAATATGGATGATGTTGGATTCAACATAACTTTGATTGTGGTAGGGCCGAATACTTGTTCTCTCGATAAGATCACCAAATTTTTCTATTGTTTGATCTTGAGAGTAGCTACCATCTGATTAGGTTGTAGATTGGAAGCTATTTTGATTTGATCTTTGATTTTGTCTTCATCAAGCAGTGAAGAACTTTTGTGCTCAGCTATTGGTGCCTGAATGAGGTTTTCACAAATAAATTTGTCTTGATTGTCCCATAGCACCTCTGAGAAGGTTTCACTAATGAACATTGGCTTTTGACTTTGATTGTCTTTTAGCGCTTTCAAAAATGTTTCACTAAAAGATGTTGAGTTCTGACTTGGATTGTCTCGTAGCACCTTCGAAAAAGTTTCACTAGGAAAGTGTTCTTCTGCTACATGAGTGTTGTCTTGGTCTCCTTGCTCTTATTCAATTGCTATGTCACCATGGATGCAATTCAACAAAGTGTGATTCTATTAGTCCCAATCAACACTTGTGGGAGATGGTATGTTAATGATATGGCTATTTTGGTTGATGGTAATAACGGGTTAGTGAAAGGTAGCACAATCCTTGTAGAAGATATTGGGAGAACTTGTGTCTATGTTGAAGTAATCATCCTCAAAAATAGTAAAAGGATCACAAATATATTCAAATTGATCTGCAAGAAAATTGTAACCAATGTTGTAATAGCCAATACTATAATATGTTTCTGACTATGATTCCAAAGCAAGGGACTCAGAATCCAATGTCACCACTGATGTTGATTATATTTATGATGCTAAACCCAATGTCAATTCAAAAATGAAACCTAAATCTAATATTGATTCTTCATTTGATATGGTTGTTTTGATAATGTTTTGTTGAATGCTGAATTTTTGACAAGTAATGGCTTGCAATGGCATAATGGGCTTAATAAAAATTGATTCATCTTGGAAGTGTTCAACATAGACTGACTCGTCTAAGTGAATCCCCTCAAAAAAAGGGAACCACTCAAGGGATGTCTCGACAAAATCGTGTCTATCAAAGTGAGACTCCTCAATGAGTGGGAAAAGATCAAGAGACAACTCTACCAAGACTAGCTTATCAAGGAGATGAGGTTCTTTAAAAATAGGTAACATATGAATAGGTAAATTATCATAGTTTATCTTGTCACAAATAGGTGTTTCAACAATAACATGTTGGTTTTGGTTCATAATTGGTTGCAAAAGATCAATTTTGAACACATTTTGATCCTCATAAGATGGATTTTGAAGAGGTGATGGTTTTTGTTTAGGCTCGAAGATCGGCACAAAATTTCTAAAGTGGAGAACATTTGGTTTAGTAGGAACAATGGTTTGTGGTTCAATAATATACTCTCCAAAGATTAGACTATTTAAGAAGGCATAAAAAACAATTGGTTCATCAAATGGAGGTTCTTCAACAATAGGTTCATCAAAAACTGGTGATGAGCCAAGAATGGTAACTCACGAATGTCTAGTTACGACTGCACAACCTAGAGGTGGCAAGGAGTTATTATAATTAGAAGAGTGAGGAAAAGGGCCTTGGATGGTGATTCATGGGTGATTAACAGTATTGGTATAATTTTGGGTCAACAAAGAGCCTTTAGAAGAATGGTACTATTGTTCAGGATTAGTAACCCATGCAAACGGACTAGCAACATGATTATGTGAACCTGACATGGTATTACTAGGGGGAGAGGGTGTTGACCTTATAATGATGGGTCTCATGTTATGAGGAACATGAGGTTGGCCACATGATGTTACAATAACAATGGTAATGTGGGTTACAAAAATACATCCCATAGTATTATTATAGTTGTAAGGTACATTGTTATAAGCCACATTATTAGTGTGGGGATCATGATCTTAATTATGCTCATTATGATTCTAACCTTGTTGTTGGTTCTAATTCTGCATCTGTCCTTGATTGTGACCATTTTGATTATTTCTTGGTGGTGGTGGATCATGTTGAGGAAAGGGGTCTTTGTAGATTCCCATAACCTAATTTGTGTCCTGATTAGGGGCCAACTTAATTTCTAACTCACCATTTTTCAATGAAGTCCATAATAATATGTCGTAATGGAATGCAACGATATACATCGTGACCAGCAACATGATGAAAGTTACACCATTCGTTCTCTTTGTACTAGTTTGGTTTTGACTGATCTTGAAGAAATGGCCTTGATATCGGCCATATAATTAAATTAGTTGCAATGAGATTTTGTAACACTGTTTTAATCGCTTCTCCTAGCTTGCTAAAGATTCTAAAAATTTTATGAAATGTCCTTCATGGAGGTTGTCTTTGCAAAATTAGGTAGTGGATTTGAGGGAGTTAATTGTACATTTGGAGGAGGCATAGCTTGTACCGTTTGTACATGTCTTGTTTCTGTCACCCCCATTTTCAACCATGTTTTTTATTTTTGTTAAAGCCCTTAGGCTTATCCTGCGTAACTGTTTGAGGAGCCAATGATTTAGTTTGATTAGATGCTTGGCCTTGCGCAAAAATCTTAACAAGGCCTTTAGCAATAAGAGCCTTCTCAATCTACACTCCTTTGTTAATAATTTCTTCAAATGAGTTAGCATAAGCTAACCGTAGATTATGCGTAACTTCAGGATGCAAATTTTGTGCAAAGATATCAACCAACTATTTTTTTGGTAAATTGTGTTGAAAGCGACCTGCCAATGCTCTCCACCTTTGCAGATATGCAAAAAAACTTTCACCATCACGCTGCTTGGATTTGCATAAGTCAACAACAATTAATTCATGTTCTATGTTATATGAGAAATGGTTAACGAACTTTTCTGATAAGTCATTCCAATCTGTAACTGATCCCTTAGGTAGTTTAAGTATCCAATCAAGAGCTTGTCCCGCTAAACTTCACAGAAATAGTCGTAGTAAGTACTCTCTACTATAAGCAACCTCTTGACATAAGATGAAGAATGCTTGTATGTGTTCGTGTAGATCTCCTTTCCCTTTGTACTTTTCAAATTTGGGTACCTCAAAATGAGGTGGAAAGGGGTTTTGGAGAATAGATAAGTCAAATGGATATGGGCATATCTCATCAAATTTGTACTTTTTGACTCTATTATTCATCTCCAATCTTTGGACAATTTCCTTCATAGAATTCCATTCTTGCATGTTTGGTGCATTTGTGGATTGGATAAGATGTTGTTGGGGTGGAATGTACCCCTGGTTTTGTTGTTATTGGGGTGGAATGTGCCCCTGGTTTTATTGTTGTTTGGGTGGAATGTGCCCCTAGTTTCATGTGGATCTATAGGGAGCGTATACCTTTCGATCCATGATTTGGTTATGATTTACTACTTGAATTGAGAACATAGGTCGTTGATCCTTGGATTGTAAAACATTCCCTGAATTTCGTTGTTTCACATTTTGTTGATTTTGGAAATTTCTATGTTGATTTACCAATCTTTGGGTTGGTTGAAAAGAACTAACCAAATTATCTTGAGGGATTTCCGCAATTCGAACTGAGTGTTTGGGTTTCTGAGTTTGTAAAGTAACAAGAGGTTCTTGATGATTGAAGAATGTATGTTTCGTATCAAATGGAACACTTTGTAAGGTTTCTTGTGACTTTAATTGTTCGTTTAGATTACCTTGATCCACTATGGTAATGTTCTCATCCAATACTTGTTGCATACTTTTAACCATATCTCCATGTTCTTTTGAAGCATTATTATGAATTGAAGTGGCAACTAGGGAGTCAGTTAAGTCTATGACAAGTTGATCTACATATCATCGACTTATTATCTTGATCTTAACTAGAAGATCTAGATTTGTGGGTTTTGAATCTATTTGTATTTCCTTTCCTTTGTTAGAGGAAGAAGGTAGGTCTATTTGTGCAAAAGCTTGCTCTTGTCATCGTTGTTCTCCTTCTCTTATTAAGGTATGCAATTGTTCTGTAGGAAAGTCAAAAGGTAGTCTAACACTTGATTCTATCAATCTAAGAAGGGATTCATCTTGATCTTCTTGGAGTTGATATTCATTGTAATCATCTTTGAAACCTACTATTGCAATGATATCATCAAAAAAAATGGAGTTATCTTGACCATCATAAAATTTCTCATCCTCATAACTAAGGCCATAAGAGGCCCCACTACGAGTGAACCTTTGAGTCATGTCTAAAAAGCATTGTTCTATGCGTTTGACTAACTTTGGACCAATGTTCGACAACCAATCAAAGTATGTTTTGTCTCTCTTAAACAAATAACCAAGGTACCAATGAGACTATAAAGGAGGGTGGTTTAAAACCACGCACAATTTTAGAAGATTTGGTTCATGAGTTTATTCAACCTTTGGTAAAGTTGAAATCGTATAGATTAAAAGAGAGTAAGGTAACTCAAAGACCCAAGGTGAAAACTAGTACACCAAAGCCTAGATCTTTGTGATACACCCACACTACAAAAGCTAGCTTCAACTTTGACAAGTTGACCCTAGAAGTTTAGAGAAAAGCTCTCCAAATTACGAAGAAGATAAAATGAACTAAGCAACTCAAGATGTAAAACATATGCGAATCACTAAGTATAAAACTAGGGCCAAATTGGCAGCACAACGTCGCCACATGATTCTAATAGGATAAAATATGTTCTAGGACCCAAAGCGTGAGTAATACGCAAAATGATTTGAGTCCACCAAGATGATAATGTGATTTTGAGCCTTAATAAATGACCTTCAATCCAAATGAAAAATTGAACCAAAGTTAAAACAAGCTTAGTGCACAAATGGTGAACCCACTTTGACGCACCAACCCTTAGAACTCAGAAAGGTTCAATTTCGAATGTGGATTATAAATGAAAGATTTAAACAAATTGGGTAAAATATCTAGACTCAATTGGGTAATATGACTACGCCAAAATGGATGACATGACACAAAGCTTTTGATAACAACTTGAACAAGGAAAAGATGAATTTTCTATTTAGATAGCGTAATGCCTCCCTTGTTCAAGAAAATTGAGGACAATGTGTTTTGGTTAAGATCATTGGGTTAACAAGCAATTTTAGACACAAATCAAGACCAAGTAAGCTAATGACAAAAAAACAAACATCTTAAGTCTAAACTGACAAGGTATGGCCAAGTGGGGTTTACTAAACTAGCAAGGTTTTGATCGTTCTAATGGAATCAATTGCACAATGACTTTCACGTCAAATGATGCAAAAGACAAGCACAAAAATTGGGTGATCACGGCATTGGCTAGTTGTAAAAAGGTCTAGTCTTTTTTACAACCACTACATCATGATGTTCGCTCAATGTATTACGATGTCCAAATACATATATGTCCCATGTGCAACTCCAAAGGAGTCAAATGAAGTCAATGTCGAGAGGTGAAACCCCAGGTCAAAGCTTCTCTAAAGAACTCGCAGGAGGTAATGACGTCCCCCTCACAAGCCAAGTTTGCATGAAAATAAAAAAAGCATAAAATAGAAAGACTTTAGGGTCGTTTTCAAGATCACCCAAACTTTGATGAGTTTTTGGGGAGTGTTGTAGGTGACATTATTTATAAGCCTTGGACTAGGCTATTTCCAATAGGAATGGCGCTTTTGATTCCAAGGGTTCCCTATAGGAGACAAATGGAAGAGCATACATGCAACATTCATTTTTTGCCAAACACAACCTAAATAAACAACTATTGCAAACAAGAATTGACAAGTGTGTTCAATTTTAAATCCAAATGAAATGTTTGGTAGTGTTCATTTGACCCCTTCGTCTTAGTTGCAATCTTTGAAAACATTCATCAAAACATCTAAATTCTTTGTTGAACACCCAAAACAAAGTTCCTAGTTGATTTTTAAGCATGCAAAAGGTGATTTAAACATGTTTTTATCAAAGCAAAAACTTGTTCCTGCAGCAAAAATGTCAACATATCCTTTAGCTTTGAATCTCTTTTTAGCTTGAAATAATGAATTTTGAAAAAGTAGCTCTCGGGTCTATGTTTTTAAAAAAATGTAGTGACTGACTTACAGTTACTTTGCTAACCGAGACCTAACCGATGTTGGTTTTGCTAACCGACGTCAGTTAAGCCAGGTAACTGATGTTGGTATCACTTGCCGATGTCGATTACTGTGTAAAACTGTGGCAAACAAAAATGGGAAAATAAAGTTAAAAAAACAATTTGCATGAGTTTTAAGGGTCCAAATGGATATTTTAGAGTTGCAAAGTGATCTTCTTTAGGTGTGAGATGCATCTTCCCACCGGGCGTTCCAAGATGTAGAGAGGATTACAAAGTAAGTTAGTCAAGAATTAGTCCATAAATAATGAAAAATGCATAAAGAACTAACTAATCATATCTATTCCTATGGGAATTACAAAGGATAGCAAGAAACAAATGAAAGAAAGCAGCACCATATTACCTTCCCAAATGAATTCACCATGCCCATGTGGCTCAAAAACATGTTCTCCCTTCATTAAGCATCATTGTCTTTGTCAACAATGGTGGTAAGCTCCTCCAAAGCCTCAAGAACACTCCATAAAACCTAGGCTCTTAGTTCCAAATCACTAAACTAGCCTATCAATGAAGCTCGCAAACAAAATCTATGATTAAATGCAAAGCCTTAGCATTATAACTTTGCAATATTCAAGCTTTTGAAGATATTTGAGCATAATAACCTTGCACCAAAATAGCTTAAAATTCACATCCATGGCCTCTCTATTTATAGATTTTTGAGATTGGTCAGAGTCAACCATGACCATCCATCTCAAGATTGAGATGTGTAGCCATGGATAATCATAATATTTGGAATTAAATCCATAATTATCTTCATCATGACCTTGGAAGAAGGGACATTGAAGAGGCATGGGAGGTATTAACTAGGATTGGGTGACCCATAATCCTAATATTTGTGGCATTTATGGCTTAGAGATGTCTTTCCAAGAAATAATGTCACTTGATGATGCAGTTAATAGGAATCAATTTTTAAAAAGAAATATTCAACAACTTGAAAAATCCACTTAAGCTCTTGATTTGGATTAATTAGCCTTAAACAAGGTTAATCAACATTTGTGCAATTATTTGAAAATTGACCCTCAATTAATCAAAATGGTCAAAAAGTCATATTGTTGGGTCGTAATTTGACTAGAGAGGAACTGGGAGGTGATGTTAGTTGTGTTGGAGCTGTATTCCTATTTAAGATGTTGTCAACACCAAATAACAAAGGTATGTAACGTGTACCAATGAATTAGAAGAAAAGAGTGATTCAAAGCACTAAATGGCAAAATAGTCATTTTGACTCGAAATGATCTTATCAAAGTTAGTTGGCCCATAAAATGCATTGCCTCATTTAGGGATACTTTGACCTAAACTAACACTTGTAAGTGACAAATTCGAACCATTTAGGACATTTTATGGATTTTGACCTAAAATGTGCATTTGAGTGCAATTCGAGTAAGATTGACAATTTCAACACAAATGGTATTAGGAATTGGATGTCTATAATAGGGAGGTAACAACAGGAGTAGAATTTTGAGTTGAGAATCAGAGTTTTAGATTTTGAGTTTTGTTGATTTTTTAGTTTGATTTTATGTTATTGATATTTGTGTGATATTGTGAGTTGATGTACATTGTGGTGATATTCTAGATATATCAGTTTGTGGATACTTTTGTTCATCTTGGATGGCGAGCACATACTTATTTTTTTTAATTGTAGGTGAGTACTTGATTTGATAGATGAATTGTAGATAGGTGTTGATGTTTGATTGAGATTGTTGATTATTGAGTACTTGCTTTGATTAAGGAGCAATTGCAGAATTGGCTTATAGTTGTTGATACTTAGTTGAGCCACCAAATATCTTTTCATATATTGATATGTCTACTTGTGCCCTTGATGGAGTTTTTCCACGTGACTTAAAATTGTCGAGGTCCTTGAGGACTAGAGCACCTATTTGTGTACCTTAATTCTTGAGATTTGATTATTGTTAGTGCAACTAGATGTTTGTTGATTAGAGACTTGTAATTGACATGTATGTTGACTTTGTGGAGTTTGCACACTACTTGAAAATATTTGTGGATGTATATGACAATTTGATTGTGTATGAGTTGTAGAGATTCTAAAATATGGACTAGACATATATTTAAACATATTGGTTCAAGTGATTACATTTTTTAGAGGATTTTCCCTAGATGTGTTACCTAGAGACTATTCATATTGACCACAAAGAATTGGTCATATTTCCTTGCATTGTATTGTAGATTGTGGCTTATTATAGTATTGGATAGTTTGGTTCTAATTATCGTCATCTTGAGAATGGAACATCTAATAGGCCCCATGATTTTTATATCCATATTTTGAGAGTGATGTTCAAACTAGTGGTTGACACATCATATTTCATAGACTGCAAATTGTAGAGTTTGGCACTACATATTTGAGAGAGTTACATGTGGGGATTTTGGTGAATATGCATTTAGCTAGTTCATTAGATATGTTGAGTTTTGGTGCTAGATGGGCAAGTTTTTGTGTCAGTTTGTGCCTTTATTTTTGAGTTCGAGAGCATTGTGGATAGAGATTGGGTCACATTTTTAATTGGACAGAGATTGAGGTAGTCAAGGATTACAGTGAAGTTGTAACACAACATTGGCATTTTTCGATTACTCATGAATGTTGATTTGAGTTATATAAATTGTTGGTAGGGTTATTCATTAAGGTTATATGAGCATTATAATATACTGTGTAAGACGCAAACATACCATAGATTATGATACTACAAGACTTCTATGAGCATTATAACATATTGCAGAAGCCACAAACATATCAAAATGATAATAATAATAAAGAATGTATTTTTTTACATAAGAAAAATACATATATAGCATGGTATATATGTAAATATCCACTAATTAGTAGTTAAGTAGTTAAATAAGTGTAAACAAATGGTTACCAAAAGTAACGATGAGTAAAGAGATGCAACCTTTGGCTTTTAAAGGGTATATAATGATGTAAATAGTGTGAAATATCATATCATCCCACCATAATACCATATCATATATATAATGAAGATAATTTAAGAGAAACTTATGTGCACTATTTAATTCATATATATATATATATATATATATATATATATATATATATATATATATATATATATATATATATATATATATATATAATTCTCTGCATCATATCCACACTAGTTGTGGAGAATAAGGAATATAATGTTCAAAGAGGACAGAAACTAAAAGATGTCAAAGTTTCCTCTTTGAATAATAGAATGTCAAAATTTCCTCTTTAAATAGGAGATCGAGGAAACTTCAACATTCTATTGTTCGGATTTGGAGTTGTAAGTTGGATATATTTAGTTGTGGAGAAGAGGCAATAGAATGTTAAAAAAATAAAGAAACTAAAACAACTCAATTACAGGGGATCGAAAAAACTTTTAAAAACTAAGAGGCAATGTGGAAAGATATGATGTGCAATAATTTCGCAGTCGCGGAAGAAAAATTGTAGGATCAAATGGAAACCATGGAAGAAAACATAGCAGAAGAAGAGTTGCAGATAGAACAAGAGATCAAAATAATAGAAACACCTCAGAATCCCATGGCCATAGCATTGGCCAAATCATAACAAGAAGTTATTGTGGCACTCGTTAAAGTAAAAATAGTATAGGCCAAACAAATACAAGTAGAGGAGTAACAGAAACAAATAGGTATAGAAAGGAAAAAGAAAGAACAAAAGACACAAGAATTTTTAGGATGGAAAAGTAACAAATTAGAACGAGAAAAATATGCTTAGCACTAAAAGAAGATGGAGAAAATCACCAATCTTGTCAGATGTAAAAATTGGTGGCAAAACAATATGTCACAGATTGTTGAATCTTGGCACAAATTTAAATTTGATACTGTGAGCTACATGGGAGGCCTTCAAAAAGCCACCCTTACATGTGATAGATTATGATATATAAATGGCAGATGGCACACAACGGGAACCCATGGGAGTCTTGCAAGGGGTAGAAGTTAATTTTTTAGGTATCACTAAAACATTAGATTTTTAAGTCATTGACACATATTAGAATCAATCATCATACCTGGCCCTATTAGTGTTTGAAAGGTTTGTTGATTATTGTAATGAGATATTGGACTTTGTAAACAAATACATAAGGATGGAAGATAATGGAGTAGTAGCACACTTACCATTAGGAAGGGTTATGGAAGATGCAAGGGCCATAACAAATGAACAAGATGAACGCGAGCAAGATAAGATTTTTGGTGTTAATAAAACTGCCAAGCTAAACAAAGAGTGTAAACCAAATGAGGAAGTTAAGATTTATCCTAAGGGTAAGACTTTTAGAACACAGAAAGAGGCATTAAATGATGCAATCAAGAGAGCCCAACATTTTAAAAAGGTACTGCGAGAAGATAAATGAAAACAAGATGCGGGGCCAAGATACCAAACCATGAAGGGAAAAGGTCATTACATCGTGGAAAAGGGAATGATGTTCGCAGACTGAAGAAAATCAAATAATGCAGCATGAAGAATGAGGTATATTGTGGAGACAAATAATGACTTTAGGGAGGAAGAGTACTTTACTGCAAATGGAAAGGAAGAACCGTAGAGAGAAATCTAACGTGATAGGGTTATTCATTGAACTTGTCTCGAGAACAAGACAAATGTTTAAGTCAATGGATAATGTTGGCAAGGTTATTCATCAAGGTTATATAAACATTATAATATACCACAGAAGCCACAAACATGCCATAGATTATAATACCGTAGGACTTATATGAACATTCTAACATACCACAAAAGCCGCAAACATATAAAAATGATAATAATAAAGAATATATAATAGTTTACAGAATAAAAATGCATATATACCATAATGTATATGTAAATATCCACTAATTAGTGGTTAAGTAATAAAGTGTAAACAAATAGTTACCAAAATAACGATGAGTGAAGAGATGTAACATTTGGCTTTTAAAAGGTATATAATTATATAAATGGTGTGGAATGCCATATCATCCCACCATAATAACATCATATCATATATGGAAATATAAATATTTATAATGAAGATAATTTAAGAGAAACTTATGTGCAATATTTTATTCAAGTAAATATATCCTTCTGTGTAATATCAGCTTTAGTTAGTAATTTCAAACTATCGACTAGCAATCATGTTACTTAGTTTATGCTAAGACATATTTTCCTCTTTTGACACATGGTTCATTAGGGCATATAATGAGTGGGTGGGATTCCTTACAAGCGTGGAGATGGATCGCATGTAGTGATTTCATCATGACTTGCAATTTTTAGAGGTGTGAGAACCCTATTTGCATTGGAGTATTTGTAGAGACTATAAGCTCATTTGACTTAGGATTACAAGGGGTTTGTGAGGAACATTTATCCAAGTCTTAAGTTTTAATCTTACCACTTTACCACACATTATCTATTATTAATATGGTGGCCATTATTGTTGATTTTTTTATTTGATAAGGTAAATGTTTTTGAAGCCGAAGCTATGAACCAGACAAGTGAGGGTTTTGATAATTGGACCCACAATCAAAGAGAGGGTTTTGACAGATGGACCCACAACCAAGAGGGTTTGGAGGCTCCTCCAACTTTTACAAGGCACAACACGAGGGTTTTAAGGATCCCACAACTATAACAAGCACAACAAAAAGGTTTGGAGGATTCCACAACCCTGGTGAAACAAATAACAAGAGGGTTTTAAAGGCTCTCGCAATTGTAAGACGAGAGTTTTAAGGATCCCACAACTTTAGTACAAATAAGGATGTTTCAGAACAATAAAACTTGAAAGACTAACGCCCTTCAACAGAACTTCCCTGAAACTTACACTGTAAAACAAGAGTTCGTCAAGAACAGGGCTTATGCCTATTGGGACTTCCACACAACCTCCGCACAGTTGAGACACAATAAGTGGGCTATTCCTCCCATTAGACCCATTAATGATAAAATCGCAGCAAGGACCTATCCAGCTCATCCTCATCAATATGGGCATAGCTTGAAACAAAATAGGGTTTTTAATCCAAGTATGAATAGTAAATTTAGATTCTTGGGCAAATCCAAGAACCCAGAGGAGACAAGAGTGGAATCCTCTGTCATCCACTCTACAGAGCCAAGTTTTGGTTGGGTTTTTTCTGTCCAACACAATCAAAATTAATTGGGACTTAGTACAGTACCATGCAGGCCTAGTCTTCAGAAAAATCTTCGTCCATCCTCCACAGACTTTGAGTGCAACAAGTGAACCTACATATTCAATCAACGAGACCACAACCCACCAAGAGGGCTCAACAATATCAAATCTGGCTCCATGTAGCCTTATGAGGAGTCCTCTATCATCCCCACTAGCCTGAAATCCAAAAACTGGCCAAACAGGTGTTTCTCCCAAAAATGAAAGGGCTTCTTGAAGGACCTCCGCACTATCGGCCTTCAGCAAAATAGAAACCCCTAGGGTTGAACCCATCTCACAGAACCCTGAATACAGAATAGGGCACAAGCCCACAAAGCACCACCCGCTAAATAGCCATAGATTTTGGTGGACACCTCTAACCTCCAACCAAGCATAATAATCAAATGTAACACCGTTGACCAAACCTTCAAGTAGTCCTCTATTATTCACCTCAAACCCAAAAGATTTAATGGGGAATCCTCTAACTTCCACCATCAAAGCCTTCCACAATTTCAAACAACCCCCATAGCCCCCATAGCCTTTTGGGGTTCCTTCAAAAGCCTTCCGAAGGATCAAGACGTTGAATTCCTAGCTAATGGCAAGTATACACACCATTCGAATCATTTTGGGGCAGAGTTGGTACAAGGCCATGCCATGGTTCAATTTTGTGGCTATTCCCGTGCTTCTATTAACCTTCCATAAACCAAAACATTCCTCACAGGAAACGATGTGAATCAAATCTGGAACAGATCCACCCATCTCTATAATGGTGCTAATAGCTGCGATGTAGGGATTGCTCTTGACCCAATCCCCGCCTCCTTTTGAAATCTAATCAAACAAAAGAGGGGTTTTGGTGGTAGTCTACCTTTTTCCCGAGACCTCACATTTGATCTAAGCCACCCAAGTTCCATCAACGATTTCCAACGTTGTTGTTGAACAAGTCCAACTTGCTAGGGCTTTCGTTAGTGGGTGTTACCAGCGCATGTTGGGTGTCAAGCTAAGGAGACAGGGTTCTTTATGACCTTCCTTTATGTGCTATCCCACGACGTCCACAAGATGAATCAGGAAAACATAGGCCACATTGTGTCGAGGCAACCCAATCGAAGAAGATAGTAGGTGGTGCCAAAGGAGCACTGGACCGCTGCCATTGATGCAGAACCTAGACGACCCACCCCACAGCTCATACACCGAATCCGGATCAAGATCATCATCATCGCTTTCCCCCTAGTTCTATACAAATGACTCCCACCCACAAGCTAGATTCAAAATTCTCCCCTCCGCTACCCTCCGCCATGGTTCCAAATTCCAAATGTTTATAATGCTCCATCGACCATTATTGTTGGTTATTTCAGAGTGGTTGTAAGAATTGTATCCAATGTATTATAGATACTTTCTTTGAGTGAATAATAAATACATATTTAATTTAATACACATTTCGATCACTCTTAAAATTCAAGTCAAACTAAGATACACATTTATCTTTATCCTTCTCTTTTCTAATTTACCAAGTTTATCAATATTATAATTCTCAATTTTCAATACTAAGGAAGACTTATTTACTGAATTTACTATTTTTAGCTAGATTTATCTTGTGCCCTTGTTTTACATAAGTGACTAGATTTATTTAGCCCTAGTAATACCTTTTAATAAAACGGTGACTCACACATCGTATCTTGAAGGGCAACTGTAGCTAATGGCTTCCCTAGTGTTCAAAAAAGCTATTAAATTCGCCACCAAATTTATGATTGTAGTTGCAACTAATTAGCCATGGTATCAAGTTACTTCACTTTTTTAATCATTATCAATGTTGCACATTGTGTTAAAATTATGCCATTATTAGTTCAAAAGATGGATGTCAAGTCAATAACTACTTTCTAAAGATAAAAAACCCATTTTCAAATTTATTGGATTTATAGCAAATTGGTGGGGCAAATGTCTAGAAAGGTTGTTTGCTAATGATTTGGGATGTTGTAATTCACTAAAGCTTAGTCAATCATATCTTCCAAAACACATGCAGAAAGGTTTACCTATAATTTCAAGTAAAAACATTGAATTCCTTCTTTCTTTTTATTTTTATTTTTAATGTATGCTAACTTTTATTTATGTAAAATGTGATAAATGTAAAAAATATTTATAATTAAAGCACAATAACATCAATCTTATATCTAAACACATTCCTATCAGACATGTATCATCGTTTTCCACCCACCTTATCAATATTCTTATTACCAAGTATATTAATTATATAATAGTTATTCTCAAAATGTTAAAATTATCATGATTTATGACTCGTAAATTGTAATTAAAAATAATAACTTTTAAATCATTATTTTTTGTGAGACTTTACTGTTTTTTGTTTAAGTTATCTCAAGATGATTTATATGAATAGTCACTATCTTAATCATATTAGTCATCGTAACTTTTTGGTAATAGTCACAAAGCAATGAAACTTAATTAACACACAAACATCTTGAACATTTATTATTAGGGAGTAAAAACTTGACTTTTATTATTGTGAAGATTTAAAAACCACTGAAAAAAATAAAAAGAAAGTATAATTTCTAAACAAAGTTTTGTTCCCTTTAATCAACATGTTTTCAAATATATTGTACCAATCCCTAGATGGAAAGATACAAACCTCGTATTTTAGGAATGTATCTTCCCTTCCACTATTTCCACAGGGAAATCATTACACTTGTGAGATCCAGAATCCTTCCATAATTTAATATTCTCCAACAAACCCCCAATGTCACCCTAACAATGATTGACATCATATCACATCTCATGGCCCAACATATATGAAGTTTACGAATTGGCCTTTTAAACATATAAAATAATCATATAAGCGAGAAAAATCAAATAAAAAGCAAATGCAAAATCAACATAAACTAACTGCTATAGATACTAACATGATTGATCTACTTCGTGTAGATATGCACAAACAATAGTGCCATAGAAAACTACAATGCTATGACATAAACTAGTCCTTTGCGACCTTGTTATAAAGTAAATATTAACCATGAAAAAAATATCACTATGTCAAAAAATATTAAAGATAAGCATGAGACCAAATAATTTATAGGGGTTCATTGTATTATTCTTGTTTTAGAAGCCAAAAAATGAGATCTCAAAATATAATGATAAGAGTAACATCAAATAATTGACACAAAATATGCAAATCCATATATTAAATTTTAGCAAGTAAATATTTATATTTTTGTAAGATTTTTAACCATGTATATTGAAATATTATCACATAAGCTCCATTGCATTCTCAACCACGAAACATGACCCAAACACAACTCAACTAATATTGCATATTAATACTATGTAAATAGTCAATATTATTAGTTTACTTATGTCCCTCCTTGTAAGAGTTTATAATTAAAAGTCCCTCGGCACATATTTTCAGTTTTTCATGTTATGAATCATCTCTCTTAAATTTAGTTCCAAACTGTTATCCAAGACCAGAGCTCTTGCAATAGCCATTATGCTTTGGAATTCGCTTGGTGAAGCAACTTTTGTACATTGTTTACACTAGACCTGCTACATACAGGAAAAAAAAAATACAACATTATTTTTGCATAGGCACTTAAATGAATCCCTTGAAATCACCCAATGCCTCTATAATCTATCATATCAAACCTTCTATCCACATGATTATATTACATTTTGTATTTAAAACTTTGACGATTGTATTCGCTTCCAAAGAACAAGTTTACAATGGATCATACATAACAATGAAAAATACCACAAAAACAAGCAAATCACTTTGAAAAAAGTACATAAAACAATGTATCTTACTGTCCCCCAAAAGATAGTAATTGTTTCCAAAACAGATAAGAAATCTATTTTTTGTAATTTCATCTAACTGAGACCAAAATTCTTACAGCATTGCAACTTGAGTTCAATTCATGGCCTCTTGATACACTCATGTTAACTAAAAAACATTTTCTACACTATCTCTTCTAGCCTTGCTACATACATAAAAAATACAACATTATTTTTGCATAGGTACTAAACATGAATCCTTATAAATCGTCCATCCAATGCCTCTGTGTAGACACCTAATTTGTGTAGAAGCCTTGTAATTGCAATATGATTAGCATGTGTTTGTGCAGATGGATCATTGGTTCAAATAAAGTTCTTATTGACACTTCCTATTTTGTTTTGTGATTAATTATTCTCTACGTGGTCGTGTGTTGTTCTTGTTCTTTTGATTTTCTCTTTCCTCTATGTTTTCCAAGTCTAAGGATCCTTAATCTTCATTTTATGTTTATGAATTTATTATTTGTTAATATCATAACAATTCTGCTACTAGTATTCATGTATCAAAATGTTCCAATACTAGTTGTGATTTTTGGGCCCCTTTGGTCCTTCGTTCAAGATGTCATTGATTTACCCCTATTTTTTAGGCTTTTATATCTTATTTCCATGTTGGCTTGTGTCCTTAATTTGAATTTTAAAAGTCTATATACCCTAATGCATTTACCCACCAAGATATGATGTCCAAAGTACATCACATGCTCACGTAATTAAAAGGAATCAATTGCACTTTGTTCCTTATTGCATCGTTTATCTATTGATGTGTTATTGTTGCATATGTACCAAAAGGACTAGTGAAAGAGCATATAAAATCAACTAATTGCTTGCATCTCATACATAAAAATAAGAATTGGAATATTCATAGACACCGCTTACATGTTGAGTTGCATGAGAGTTGATTTCTAACTTGTCATTGAACAGGGGATTCACTAAAACAAAGCCCTCAAAACAACACCAAAATTTTTGTCTTTGCAAGGTCTTTTGGAGCAAATTGACTGAAGCAAGGCCCTCAAAACAACACCAAAGTTTATGTCTTTGCAAGGTCTCTTGGAGCAAATTAAGTCTTGATCATAGAAAAAGGAATGTTAGTGGTTTCATGCATCAATTCTTTGATTTGGGAAAGGTTTATGTTGAGCGTGTGTTGACGAAGAGGTTTGTAAAGTGTTAAGACCGTACAGAAATGCATGGTCACTATTAGAACAACCCCACCACTATCAAAATACCCTATCACTATCAGAACAACTAAAATGGTTTGCCCTTATCCAAACAATATAATACTAATTACTGCATCAGAGCTATGTCATTTTTCAAGTTTCTCTTCAACACCGTTTTGGGCCTTCTTTTCAATACTTTCAACATTTGTTAGAGTACAAGTCAAAAGTGAAGTATGGATCTATAAAACCCCCTTTGTAAATTCTCAACCATTTTAGGTACTTTCATTCATCTATTTTAAACACATTGCAAGGTTTTATTTATTGTTCTTATTGTATTTATATCATATATACCCATTATGCTTATTTTATTTAACCTTGTGCCCTTCACTAACATTTTTTTTAGTGAACCCAACACCTCTTACACCACATAGGGTTAGATCGTTGCCCTTGGTGCATATTGTATTGGATTATGCCTAGGGTTTCATCTCATTGGTGATCTCGTCCCTCTTTCTCAAGTTTCTATCTACCACTTCCTTGTTATACCTTATCATTAGGCTTGTCCTTGCTTTTCATTATTATTAGAGCATGTTAAACCATGTCAACTTTCATAAGCCTTGGTTCTCCTTCCCTTTGTAGATATTTTATATTCTTGTTCTTTGTTTTCCTCATAAATGTGATTCATATGTGACGTGTTTTGATGATAGTGTTTATATGGAATGTTCCTAGCTTTTGTATGTTATCAGGGCTAATGATGTGGTCGTTATGCAAATGTTTATCAATTATTACATATTATTTTCCAAGCATATATCACAGAATGTTAGTATATGGTTTGAAATATGATAGAGTTTTGTGTAAATAATGATCTTTTGTGTGTTGATCCCCTTGAAATTTATAGATTGACTTTAGTACCTTCTAATGGTAGATCTTGTGTGGCTCATTGTATAATGGCTTGTTATGGGGAAGATGATATAACAAACTAAAATGGTAGGGCATAGATTGTCGCAGTCCTTTCTATTATTTCTAAACCTCAAGGAGGGGTACCCAAACACCCCTCCCAACTTTCCTCAAACCCTAAGGCTTAAAGTGCATGCTACTAAGGATTGTGATATCAAGGATCTACTTAAGAATACATGTGCCAATATATCTATTTTAAAATTGCTTACAAGGTCTAGTGTTTATAAGTACATATTTTATGAAGCCTTGTGCGAAATTAATTTACCATGACATTGACCCTGTGTACTTTGTTTCTATTGTTAAAACGTTGACACTTGGTGAGAACCTCGTCTCTCTCGAGTCAAAGGACTTACTTTCCAAAGATATTATAGATCAACAATTATCCTTGTATATTCAAGTTATCATCGACAATAAAAGGATTAAAAGGGTACTTGTGGACAATGATTAGAGGTTAAAAAAATTTAATGGGGATTTTTTAAATGCATTGTGAATCTAAGAACATACTCTCACAAATTCTAATATAATTATAAAGAGATTTGACTATTAACCAAGGACTCTTGAAATTATTACATTAGAAATATTTGTTGGACCACAAACCATACCTATTGAATATTAAATATTACCTAATGATGTGAGCTATATTTTTTTACTTGACAAGCCATGGATTCATGCCATGCATGTGGTCTCGTCTATGTTACATGGATGGTTAAAATTTGTTCATGAGGGGCTCATCTACATTTGTCATGAGAATAATGTGCCTTCCCGATTTTGAAAAATGGTAGAACCCACAAAGATAATCATACTACATCTAAATACACTACAACCATACATTTTAACACCTAAGCATGTTATTCAATCATTTGTGCCTATTGATACACCATCTTACGATGATAAAGGTAACGGCCTTCTAATAGATAATTGTTTTAGTACTATGAAGTCAAAAAAGCCTCTTAGTTTTACTCCATACATTTTAACACCTAATCATGTTATTCCAATCAACAAGTACACGTGTTTGTAGTAATACTCAGAGTAGTAATGAAGAGGATGATTTATAAAATTGATAACCAACATGAGCAATTATCCAAGTTAAACTTTACTCCAATTAGCCCTAAGGAATATAGAGATGTTATGCATACCTTTGAAATTGGTCAACTTTATCTTACCTCCCCAGACTATGGTAGACTTATTCAATCATTTGTGCCTATTGATACACCATCTTATGATGATAAAGGTAAAGGCCTTCTAATAGATAATTGTTTTAGTACTATGAAGTCAAAAAAGCCTATTAGTTTTACTCCAGCATCATTAAAACATTATTGATTTGGACACAAGTGTGCACAAAAAATGGTATATCAAGATCATAGATTAGGTAAACATGAGCAACTTATTATTCCAAACACTTGTCATTTAAAAAAAGGTATTATATACAATGAAAATTCTAGAATAAAAAATATGTCTTTTCAAGTGAATCATGGATATATAGGAGCTTATAATCATGTGAGTACTACAAAAGACATTTTTGTATACACAGTTTTACACAAATATAACAAAAATCATGTGCAAGAGGTGAATAGAGTCATAATCATACAACTTGAACATTCAAAATTGATGAGGTCACTTTCCCTAAGAATATCTCCTTGGATGCATTCTCTAATGGCAAAGCCCTTCAACAATATTTGGGAACTAATGTGGATTTATCGACTTCTCTATCATACAAATGCTTCAATTTTACAAATAAATTATCCCAATAAATCAATCAATTATATAGAGCAACAACAAAAGAACCCTAAGCCTTATCACAAGAAATGAAAGTGAGTCATTAAATATATTGATAATCCTCGTGCAATTTTGAATATTTTAGACTCCGACATAATTACTTTGTCATCTATCAAGAGACATGGGTTCTATTGTAAGTATCATAAAGTTAAGGGCCATTCGATAAATAGATGTTTTGCTTTGATGAACAAAATCTAAATCCTTATCGACTGAGGTGGTATTGGGATACGAGATACACCAGTGAAAATAAGAAGTCATAAATGTCAATATATCCATACCCATGAGATCTCTAAAAGCAAACATTGTTATGAACTTAAATGGGTACTTAAGAGAAATTAAAAAGTGCATCAAGATCAAATTTAAACATCAATGACAGAAAAGAAACAATCTTTACATAGCATAACTCCAAGACCAATTCAACACTATAATACATATCATTACATCAAAGACGCCACGTTTGATAATGATTCACATAATAAATATGGGACTTACACTATAAACATATGATCATAGATTCATAATTGGTTCTAGAGGCATTGTGGTGGAATTTTTTTTTCCTTGACCGATTATTTCTTTTGATTTTATGGCTTTTCCTAGATTTTATTTACCGCTTGGCTTTGATTGCTTCTTTTTAGTTATTCATTCCACAAGTTTATTTTCTTGACATTTTGATCACTTACTTTGATTTTGATTTTCACTTTTTTGGTTTTGGTTGCCATGTGTCCCTTGATTCTTTATTTTCCACGATCCATATCATGCAAATGTTTTGTCTTTGCCTACGCTTTCATGATACATATCAAGCATTTATTAGGGGCATGTCACTTATTACACTTACATTGATTTACATCTTGACTATATTGTGACACTTTACAATTGTGCTTTATCAATTATATATTGTCGATAATGAGGAGAACCTTGTTTGCACATTTGCATTGATCATTGATACAAGGGCATATTATTATTATGCACCATTAATTACACATTGTCTATTAGGGGCGTAATATACCAACATGTCCAATTATATATTGTTTATATCAGGATGGGCTTTCACTACAGATCCTTCCATACACTGTACTCACACTGGAGCATTTTATTGCTTGCACTTTCATTGATATATCTTATCTATATTAGGGAATATTATTTACATCGAGGTATATCGCTTGCCCTCCTTTTCTTCGTTAGCTTATATTTCTTTTGCTTGGACATATTAGTATTGGGTTGCATGGTGTTGTTGGGCCTTCACGATCATATGTTTTCATGTTTATCTATCAAATTGTGTTATATATGAGCTTTAACGATTATTATAGCTTCTGCTTTTATATATGTTTCAAATGGTGCAAGGAACATCCCTTACCTCAAAAGAGAGGCACATGTTCAACATATTTTAATTTTAGTTACATGATTTCAAGAGATTACACAAAGGTACCATATGTTTCCTTCTTTAGCTATGAAGCAAATTTTGCCACTTGGTAGGGTTAGTAAGACCAAAACTTAAAATATTTTGCCAGTGGGCAAGGTCAGTAGAACCCATGACAATTCAAAAAAATTCAAAAATAGCAACATGGTTTATATGTTAAACTGTTTATTTTTATTTATCAATTATTTCATTAGTTACTTGGTTTATATAGACAATGGTTTGCTTGCAAATGTATTAGTTGTTTGCAAAGACACTCAAGATGCTGACATAGAAGCATTGATAATCATTCATGGACCCTCAATGACAGTCAAGACATTTATGCATATAGCAAGGAGACAAGATTTTTCTATTTTGCAAGTTGCTACAGCTGAACTTTGATATAAGGTAACCTCTCTCCTTTTAACTTGTAGATCACTTTCATATTCGATATTAGATAACTTATAGGTTTCAATTGCAACCTCTTCATGAAGCCCTCCCAGGTTCATTTGTTTGTTTTATTTTAATGTATATGCACGAACACACATTAAAGTAGGGCACTGTGTAGATACCTAATTTTGGTTCAAGGTTTGTAATTGCAATGTCAATAGCATGTTTTTGTGCTTATGGATCATTGGCTCATATTAAGTTCTTATTGGCATTTTTTGTTGTGTTTTGCAACTCCATATCACCGTGTGTTCCTATTCTTTTCGTTTTCTATTTCCTCTATGTTTTATGGGTCTAAGTATCTCTATTCTTCTTTGTTTGTTTCTAAATTTGTCTTTTGCAAGTATCAAAGCCATTCTCATAGTCATCTACCCTGTATTAGAATGTTCTAATGCTAGTGGTTGTACTTTTGGGCTCTTTTGGCCCTTGGGTCAAAGTTATTGTTGCTTTGCCCTTATTTAGTTGGCTTTTATATCTTATTTTTATGTCAGCTTGTGCGTCAATAGTTCCTTGATTTGAATTTGAGAAATCATGTTTACAAACACACCCTAATGCATTTATACACCAAGGGATCATATCGACAGTACATCACATGCTCAAGCAATTACAACGATTATGTTGCACTTTGTTCCTTACTACATTTTCTATCTATTTAAGTGTTATCATTGCAAATGTACCAAAAGGATGAGTTGTGAAAGAACACATGGAATTGACCACTTGCTTACATCTCACGCATAATGATAAGGTATGAGATATTCATATACACAGATTTGATTGTTGACTTGCATGAGTGTTGATTTCCAACTTGTCATCGAATGGGGGACTAATTGAGGTAGTCCCCTCAAAACAACATCAATTTTTTTATGTCCTCACAAAAGTTTTTGGAACGGATTAGGTATTGAGCAAAGGAGAAGGAATTATGGTAGTTTCACACATCAATTCGCTAATTTGATAGAGGCTTTCACTGAGTAGGTGTTGACAAAGAGGTTCACCAAGTTTTAGACCGCACAGACCTAAGCAGCTATTATCAAAACAAACATGCCACTATCAGAATGGACTGTCACTATCAAAACAATATCATACTAGTGTACCTTATTGGAACGGTGTAATACTGGTCACTGCATCAGATAGTGTCATCTTTTTGGATTCTCTTTCGCATTGTTTCCGGACCTTCTTTGTAATACTTTCAGCATTTGTCAAAGTACAAGTGAGTTATAAATCAGGTGCACATCTATAAAACACCTTTTGTAAATTCTCAAAATTTCTATGTGCGTGCGTCCATTGTGCTCATTTTATTCATTTAGTGTAATGTTATTTAACCTTAATGTAATGTTATTTAACCTTGTGCACTTCATCAATAAAACACTATGATCTATCATAAAGAGCCTTCTCTTTGCACGACTATATCATTTTTTTAACTGAACTTTGATGTTTGCAGTTGCTTCCAGAGAACAAATTTACAATAACTCATACAAAGCACTGAAAAATACCACAATAAATGTTTTTTTCCAAGCAAATCGCTTTGGAAAAAGTAAGGAAAACAGAGTGTATCTTATTGGCCCACAAGAGATGGTAACTGTTTCCAAAAATGGAAAGAAATCTAATTCTACTAGTTTCATCTAACTGAGATTAAAGTTCTTACAGAATTGCAACTTAGGTTTGATTAATCACCTTTTGATACACCCATGTTAACGGGAATATTTCTTCTAAAATACTATTCATTTATAAAATAAGATAAACCATCACCAATAGCTGCTATTCACAAAACAGAAAATTGAATCAAACAAATCATGGGGAAAAATTAACCTACTTTTTTATGCATTCCTCTTTACAAAGAAAGTCCGGCAAGTAGTAGCTCCAGTTCTTCATTCTCTGAAGGGTTTCTCAGCTGCAAGAAAACAATATATCCACGGTAAATTTTTCCTAATGCACAAAATGAACTACAACTAAACAAATTATTTGTTTTGAATTCAGCCACAACTTTGGACCATGTATACTAATTTGCTCTCTTTTATGGTTATAGCTTTTCTTTGGGCTATGCGTTCACATTGTAAAGTTGTTGTAGCTTGATTTCCAGATATAAATTTAGCTTTAAGTTTTCTTGAACTTTCTCCTTAGCTGTGCTGTCTAGAGGTGTGTCTAGCCGAAGTTTGGTTTATTTTGTATTTTCCAATTCTATCCAACTTTTTTTTTCCAAACTTGAACGTTTACCAAAAAAAACAAACAAATAAAGTTATTCACAATGGAAGTCTCTGATCTATTACATGTACATGCAGGTTCCTCACGTCCAAAGCAATCTGAAAGAAAGCAACTTCGTAGTATTTGTCTAGCTGGTAACATGATCATGAGATTTCTGACTGTATCAATGGTTTTTCATATGAATTTAAGACATTCCTTCAGCATATCATTGTCAAAGAAAGTCGACCGGCTTTCAAAATTGAACAAACTTACCTATAATCAATACCCACAAGACCTCCGACCAGGGAAATCCAGTCTACCAACCAATAGGCTGTGCGATATCCAAGTAGATGGATCTGAAACAAATAAGCAGTGACTTCCCCTTTTTATTATAAATATCTGTCAATTCAAACATATCGAAAACGAATTTGTTCAAGATAGTGTAAAATCAGAATCTTCAAGGTGACGTATAAAATTAGTTTTCCTCAATTTCAATTAAATTTCCCAAAAATATCCAAAAAGAAGGCGGTCATTTAAAAAACCATATCTACAGTTCTGAGATGAAAAAACCTCGTCATCTTTACATCCATGATATTCCCGTCTGTGCATAATTTGCACCCTGTAGAAATCAAATCTTATCGGGCTCCTAGATCACCAATTCTGGGTTTTCCTAGGATATATTGTATTATTGGGCCCACTTTAGATACACCACCCACTTTGGATACCTTGGATTCCATAATTTATGGGTCATACATCACGGTGCACTTAGATTGAACCTAATACACCTCATGTAAATAAAGGGGTCAGTGTGAGATGAAAAGCAATCTCTATAAATAGAGATCGAAATTATATCTCATCTATTATTCAAGATCGAAGTGTCAAAGCCATAAATGGTACATTGTGTGTACCATCCATATCTCCTCTCTCTCTCTCTATTTGTCCTATCATTCCATGCTATTGTGGATGTTTCTGTGTTGAATGTTTTGAAGTGTTAAGCAACTAGAGTAGCTGTGGATCTTTACCTCAAAAATTTTGGTTAGGGTTAAGTACATTGTCTACGGTCATTATCTTTAATTCCAACAATTCCCCTTCCAAATTCTCATTTATTTGTAAATGCATTTACTCATGATTGCTCAGCAATTTGCATTTGTGTGGCTTGCCCCATGTTGCAGAAACATTTTTACCACCAACAAAATAACCATGTTGCCAAACTTCATTGGTTCTCCCAGAACTAGTTCTGAGACTGAAATCAGCTCTTAGAAATATGCACCCAAAAACCTCAGCACGCAGCAAGCATAATGCGTCACTGTCACCTTATAAGTTCAGTACCAAGTTTGAATTATTGTTTTACATAAGCAGGGTTGAAAATGCTCTCATGTTATTTTTCTAGCCATATGATTTGTCTGAGGAAGTACAACATATTTACTGTTTGTTTTCTGCTGATCAGGCCATAACCATTCCAAACAAGGGCACAGATATGCTCTTATGTTATTTTTCTAGCCATCTTCAGTAATGATTTGTCTCAGGAAGTACAACATATTAATTGTTTGCTTCTACAACATTATCAGACCATAATGTAATGTCCCCATTTTCATGAGCATCACTTTGTAGAAAGATTAGCCTATTATGCGACCCTCGTAGGCTGATAGGATGGATAGAGGGTCATGATGGATCTTGGCTTGGCTTCGACTAGCAGAATTTTTCCAATTGGCGTTCGTTCAGGCTTTTTCGGACACATTGGCTTGAGCTCCTATTATTTAGGGATGTTTGGCACGCAGCGGAGCACCCCTGTTTTGGTATGATCATGTGCGGAATCACTTCCTTGTTCACTAGCTTCAGACGGTTCGAGGATCGGACATATATTGAGGGAGATATTAATATTTGATTGATTTAATTAAATATTAATTATCTAGCATGTTTTAATTATAAAACCCTAATTAGGGCAAGCACACCTTTTAGAGGATATAAGGGTTTCTCATTGGAGAGAGGCCATAATATTTTTGATAATTATTGAGAATTATTCATTCATTGTTGAAGACAAATTTTGCTAAGTTTTTTCTGATAAGACTAAGCCAAGGGTTCCAATATTATATTTGCATTGGAGAACGTTCACTCTTCAATGTGTGCAATTCAGAGGTTGTGAGATATCAGCGGATCTATTGCCGGTTTGAGAGATAACTTCATACAGAGGTTATCACAGAGGTTTACAAGTATTTATTGCATTAGGTTTTTTGTCTTGAAATTGTCTAGATAAAGATCTTCAATATTAGCGTAATATTCCTTGAGATCAGGTGTCCAGCATACACGCCGTATTGTTTTTTTGCTACTGTACGGAATACGTACGGGTTTTGAACCAGGGCACACAATTTCGAGAAAAAAGGCGTGTTTCAGCAGTCACAGGGCGCAGGGATCTCAGAGACCAACATCGGCCAACCCAGTACCGACGTCTGCAAAGTAATCTGACTTTCAGAGACCGACATCGGCAGCTAGAGACCGACATCGGCCGACTCAGAAACCGACATCGACAGAGTTCACAGTGTTATCATACTGACAGCGGCAGCATAACCGACGACGGGGACTGTGTGTATGAAACAGCGACCAAAAAGCTGAACCAGCCATCCCAAATCTAGGGTTTGCAGAAGAATCAGGTTTTTGGAGACTACATTTACATTATTTTATCGCATGACAGAGATTCACTATTGTAATCATTTGAAACGAACAATAAGATCTTAGATTAGCCAGTTATAAGTTTTACTGCTTCAGTATTTATTCATTTGAATTTATACGAATTTATCTTGCAAGTTCGCATTCTTCTTTATTACATGCAAAAACACCCAAAAAAATCAGAATACACAAAAAAACAGTAAAAAAATATTCAGTTCCAGAATTCAAGGGAAACAGGGGTTTCTACAGTGGTATCAGAGCTTTGTCCTGCCATCATGTTGGGTGGATTGGACATTGAATCGGCTAGTTAATCATGGTTACTTCAAGTACTCAAAAACAGTGGGACAAGAATATGGAGATGCTTAAACAAGGTTTGAACAAGTTGGTTGAAAACCAGAGGAGGATGAATAAATTGCTTTCACACCCTACAATAGAAGACAAATTAGTGTAGTATATGACATCCATTTTTAAAGGGTCCACATCACAAAACAAGAAGAAAGAGGAGGTTGACCGGCTTTCTCATGAGCTGGAGGTTACTCGGAATTCCTTGGTGTGTCCTCAGTTGGCTCTCCAGGATTCTGAGAGACATGTGGACGAGCTTTGTCTTGAGGTGAGTTCAGTTCAGGAGTTAGCACATGTGGCAGGGACTCAACTTTCTTTTACAGTCAGGCCACATGTTGATGATGATATGAGTATGTCTAGCATTCACACTCCGGATTCAGAGATTGTAGAAGAGTTCCAGGATCCGATTATTGCAGATGACACCCAGGAGAATGTAGTGGACAGTTTTGAGAACTTAGTTTCATCGGCAGTTTCTTTTGGTACGGAGGAGTTGGACAGCGATGCTACAGTTTTTGATACTCTGTATGTTGATATGAGCTTTGGAGTTGATTTGCAGAGTATGGATGGTAGTACTTCAGAGATCAGTTGTGATGTTGGTGAGCCAGCAGTTGGTTTGGTCCTTGTTTGTGATACTACTCTTTTGGAGGTGTTTTCGGAGGTAGTAGTTGGTTCGGGCTTGGTTAGTGATTAGTTGCAGTTAGTTTCTTCTAGATTGCAGTCTGAGCCACTGATTGAGAGTGGCGCATTTTATCGACATTACACTATAAGTGCTTGTCATCAGTTATGGGATGTTTTGACGCCATGGGATGAGAGTTATGATAGACATAGCATGGTGGAATGTGTATATGGTATTTGCGATGTTGACAGTTTGAGTTGTCCACTCTACTTGGGTTATGATATTTCGAGAGTTTGTTTCTTATGGGTTCCTGACTGTGGCAGTTGTGATTTTGGAGTTTGGTTGAGTTGTATTTGCCAGTTTGATTATGGATTCCTCTTTATTATATTTCAGAGGATATTGCAGGAGCTTGCGTTGATTGACAACAATATAGATCATGACTACATTTGGGATCCCGGTGGAGTAGAGTTTTCTTGGCAGCTAAGATTGCTTGGAGACAAGCAATTTCAAGGAGGGTGGACTGTAATGTCCCCATTTTCATGAGCATCACTTTGTAGAAGGATTAGCCTATTATGCGACCCTCGTAGGCTGATAGGATGGATAGAGGGTCATGATGGATCTTGGCTTGGCTTCGACTAGCAGAATTTTTCCAGTTGGCGTTCATTCAGGGTTTTTCGGACACATTGGCTTGAGCTCCTATTATTTAGGGATGTTTGGCACGCAGCGGAGCACCCCTGTTTTGGTATGATCATGTGCGGAATCACTTCCTTGTTCACTAGCTTCAGACGGTTCGAGGATCGGACATATATTGAGGGAGATATTAATATTTGATTGATTTAATTAAATATTAATTATTTAGCATGTTTTAATTATGAAACCCTAATTCTTAATTATGAAACCCTAATTAGGGCAAGCACACCTTTTAGAGGATATAAGGGTTTCTCATTGGAGAGAGGCCATAATATTTTTGATAATTATTGAGAATTATTCATTCATTGTTGAAGACAAATTTTGCTAAGTTTTTTCTGAGAAGACTGAGCCAAGGGTTCCAGTATTCTATTTGCATTGGAGAACGTCCACTCTTCAGTGTGTGCAATTCAGAGGTTGTGAGATATCAGCCGATCTATTGCCGGTTTGAGAGATAACTTCATACAGAGGTTATCACAGAGGTTTACATGTATTTATTGCATTAGGTTTTTTGTCCTGAAATTGTCTAGATAAAGATCTTCAGTATTAGCGTAATATTCCTTGAGATCAAGCGTCCAGCATACAGGCTGTACTGTTTTTCTGCTACTGTACGGAATACGTACGGGTTTTGTACCAGGCCGTACAATTTCGGGAAAAAATGCATGTTTCAGCAGTCACAAGACGTAGGGATCTCAAAGACCGACATCGGCCGACCCAATACCGACGTTGGCAGAGTAATCTGACTTCCAGAGACTGACATCGGCAGCCAGAGACTGACATCGGCAGCCAGAGACCGACATCGGCCAACTCAGAAACCGACATCGGCAGAGTTCACAGTGTTATCATACCGACAGCAGCAGCATAATCGACGACGGCGACTGTGTGTATGAAACAGCGACCAAAAAGCCGAACCCGCCGTCCCAGATCTAGGGTTTGCAGAAGAATCAAGATTTTGGAGACTATTTATATTATTTTATTGCATGACAGAGATTCACTATTGTAATCATTTGAAACGAACAATAAGATCTTAAATTAGCCAGTTATAAGTTTTACTGCTTCAGTATTTATTCATTTGAATTTATATGAATTTATCTTGCAAGTTCGCATTCTTCTTTATTACATGCAAAAACACCCAAAAAAATCTAAATACACAAAAAAACAGTAAAAAAATATTCAGTTCCAGAATTCAGGGGAAACAGGGGTTTCTACACAACCATTCAAAACGAGGGCACAAAAATACTGTTCTCATTTTTTACTAGTTTGGGGTGCCAAAAGGTTGTTGGAAAGGCCATGGGGCTTGGGGGTTTGTCTTTTACTTGCAGGGCATAACACGCTCCAATATGACACAACTTTGGGCTGATTTGACATGTTAGTAGTCCGATGTAATTCATGAATCTAGAAAAATTATTCTCTGCGTTTGGGCCAAAAGACATTTAGTAAAGAGATTAACCTGTTAACTTACAAATTTGTAAGTGCAACCTTAATTCAACTTTATCTAGCTTGTAGGTATGTTTAAAATTTAAATTTCTTATCATCAATGAATGTTTTATGTTAAATGTTTTAAGCTTTCACAATGTTTTGGTTTTTGATTGCATGCTTCTGGGATCATAGTATGAGTTTTCACATTTCAATCTCCATGCCGTGCCCAAGAACTTTGATGTGATATCTCTCACAAACCTTATGTTGCTTTTTTATTAGTTGAAATGTGGTTTAGCTAGGTAGCGTGTTTGGGCCAAAAGACATTAACTAAAGAGATTAACCTGTTAACTTACAAATTTGTAAGTGCAACCTTAATTCAACATTATCTAGCTTGTAGGTATGTTCAAAATTTAAATTTCTTCTCATCAATGAATGTTTTATGTTAAATGTTTTAGGCTTTCACAGTGTTTTGGTTTTTGATTGCATGCTTCTAGGATCATAGTATGAATTTTCACATTTCAATCTGCATGCCGTGCCCAAGAACTTTGATGTGATATCTCTTACAAAACTTATGTTGTTTTTCCATTGTTTGAAACGTGGTTTAGCTAGATACTATTGTGAGGAAACTTGGTGGCAACATGCATTGCTTTCTCTTATGATAATTTTTTATATCACTCAAGTTCTTTTGGAGAATAATTCAAGGCCCTGGGATAATAAATGTCCTGTAGAATTTAGATAGCCTCATGCTGAACTCAGAAATAAATCATGTGCAGTTCTTTAATGGCATTATTTGTAACAATCCTCTTTAAATAAGTTCTGTTTAAGGCAGGATTACTACCTGTGTTATTATATATCCAAAAAAGGCTTCTGTCATTATAGATAACTGTCTTGTAAAACATATTCATTGGCCAAGTTCACACAATAAAGTAGAATCACACATCAGTTGCTTTTGTGATCATTAATGCCCTGCATGTGTGTTGTATGAATAGCAGGTATTGATTTATAAACATTTGTACTCCAGTATCTTGATGAGTGTTAAGCTAAGTTGTTTAGATACGTGTACGGGTACGGGTACGATTCAGGTACGTGGGTACGTCATTTTTCAAAAACCTTGATTTGGATACGTCGTGGGTACGTCTCTATATATATAGTTAATATATATATATATGTATATATATATTTAAAAGAATTTTAAAATTAAAAATATTAAAAATAAAATTTAAATACTACCTAAAGATATAGTAAACTGTAAATTTAAAATAAAATATAAATTATAATATTAAAAATGTAAAAACTAGATAGTATTTAGTTTAAATTTTTAATATTATTTAAATTTTTAATATTATATTTTATTTTATTTTTAATACTTATATTATATTAAATGAAAAATTTAAAATTAATTAATTTGATCCCGCTTTAAGGAGAAGGAAACATGGTTTCCCTCATCCTTTCAGTATTTCTTTTGCAACTCGAGTATCCGATTATGATCAAGCTCGTTGTTCCAAGTGCAACTCGTTAGATCGACATAGCTCGGGCTCGAGTTGTGCAAATCGCACTGAAATGGCAACTCCGACAGCATTCCGAAGGTCCACTCCCGGAACCATCCGCAAAAGCGTAAACCGAACTGGCAAAGGGCCGCTAGATCCAATAGTTTCGGAGAACAACTCCAGGAACAATCAGAAAAAGCCAAAATACATGTAATCAACTCTGTTACTGGGTGGGTGAGTTGGGATTCGGGAATCGACAACCCTAACAATGGCCTCAGGGCAAAGCTCAAATCGATTAAGTTTTTAGCATAGTCACAAGGTTTGGAAATCCGAATGCATTCGAAAGGACAAAAAAATGCAGAATCCGGACTTCTTGAAAAAGTTAAAAAAAAATCTGGAAAAATCCGGTTCAATATATATATATATATATATATATATATATATAATGCAAAATATAAATAAAAAAATTAAATTATTAAAAGATTTTAATATTTTATTTAATAAAATAATTAATATTTGAATTATAAATTAAATTTTATAATATTTATTCAAATTATTTTTATATTTTTAAAAAAATTAAATTTTATTATATTGAATTTTATTTTATTTAATAAAATAATTTTAATAACTATTAAACTACATTTAATATTTATATTTTATAATATATAAAATTTAAATAAAATAATTTAAAAAAAAAACGAAATCATTTTGTATTTTAATAAACATTAACCTAAAATTTTATACCACCTACCTCACCCTGCTCTGTCAATTGTCCTAAGCTCCAGCTGCTTCTACCATTCCCGTTCGTAACTCGTCCTGTCCAACCACCTTCATTCCCTGCTGAGTCGAGCTTGCGTTGAGCGTTCTTTGCAGTTTGCATTCGGCTTTTATATACCTAAAATTTATGATTTTCATGGTTCGTCGAACCAAACTTGACGCATTAATCCAGACCCCCAAAACAATTCGGATTTTCCCGAATTCGGCCGAGATCCGGCTGAACCTTGTGACTATGGTTTTTAGGGTTTTTTTTCGCGCGTTTTCTATTTTTTTTTCCGTGACAGTCGCCGGAAAATTTCGGGGACGCCCCTGAGGCGCCCCGGGTACGCCCAGAGTCATCCCGGAGGCGCCCGCCGACGTGCCGGACGTTTCCGGCACGCCGGCGGGTGCCTCAGGAACGCCTCCGGGCATCCCGGGACGTCCCCGTGCCGGAGGCGCCTCCAAACAGGAGGCATCGGGCTGGGGGGCATACCCCTGCAACACAGGTGTTAAGAACAAGAAAAGGCCGAGCTGTAATAATTGTATTGCCCCTTGTTGGGGCAGACATAGATTATCTCAAACAGATATGTGGAATCTGAATTTCTGAGTGTTGAATGTTATCAATTAGCAAATGAAGAAATTGGAAAAGCAAACAAAACTAAGAAAATTCCATAGTTACCAGGAGATGTGGGGGTACAGGTACTGGTACGTGGATGGAGACGTCATTCAAATCAGGGTACGTGAGTGCAGAATAAAGGTACGGTTGTAATGTATATAAATGTTGTCATAAAAAAAAATGGGTATGGAGACAGGTATGCAGTCCTTGTCCCTATATTGGAGTTTCCTGGTAACTATGGAAAATTCACTAGTAGGTATCCTACGATGCCTTTAGGATGCAATATATGCTTATGAAAATTTCTGCTTCTTCAAATTGGGCATCATTGATTTCTTTCCCTTTGGACAGTGATTAAAATTTGCATACTATCAATTCTGATATGAACTACAATATAACAAATATGTCTGCTTTTTTTCTGTTGTAGTAATAGTTTTACTTTAATTTATAACATACGACTCAATGTTTTGCCCCCAAAAAAACCTCTACCCTGTGACAAGCATATATATAACAAGAAAATGCTTTTCTAACATAAGTTATTCCAAAATCACAAGATGGAGAGAGATGAGGAGCACAGCTCTGCAAAAATCAGAGTTTGCATGCCTATGGCCTGAGATAATGGCACCAATCTCCACTTATTTGGAGTTTCCAGAACTTTATCTTTAGGGTGATTAATTAAAAGTTTTTTTTTTTTTTTTTCAGTTAGTTGTGATGGGTTTCAAAGTGTTATATTTGGTGTATACTGCTGTATATATACCAGAAAACCAACAGAGAAGTTTATCAAACACAAGGTCAAAGAGAAGTTGGAGGCTTCTCCAGGAAACACGAGGGAGAGGCCCTTGTGGCAACCCTAAAGCCAGACATAGCCTTGGATCATAGGAAGGATTTAAACTCGAAGAGAATGATATGCAATTTTATGGGTATCTAGCTCTGCCCTAAGGTCAAAACAATAAGACAATGAGGGAGAGTAATTAAATGATAACAATTAATGTTGTCATCATGCTCCTAAAAGATTAATTCCTTGTGTTGTTTTCAAATGACGTAAAAACAAAGAGATTTTTTTGAGATCCATCCATGGTTGATGGGTTGAGCTTGTCTTTTTGTGAAGCTATGGACAATTTGTTTAGACCAATGTAAGAGGTATCATCTGTTATGATCTACACCAATCTGTCTCAGAATGCATATGGCTTCTGAGGGAACTTCCACCAGAACTTTGGAATCTAGAGGTTCTTTTACCTACTTGGGAGTCACTTGGGAGTTATATTCTGGCTTCTGAGACAACTTCCAAGTTTTTTATATCTTACTTACGCTCAGTTCTCTGTTGAAATGGATCTGAACATACCTCGATTTGTGACTATCAAGTTGCAGCTTTTTTACTAACGTATGAGAGCAGCAGATAGATGCTGGAAATTTACCATTTAAATGTAGCCATTTCTTTGGGTTTGACACCTAGAGCAATCATGCCCCTAGTTGGATGCTCAACGCAGAAGCTGCCTAAGGAACCAGAAAAGAAATAGACCTCAGGCCTCAGCTATGATAACAAACCCTTACTAGCCATCAGAGCAAGAGGAATCTGAGAAAGAGGAGCTAACAAAGGAGCAGTTCCACATCATGATTGGCCATCTTAATTTGTGGTGGACAAGAAAGACGGAGAAAAGATGCAGACAAGAGAGACAGAAGATGCAGTAGAAAAATCATTACGAAGTAAACAAGTTACTAATAACCACCTCCCAAGAAGAAAGGAAGAAAACCAAAATTGATAGCATTGCAGAATCATGGTCAGCACTTAATCAGATCTGAAAGCCGACCCCAGATTACCGCCATAAAATAATCTCGCCATTCAGAATATGCAGATCAACCGAAGAAAGAACATTTGAGAACACTGATATCCACTTTCCATGAAATGAAATGAAAGAAAAAAAAATCAACAACACCAGTCCTGGGCAAAAAGGATTGGTGTTCAAAGAAAAATAAATAAAGTGGTTAAACATTAAGCATAAAGTTCACCCCCATCCTTTTCCTTGTTAAAAAACAGGAAAGATACAGCTAATTAGTTGTGTCACAGTAAAACCTCAGTCAGATCTTTGTTACTAGTCTATTTGAAGGAGGAAGAATGCAAGTTCAACTAAGAAGTTATGGCTTACATAGCTCAACTACATATGAGACACTTGGCATAGACCATGAAGTATGGTAGAAAAGAAAACATTCTAAAACTTGAACAGAAATTTGTGTCCAGAGATTATTAAAAGAGGGAATACTCCTGCAAGGTGAAGATGAAGCTGCAACAAGCTCTGATCCTATAATCCGTCATTCACTAGGCATTATTCTCTCAGCCTCTAAATTGTCATTTCCTTTAGAGATAACTTATTTAATGGTCTCCTCCTTGTTATTCTCCACAACATTCCTCCCTTATAGTTATTTATACCAATTAAAAGAGGATTTATTATAAGTGATGATTATTAGATCTGTGGTATCTAGCAATCATACTCCCATTCATACATGACATAAATGACTCAAAGCTCCCTTCAGTAATTTTTTTATACCTGCATGGTACCTCTGCACAGTGCTTATTGGTTCAATTTGTGATTAGTCTAAGTTATGGTAATTTTGAACTATGCTTTTGCTACACTTGAGAACATAATAGTTTCTTATACTGTAAAAATGTTTAACACAATCACATGCTTTTGCAAACTGCAATGGATTTGTGCAATTATCATATGAGAACTCTTCCTTCATTTACAGAGACAACAGCACAGCTTGAAGCTTTAATACTTGTCGTACCACAGGCTACAAAGTCAAAAATTAATAAAACGACATTTGTAGTAATTTTGCAGCCAATAATCTGAAATTCAATAATAAAAAAAGGACAAGAGTTCCAAGTAAAGGAATGTGTAATCACCTGGTTAGACATAAGTTCCATAATTTTGTTTAGAACCCGAAGGCGATGGGTTGCATAAGTGCTATTTCCTGGAAGCTCCTTCATACGCTTTATTTCTGAATTGACTACTCCTTTCTTCTCTGCATCTCTCATCTGCTTCCATTGTTCATTTACTTTGGAATTGCTGTTGAGACCCTCCTTGGAATTCATAGATCCAGTAGCCCCAGAATTACTTCGTGGATCCATGATTCACAAAAGCACATTAAAACAACTGCAAATAGAAGCCAAAAAAATGGAGTGAGTAAACCTACACGTGCATTAATCCAAACTAATTGTTTCAACTACTATTTAGGCCTCTGTCTTGCACGATGCATCAATCTATCCAAAATACAAAAACCAGTGAAGTTGAGTTTCCTAATGAAGTCATAGACTAAATGTTTTCCAGCATATGTACATACCAGGCTCATGTTGTGAATACAAACCAGCCCATTATCTGATTCATAATCATGAGCCTGTTTGCAATTGCTACGCAAACCCACTTTTAAACCCTAAACATAAAAATAAGAACCTAGAATGAACTTCAAAATGGAGCCCAGATTTATCCTGTCCAAACCAATTGTTTCAACTACTATTTAGGCCTCTGTCTTGCATGATGCATCAATCTATCCAAAATACAGAACCAGTAAAGTTGAGTTTCATAATGGAGTCGTGGACTATATGTTTTCCAGCGTATGTACATAGCAGGCCCATGCTGTGAATACAAACCAGCCCATTATCTGATTCATAACCCTGACCCTGTTTGAAATTGCTACCCAAATCCACTTTTAAACTCTAAACATAATAATAAGAACCTAGAGTGAACTTCAAAATGAAGCCCAGATTTATCCTGTCCAAAGACTTATGGCCGAGAGTTAAGAAGGGGGCGCTTGCTATGACCAGACTCAGTTTCTAATCTCGTGGACATGTTACCCTCTGAAACCAACTATGAACTGTAGTTCCTACTGATTTCTATGTAATGGTCAAGTATCAACTCTGGTTTCTGTGCAGTGGCTACTGTTATCAAACAGTAAAAAGCAATCAAAAAAGCCAAAAAATGGGGTACCACATAAATAATTGCTGATCAGGAAATACCATCAAAACCCATGTACATATTCCCCTGGAAAAACGTTTAATTTATGCCACTCAGTAAAGAAAAGCCAACCGCATAACTGACATTATTATGTAAACTCTTAGAAAACCCCAAACAAATGTATACATGAACTTCGTTCAAGGGGTTGTGGTATAACGGTAATGGGGATACTTGTAAGGGCATAATCCCCTCAGTGCAATAAGACAGCTCTACTGGACATGCTGCAAGGGTGTGTGGCAACAATATGGGGTATATTCGAGGGTTTTATCCATATTTAAAAATCTTTAAAACTTTAGTCGATCTTACCCCGGAAAAAAGCACAAACTCGCCTGGATAGAGAGCCTTAAGGTTGGTACTATGCAAGGCGTTATAAAAGACCCAAAGGATGATAGAAACTTTGCCCTAGCCGATTCCACAGTACTGAAACGTTGGCAGTGAAGAAGTATGCAGGACGACAGCAAGCTTCACAGCAATAGTTCTGTGCTCTGAAAGTTTTGCATCTAAATCACGGGAAATGTATTTAGATTATATTACTGTGGATTTACGACTGAGGATGGAGTTGATTTGGAATCTCTCGAGTAGGCCGCATAAATGGAGAGAGGTTTTGGGCGCCGTTGGGTTTGAGCTATTGGTCTTTTTGGTTTTTAAATCCACTAGTAAAGCACGAGATATAGACAATTTACAAAGAGAGCATTAAGATGGGGTAGATTTCATAGCACCTTAAATCAAAGAAATCTTCAACGAAGTTATTCAAAAGGGTTTTTTTTTTTTTTATAGAGTGGACAAGAAGTTTAATCATACCTTTGTTTAAGAGTGGAGATGTAAACAATCCCTCAAATTATCAAATTATTATGGTCAATCCGCTCTTTGCAAAGCTATTTGGGAGTATGATAGAACACAAAATTAGTAGTTGGGTTGTGTCACGCTTAAACATCTAGTTGAAAAGGTGTAGGATAAAAAGGAAGATGCATATTGTTGCTTTGTAGACTTCAAAAAAGCATTTGACACAGTTCCAAGGAGCAAATTGTGGGCCAAAATGGAAGAATTAGAGGTTTCAACGCAGTATAGAGCAACAATTCATAGATTGATGAACAAGTCAAGGCTAAAATCAAAACTCAAATAGGATTATCCGAATGTTTTGGGAGTGACATTAGTGTCAAACAAGGTTGCCCTCGATCCTCAACTTTATTTGGGCTTTACATTGATAAGCTAGAGGATTGGGTAAACAAATTTAGAGGATAGGGGGTCTACCTTACTAACTATATGGTAAAACTTCTACTCTATGCCGATGACTTAATCCTAATGGCAATGACAATCCAAGATTTAAGAGATCATCTCTGAGCTCTATAGCTCTTTTGTAAAGAAGTAGGGACATAGGTAAATATCGAGAAAACCAAAATTATGATTTTTTTAGTGAAAAGGAAGGCACAACACCCGATTTTCAGTTTATAGGAGGGTCTCTTGAAGTAGTGTCAGAATACAAGTATCTTAGCGTCGATTTTCACAACAAACTTAGATGGGACACTTGCAAAATGAAAAGAATACAAGGCGGATGGAGAGCTTTCTATGTGCTTCAGAACATATGCAGGAATACGAAACTATGGGATTTGAAGACCCCCTGGGTCTTATTTGGGTTACTTGTCACACCAGTGGTATTATATAGTTGCGAGGTGTGGGCTAGTGGATCAATGAGCTCGAAATGGAGGCAAATAGAAAAGATTCAAAAATGGCTAATCATAAATAAACTCAGAATCAAGGACTTGGTCCCATATGAAATCATTCTTGTCGAAACAGGTACTTTCCTTCTAGAGGCAACCGCTATAACCAGGTTATTATGTTACTTAAAAAAATGGAAAGCATAAAGTCTGACAAATGGCCTAGGGCAGCAATAAAAGAAGAGTTGCATAGGAGGCAAAAAGCCTGGATGAGGCAGAATTACAAGTGGATGAATAGATGGGATATCAACCTAACTAAATATCTAAAAGACATAAAAATTACATGAATGAAAAATTCATAATGGTAATGTGGAGGGAGGGGACAAGTAAGAAAAGACAACATTATATCTCAATGTTCAATCCGAACTACAAGCATAATGAAAAAGCATATATAGGGATTGGAATCAGTTGGAGAGAAAATATCCTCATTGCTCAATTAAGAACTAGATCTCATAGACTCTGATGCGAGACAAGGAGATGGATAACCCCTAAGGAGCAGTATGACGAGAGGGTTTGTATTTGTTGCATTACAGGGGTGGTTAAAACAGAGGAGCACTTCATCCTTGAATGTCCTCAATACATGGATTTACAAGCCAAACATATAAAAAAATTAAGAGTTGGTTAAATAGTAGATGTATTTAAGGAAAAAAGATTTAAAAAGTTGGGGGAAATGTTAACTCAGTTCAACAAGGGCAGAGCAGCGTTCTACAAGATATCTCAAATCCTAGGAATTTTTGACTGGTTGTAGCACTCAGTGTAATTGGTGGTCCCTTAGACCATTTGGTCTCGTGGACGTAATTAAAACCATTTCATTTCAAAGTGGTGTCGTATAGTTTGCAAATTTGGTTTTGTAGGATATTTGTTGATTCATTCTATTGGCACCAGTGATTTAATTATGTGTAAGAGGGAGGGCCCACCAATATTTCATTTAATCAATCAAAAGTTGTGACTCAGGTGAAGCTCTTCTTATTTTAGCTTTTCAACGAGGGTATATGGAGTAGACATGGGATCCTTTCAAGTGTATTTTGCTTTTTCAAAAAAATATTAGTATAAATAATTAAGCACCGGCATTATAGATGCGCAAGGTGTAAATAGCAGATATGCAGAGAGAAAGAGGTACATCGAGACAATGCAGAGAGTTATGGCATATAGTTGTAGTTAGGTCAAGGTAAAAGGTGAGTATCGTAATCTCATGTTGGTAGTTATAGTCAGGAATTTTTATCCAATTACATCTTTGCTCATTCATTTTTATACTTTTCACTTTCCTTATGATTATCGAAGGTTTGAGCCCAACTCTCCTTATTTGAATTTCTTTTTCACTTTGCCTGCCAAGTTTTTTACCCAACTAGAAATACTTTCCACTTTGTTAATCAGGACTTTTTACTCGGCTTGTCCATTGGATAATGTCAACGCAATGTTTCAGTGTGTTAACTATAGAGGAAATGTCATTCCCATAACCCACTAAACTCAATTTCAAAGGTAAGCTAGAAGTAATTACTCAGTGCTACCACTAATCGATGCATCACACAATCAAATGGATGGTTAGATTCCTAAGGTTCAATACAAAGAGAAATCCTAGGTGTTTCTGAAATATGGTGAAGTACATGGAAATTAAAGACCATGTTTAGCTATGTACTATGACTATGAGTATTTGGGCAAGCCCCTCATTTTGTGATATTTGTAAATTATAGATAAGGACCGTAAACAGAATATCACGTAACCTTTCACGATAGTAGCTAAGTAGTTTTAGAACTGTCGATACATAGTTTTTAGAGAAAGCCAAATAAAATGAAAATAAATGTGAAAATTATTTTTTTGTCAAAAATCAAATTGTAAATTTGTAAAACAAATAAACAAGTACTCAGGTTGAAATCAAAGTGATTGTAATTACTATAAAATAGAGGTTAATTGCCTTTGCATGTGCTAGAAAATTAAAATATACATAATAAGATCAAGTAGGTCGATCTAGTTGGGCAATCAAGATAGAACAAATTTAAGTTGATCAACTTACTCTGTTTTAAACTGGGCTAAAACAAATAAAGTTAACCCTATCAATATAGTTTGATAGAGAAAACAAGTATAAAATTAGATCAAACTAGTCGATCTAGTTGATTTTGTGGGTACAATTTTATAGAACTAAAAAAATTGAGTAAAATGGTGCAAAATTTGAATTTTTTGCTAAAAAGTGAAAATGAAATTTACTTTAAAATTTGACAAAATGGAAATACTAGGCTATTTAGAATGAACTTAGAAGATAGAAAAAGATCAACTAGGTCGATTTAGAAGTTTTTATTGGGAATGTTGAATTGTTATTTGACTGGATTATCCAGGTGAGTTTTTGATCCTTGAAAAGGTAGAAAACAATGTTATTGAAGAGAATCGAGTCAGTTGGTTTAGTTTGAATAACATTGATAAAAATAAGAAAACAAAACTATATCAATCAGATTGATTTAGTTAGCTCAAATTGAAATACAAAAAAGAATGAAATTGAGCAGGTCAATTTAGTTAGACACATAAGGCAGAATAAATGATTGAATCAATCAATTTGATCTAGTTGGCCAAAACTAAAAACCATGTGCATGAAAAATAGAATTGGGTTGACGAATTTTAAAACCTGCACACATAACACATAACTAGATTGGCATACTTGACCTAGTTGAAAACCTGCACATAAAACCTATAATTAGGTCGACAGACTCGACCTAGTTAAAAATCCATGCACATAATATAAAAATAGATCGATAGGATTGATCCACTTGATTGTAAATGAAAATGATAATTAAAATGGTTAGATTCACGTTGGATTCACCATAATATATGCAATGAATTAGGATGAATCTATAACTTACCCTGCTTCATAGATTTTAAGCTTGGAGAAGGTAATCTTGCCAAAACAATTCATTACATAACTATTTACATCAAGACACGACTAATTCATATCTACTAAACCTAACTAAAGGATCTCTTATCACATAACACCAAAGGAGAGGGTTTTAAAGCCTCTAGACAATTGACATTATGCAATAAACCCCGATAGGCCTATAATACATAAAAGAGATCTAATCCAGTGCTCACTAAAGCTTATAACACAAAGGGGGATAGTTAACAACAAATAAAATAAAACATGCAAAGAGAATTCTATTCAATTCAATGTGTCGGTAAATTAAGCAAGGAGTATAACATTCATCATAATACTTTATGCAATATATAATCTACCAAATGAAAGAGTAAAAGTTAGGAATTCTTGCCTTGAATTTAATTTGGCATGCCTTAATCTCTCCCTTGGCCTTTGGTTCTTTGCAAGAGCTTGTTGTGGTTTTGGAAAGATCACACTTTTTAAATCAACTATATGCTAAAAGAATCTTAATTTGCACACAAGATTTTCCTACAAGACAAGATTCTTTCTCGCCAATGCAAAACCCTAAGCAATGACTCCTCAAGTGTAAAAATAACAGAATTGCAAGTTGTAGCAATGTGAAAATGAATGTTCATTATTTTAGAATGAAGGGGGTATTTGTAGCCAATGATTAACCCTAAACCCCCCCCCAAGAATTTAGCCAATAAGGTTAGCCAAGTCAATCTTGTTTGGCATGAAAGATAGTCATTAACCATCAAACTAGGTCGGTTGGGATGATAGAGTTTCATAATGTACACTCAACTCCTAACAAGATAAATTGGACTAACATAGTAGAAAAATGAAGAAAATGGGGTGTATGTTTAGTTAGGGGCTATTTTGGAAGGTGAATTGCTTAGGAAGTGTATAAGTGGGTTTTAATTGCTTAGCGAGTTGGATAAAAGCAACTTGTAACGGTTTTAGATAATGGTACAGGGACCAAAAAACTTGCGAAGCACCAAAGATCTTCCCACCCATTTCCTAGTGCACCCTTTAAGGTATGCACTCAAAGAGATTAAAACTCGATAAGTTATTGCAAGAGAGAAAGCATCAGTAAACAATAAAGCTTAAAATATTATGTGTATACATATACAAGTCAATGGAATCCATCAATGAAATTGAAGACATCAAGTTCACACAATAAGTATGGACTTGTTTTATCAAAGGAGGTAGAGATCTTAGTATAAAAATAATGTAATGTCACCAATAAGACTACAACCCATGGGATGACATGAAAGAAAAATTGGTGTTGATGTCAAGAGAGAGGAGTGAAGAAAATATGATGAGAAGAAGATATTCCTATCCACAACATGCAAAAACATTGAGATGTAATATGTGGATACGTTAACTAATGAACCTAATCAAATTTCATGCATTGAAGAGAGTAAAAGATATGGATGAGCATGGATGTAAAATAAGTACAATCTAATGATTATACCCTTATTTTTATGTTAATATGGATGAAATAAGATGAAGAGGATAATGAGATCTGAAGAACCAGGTAGTGATGAGTATGAGTGCTTACTCAAATAAGAAGAAAAGAGAAATTTTAAAAGGCTTCTCAAAGGACAAATACATTTAATGGAGTTGTGATTGGGAAGAAGGATAGATATGCAACCTAGAAAGCAAACCAAGTAAAATTAGGGAAGATGAGAAAAATGAAATGAAACAGAGAAATGGGATGAAGAAAAAAATGTAAAATATGGGAGTGAAAGGATGGAGATAAAAATAGGCAGATTAGGGAATTGAAAGCATCTATAATGGAATCTATGGTGTTGTACAGGGGAATGGGGTGATGAAGGATGTGGAAAAAAATGAAAGTGGTTAAAAAGGGTTTAAAGTAGACCAAGGAGAAAATGAAATGGTGAGGAAAATTAAGGATAAGAAAAAACATGGAAAAATAGAAATGGACGAACAAAGGAGTGGAAGGAGACAAAAATGATGACTGGGAGTGAAGAAGTAGGTGGTATCATGATCAATTAAGCATTGGTAGGAAAAATGATGACAAGGAAGGTGATGAGACAAATATTAGATCAAATGGTGGCTTTGGAGATAAAAATGGAATGGAAAATGTCAAAGGGGTTCAAAAAATGGGATGTCACAGAGGATCGGTGGAGATGGAAGTGTGACACAATGTTAATTGTCAATCGACTTGTTAAAAGAGATTGATAGGCTAAATGAGTGATTAAAAGAGATTAACAGGCTAAAAGAGATGAGGTGATGGGTATATGGGTAGTGTTGGAGTGAAAAGTATTTTATGGAGAAGGAATGGAAATGAAAATGAGAATGGTACTGATGATGGTGGTTGAGCTGACTTCAAAAACCCTATATAACTGAATGTTGCCTACATATTCTTTGGAACCCAAACCAATGTAGTTCTCCAAAGGACGGAGGAAAGTAATGACAAAAAATTAATTAAATCATTTAAATTTATGAGATAAGGATGCTTGGAAAACTTTGGAGCTTCCTTGGTGATTGATGCTCCATCAAGTGTTTATGTAGGGAAAAAAGATGTAGACGAATGCTCAAAATGATCGAAGGGAAGATGAGGGAGATAGATGTGATTGATACAACCAATAATGGAAGCTTAATAAAACACTTGCAAAATTTTAACTATGTGTAAAATTATTTACCGCTAGTGGATAAATGTTAAAGAGTGGATGGTGTAAATAATATTTATCATTTGTAAGTTGCATGCTTGGATTTTATCCCATGAAGCTTGTTCATGGTGGCAGATGTGGGAATGATGTATCTTGATGCTAGACTATAGGCCATGAAGGGAGAAATATAAATTTCCTAAAGATTGGGAAAAAGTTTATAAGAATGATTTTTACAAGTGAAGATAAAAATTTATAGCATTATGATTTATTGGTGGCAAAAAATATGGGCAAATTAGCTGAGATGGGAGTGAAAATCATGAATGAGGGGTAAAAGAGGTGAATGATGGGGGTGAATATATAGGGGTATGGGTTAGGTGGGGATATGCTAGAGAGTGTGATACTATTTGCATGGGGACCATGTGTATTCATGCACTTGTATATATACTTACACCACGTTGTGTATACGGGAGGAGCCAGTAGGGGATCGTGGGAGCATATAGTAGTGGAACAACCAGTGGGTGAGATGAGGACTAGAGTATATGATGAGCCATTTGCATGGATTATATGAGGATTCCATGGTTTAGATAGTTACTTGTTATATGCTTTGTTTGGAGTTCTAAATTTTTTTCTAACTTTATGTCCTAACATGAATTGAGCAACCTTATTTTAATATTGTGTAAGACACTCTACATCAATGGTATGGAAAAATTAGGATGTTTATTGTGTTATACGCATAGGGAGTAATAGAGTCACAAGTTCAAGACATAATGCATCATGATATGGAAGATCATGATAACACTGATTATAATACTCACAGTGATCTAGACTCAGAAAACAAAAATCAAGATGAGATAAAAAGAAAGCATTTGCAACAATGAAAACTATGTAAGTGAAACAATAATGAAAAAACAAATAATTGTACAAGTAAACGCATAATACATAATAAAGTAAGTAACTATAAAATGTATGCACCACACAATCAAATGACTATGAGTATTTGGGCAAGCCCCTCATTCCATGATATTTGTAAATGATATACAAGGACCGTAAATAGAATATCACATAACCTTTCATGATAGTAGATAAGTAGTTTTAAAACTGTCGGTATATAGTTTCTAGAGAAAGCCAAATAAAATGAAAATAAATGTGAAAATCTATTTTTTTGTTGAAAATAAAATTGTAATTTTTTAAAACAAATAAACAAGTAGTCAAGTAGAAAGCAAAGTGACTATAATTATGATAAAATAGAGGTTAATTTCCTTTACCTATGCATAAGATCGAGTAGGCCAATCTAGTTGGGCAATCAAGATAGAACAAATTTGAGTTGATCAACTTACTTTATTGTAAAATAGGCCAAAACAAACAAAGTTAACCTTGTCAATATAGTTTGATGGAAGAAAACAAGTATAAAACTAAATCAAACTAGTCAATCTATTTGATTGTGTGGGTACAATTTTATTGAATTGAAAAAATTGAGAAAAATAGTGTAAAATTTGAATTTTAGTTAAAAAGTGGAAATGAAATTTACTTTAAAACTTGATAAAATGGAAATACTAGGCCATTTAGAATGAACTTAGAACATAGAAAAGTATCAATTGGATCGATTTAGTAGTTTTTCTTGGGAATGTTGAATTGCTATTTGATTGGATCGTCTAGGCAAGTTTTTTATCCTTGAAAAGGTAGAAAACAATGTTATTGAATAGAATCAAATCAGTTGGTTTAGTTTGAATAAGACTAATAAAAAATAAGAAAATAAAACTAGATCAATTAGATTGATTTAGTTAGCTGAAATTGAAATACAGAAAAAAATGAAATTGAGCACGTCGATATAGTTAGGCACATAAGGCAGAATAAATGATTGGATCAATCATTTCAATCCACTTGGTCAAAACTAAAAACCCTGTGCATAGAAAATAGATTTGGGTCAACAAAGTTGAAAACCTAGACACGTAATACATAACTATATTGACATGCTCGACCTAGTTGAAAACCTGCACATAAAACCTATAATTAGGTTGATAGGCTCAACCTAGTTAAAAACCTATGCATATAATATAAAAATATATTGATATGCTCAATTCAATTGACTGTAAATGAAAATTAAAATTACAAAGGTTAAATTCATATCAGATTCATCATAATGTATGCAATGAATTAGGATGGATCTATAACTTGTCTCGCTTCATAGATTTCAAGCTCAAAGAAGGTAATCTTGCCAAAATAATTCATTACATAGCTATTTATATAGAGACATGACTAACTCAGATCTACTAAACTTAACTAAGGGATATCTTATCACATAACACCAAAGGAGAGGGTTCTAAAGCCTCTAGGCAATTGACATTTGCAATAACCCCAACTAGGCGTATAATACCATAAAGAGATCTAATTTGGTTCTCACCAAAGCTTATAACACAAAGGGAGATAGTTAACAATAAATAAAATAAAACATGCAAAGAGAAATTTATTTGAGTCAATGTATAGGTAAACTAAGCAAGGAGTACAACATTCATCATAAAATTTGTGCAATATATAAACTACCAATTGAAAGAGTAAAAATTAGGAATTCTTACCTTGAATTGAATTTGTCATGCCTTAATCTCTCCCTTGGCCATTGATGTTTTTCAAGAGGTTGTGGTGACTTTATAAAGATCACACTTTTTAAATAAACTCTATGCTAAAAGACTCTTACTTTGCATCCAAGACTTTCCTACAAGAAAAGATTCTTTCTCACCAATGCAAAACCCTAAGCAATGACTCCTCAAGTGTAGAAATAATAGAATTAAAAGTTGTAGCAATGTGAAAATGAATGTTCATCTTTTTAGAAATGAAGCGAAGGGGGTATTTATAGCCAAGTATTGACCCTAAACCCTCCCAAGAATTTAGCCAACAAGGTTAGCCAAGTCAATCATATTTGGTAGTAAAGATAGTTGTTAAGTACCAAACTAGATTGGTTAGGCCGACAGAGTTCCGTAATATGCACTCAATTCCTAACAAGATATATTGGGCTGACATAGTAAAAAAATGAAGAAAATGGGGTGTATGTTTTGTTAGGGGCTATTTTGGAAGGTGAATTACTTAGGAAGTGTATAAGTGGATTTTAGTTGCTTAGGGAGTTAGATAAAAGTGTTTTGTAGTGGTTTTAAATAATGGTATAGGGACCAAAAATCTTGCGAATCACCAAAGGTCTTCCCACCCATTTTTGAGTGCAGCCTTTAATGCATGCACTCAGAGAGATTAAAACTTGACAGGTTCTTATAAGAGAGAAATCATCAGTAAATAATAAAGTTTAATAATAATATGTGTATACATATACAAATCAATAGAATATATCAATGAAATTGAAGAAATCAAATTCACACAATAAGAATGGACTTGTTTTATCAGAGGAGGTAGAGATCTTAGTATAGAAATAATGTAACGTCATTGATAAGACCACAACTTGTGTGATGACATGAAGGAAAAATTGGCGTTGATGTCAAGAGAGAGGAATGAAGAAAAAATGATGAGAAGAAGATATTCCCATGCTAAAATATTGAGATGTAATATGTGCGTGCATCAACCAGTGAACCTGATCATATTTCATTCATTGAAGTAAGAAAGTAGAAGATATGGATGAGCATGGATGTGAAATAAGTACAAGCCAATGATTGCACCCTAATTTATTTTTTAATATGGATGAAAGAAGATGAAGAGGATAAGGAGGTCTCAAATGAATGGATGATGGTGATGATGAAGAACTAGGTAGTGATGAGTACGAGTGCTTACTCATATAATAATAAAAGAAAAATTATAAAAGGCTTGTTAAAGGATTAATACATTTAAGGGAGTTGTTGTAGGGAAGAAGGAATGATATGCAACCTAGAAAGTAAACAAGGTGAAATTAGGGAAGATGAGAAAAATGAAATGAAATAGAGAAATGAGATGAATAAAAAAATGTAAAATAAGGGAGTGAAAGGATGGAGATGAAAAATAGGCAGATCGGGGAATCAAAAGCATTTGCAATGGAATCTATGGTGTTATATAGGGGAATGGGGTGATGAAGGGTGTGATAACAAATAAAAGTGGTGAAAATAGGTTTAAATTAGATCGAGGAGAAAATGAAATTGTGAGGAAATTAAGGATAAGGAAAAACATCAAAAAAATAGAAATGATTGAGCAAAGGAGTGGAAGAAGGAGACAAAAATGATGACATGGAAGTGAAGAAGTAGGTGGTATCATAATCAATTAATCATTGATAGGAAAAATGATGACGAGGAAGGTGATGAGACAAATATCATATCAAAGGGTGGCTTTGGAGCTAAAAATGGAATGGAAAATGTCAAAGGGCTTCAAAATGGGGTGCCACAGAGGATCGATGGAGATGGAAGTGTGACACAAGGTTAATTGTCAATCAACTTGTTAAAAGAGTAGATGAGTGATTAAAATAGATTGACAGGATGAAAGGGATAAGGTGATGGGAATATGGGTAGTGTTGGAGTGAAAAGTATTTTATGGAGAAGGAATGGGAATGAAAATGGGAATGGTAATGATGATGGTGGTCAAGCTAACTTCAAAAACCCTATATAACTGAATGTTGCCTACATATTCTTTGAACCCCAAACCAATGTAGTTCTCTAAAGGAGGGAGGAAAGTAATGATGAAAAATGAATTAAACCATTTAAATTTATGAGATAAGGATGCTTAGAAAACTTTGGAACTTCCTTGGTGATTGATGCCCCATCAAGTGTTTCTGTAGGCAAAAAAGATGTAGATGAATGCTCAAAATGATCGAAGGGAAGATGAGGGAGATAGATGTGATTGATACAACTAATAATGGTAGCTCAATAAAACACTTGAAATTTTTTAAGTATGTGTAAAATTATTTACCACTAGTGGATAAATGTTAAAGAGTGGATGGTGTAAATAATATTTCTCATTTGTAAGCTGCATGCTTGGATTTTATCCCATGAAGCTTGTTCACAGTGGCAGATGTGGGAATGATATATCTCGATGGTTGGCTATGGGTCGTAAAGGGAGAAATTAAATTTCCTAAAAAAAGTTTATAAGAATTATTTTTTCAATCAAAGATAAAGATTTATAGCATTATGATTGATTGGTGGCAAAAAAATATGGGCAAACTGGTTGAGATGGGAGTGAAAAACATGAATGAGGGGTAAAAGAGGTGAACAATGGGGGTAAATATATAGGGGTATGGTTCAAATGGGGATATGCTAGAGAGTGTGATTATTTTCATGATGACCATGTGTACACATGCACTTGTATATATACTTCATCATATCATGTATATGGGAGGAGCTAGTAGGAGATCATGGGAGCATATAGTAGTGGAACAACCACTAGGTCAGATGAGTACTAGAGTAGATGATGAGCCATTTACATGGATTATATGAGGATTTTATGGTTTAGATAATTGCTTGTTATATGCTTTGTTTCGAGTTCCAACAATTTTTCTAACATTATGTCCTAACATGAATTGAGCAACCTTATTTTGATATTGTGTAAGACACTTTGCATCAATGATATGGAAAAATTAGGATGTCTATTATGTTATACACTTAAGGACTGATAGAGTCACAAGTGTAAGACATAATGCATCATGATATGGAAGATCATGATAACACTGATTATAATACACACAGTGATCTAGAGTCAAAAATCAATAACCAAGACGAGATAAAAAGAAAGCATTTGCAATAATGAAAACTATGTAAGTGAAACAAACAAGAAAGAAAACAAACAATTGTATAAGTAAACACATAATACATAATAAAATTAGTAAATGTAAAAACAAGTAACAAACGTCTTTTTTAATGTCCTTGGTTAGAGTATAACAATTTGTCATATGAGATCTTTGACAATGATAACCATCCTATGGTTACTCCATGTAAAGGATAACTAAGGACAAGGGATATTTGATTATTTTTGGATTTTTTAATAGTTTTAGGGGTTTTATAATGTGTTTGGGTTTTGTTAGATTTTTGGATGATAGTGGTGGTCAATCTGACCCTAGATACCCCATGTATCTAAGGCTCCTTACATAGTCTATGTGGACCTCAGGTCAATGTAGTTCTCTCAATGAGGAAATAAATGGAAGGCGATGATATTAGTTAAGATTACGATGATTAGATGAAGTGTACCTGCCCAAGAAATGTTGATTAAGCTATGAGGTGATAATTATGGATGGGTTTTATTATTTTGGATGAAGAAATGATTTACATAAGGATTTTATATAAAAGTTGGCCCAAACACGAGCAAAGGTGTATTCATGTAACCACAAAGATCAAATCATAAATGAACATGTCATAGGTAGTATATACAAATGAATAGGGATATATACAAATGGTTAATGAATGGATGAATACCACTATGGTATTCCCATAAGTAACTAAGGTGTATATATATTATGGTTTACAATAGCACTATAAACTAATTTTCACCATGGGACTTGCCTAAAGCACCATAAGAGTGGTTTTCACTTTTAGACATGAGTTCTCTATCTTTTTAATTTTTTTTTAAATTTTTGACATAAATAAAATAACACTAGATTCATTTAGGCATGGAAGTGCTTTAGGTGCATGATTTTCATGGGTTCATCAAGTTCTTTTCCTTCTTATGTAGTGAGTTTATAAGCACCTGATTCATATTTTGCAATGATGATGTTGGAACTAGCCAATTGGGTTGAAACTTGCCTTCCTTTTCATGATCAATGTTGGTGTTTTGTTGATTTTATTTTAGAAGAAGGTATATGATTTTAAACTATCTAGATCTGATTTTATTGTTGTAACTATGGTAGAGACAGTTTTGATAAGATTGCAAATGGTTAAGGGCAGTAAGATGCTTCATCCAAGAGATCAAGTTCATGTAGATATGAGATGTAATATGCTTCATCATCAACTAGATTTTTTAGATAGATACGTAATGAGGGAAGCTCAATTTTTAAAGGTAACATAAACTCAATGCCATAAACAAGGTAATACAAGGTTACCCCTATGGGTGTGTGAATGCTAGTATGGTAAGCCCACAAAGTAGGGCAAAGCTATAGGTGTCAATCATGGCAAATAACATTGAAAATTCACTCAAGGATTTGAATATATTTTTGTTTGATGCCTTTCCTTGTGTCAAAGTGGGCCACAATCAAGGATCAACTAGATAAGGTTGAATGCACAAGTCTGAATTTGTATGGAGTAGTCAAATTTGAAGAACAACTCATAAGAGGAAAAATCTTGTCTTCACAATAATAACATGTAGTAATGAACATTATTTCAAAAAATGCATAGGAAGGTACATTAAATAGTGAGGAATTAGATCAACCAAAAAGGTAATTAACTCAACTCACATTTAGAAAATGACTTAAAGTAAATTTTCCTTAATGACCTAAAATTTAACATAAGCAAGTTAAATAGATCATGTAGGTAAAACCACATAGTGGAAAAAATCCTACATTAACACCCCCCTTAAACATGGCATAGGTGGGTAGAATAATTGGGTCTCGACATAGAGGCCTAATGAAGTACCCAAGTACATAGAGATGATCCCCTAGAGGAGGAAAAATATGAAGTTATCTGAACTCTTTAAAGAGCTTGCAAATGAAGAGACTTGCTCTTAGTGAAGGGTTTGGTGAATATATCAACAATTTAATCCATTATCTAAATGTAGTGGAGATCAATGACTTGCTCATAGATGAGTCCTAAATGAAATGCATGTGAATATTATATGCTTGATCCTTTGATAGAGGACCAGATTCTTATAGATTTGGATTATGGTTTAGTTGTTGCAGAAGATGAATATTGGTTTTCAAAAGTGGATACCAAACTCAATGAGAATCCCTTGAAGCTAAATAATCTCAATGGCAGCATTAACAACTCCTTTTAATTCTACATCTGTAGAAGATAAAGCAATAACATTCAACTTCTTGCTTAACCAACTAATCAAACCTAAATAAAGGGAGAAATTATATCCTAAAGTAGACTTATGATTATAAATATCATTAACCCAATCTAAATCTATATAACCAATCAAGTCAATGTTGATGGTTGCTCCATAGTGAATCCTAAAGCTATGAGTACCCTGAATGTAGTGGAGAATCCACTTAACTACTTTCCATTGTATCTCATGTGGTTCCTACATAAATTTGAATACCATACCCACTACATATGAAATATCAAGAATAGTGTGCATAAGGTAGATGAGACTACCAAAAAGTTATCAATACGATGTGACATCAACCAAAGGAGATGAATAATCAGCCTAAAGCTTCACACTAAATATAAAATGAGTCATATATGTCTTACAATTAGCCATGTTAATATATGCAACCAAATCAAGAACATACTTAGATTGTACAATAATTATCTCAAAGTTAGACTAAAAAATTTCAATCCCAAGGAAATAGTGCAACAAGCCCAAGTTAGTCATTGAGAACTTGTTAGATAAAGCAATTTTCACTATTGTGATTGTGGATATATAACTCCATGAGATTAATAGGTCATCCAAGTAGAGATCCAGAATCAACAATGCCATAAAATTTAGACATTCAAATTAGAATGGCATCTGGTGAACCCAACCAAAATACAAAATGAGTACATCTTAGCATACCAAGCTCGAAAAGATTATTTGAAGCTCTAAATAGATTTCTAAAGTTTGAAAACTAAGGATTAGTCTTCCACAAATCCTTGTGGTTGCTCCATGCATATTTCCTCTTTGAGGCCGCCATTAGAAAGGCACAATCCACATCCATTTATTGAACATCCCAATGATGTGCTATAATAATGGCAAGAATGAGTCAGACTGAGTTCATTTTGGTAATTGCGGTGAATATCTCTATATAGTCAATTCTAGGTACCTAAGAAAATCTGTTTGCTACCAAACGTGCTTTAAACTTGTCTATGGACCCATCTTCTATAAATTTTGTTTGATAAATCCACCTACATTGAATAAGTTTTCTTCTCTTAGGAAGAGAGACTAAATGTCAAGTGTTGTTCCTTAGTAAGGAATCATATTTCTTTTCCATAGTAGTATCCCACTTAGGGGTGCTTGATGCCTCATGAAATATTTGTGGATCAAAATTAGATACAATGAAAGTATGTGGGGCATTCTGGAAATATGGATGGGTTTGCCTAGTGTTTAATGGATATTTAACCCATTGGTCAACACTTTGTAGTGTCCATCTATCCCAAAAAGGACAAGTGGTCAGAGATTTAGGAGGGGATTCCTTATTCTCTGAAGATATTCTAGGAGAAATAAGAGGGGAATCTCATCACTACTCTCATCATCAAAACTAAAAGAAGAATTTGGATCATCAAGAAGCTGCTCAGGCATATCTAAATCATTAAAATGGTCATTAATTCCTAGTGTATTAGAGGAAGAGGGAGGAGTGTCATGTATGGAGACTTGAGGACTCTCTTGAAATCAAACACTCATCTCAACAAATAACTCATGAGTGGTGGGATGGATAATCCTGTATCACTTAACACCCTCAAGATATCCAAAAAAGATGCAAGACCGACTCTAAGGTTTCATTACCTTACATTTCTTCTTCATCATGCAAGCCATAATAGGATATTCAAACCCTCATAAGTGCTTCACTATGGGTTTTCAATTGCTCCAAGCTCTAGAAGAAGTGAATCCATTAAATGATTTATGTGAAACATAGTTAAGATATAACATGCATAATTGATGGACTTGGCCCAATCTGAGGTGCCAGAGACTAGGAGTGTAACATATAATTGGCCATTTCCTTCAAGGACCCATTCTTGCACTCTATAACACCATTCTTATGAGGACTATATAGAACTATACATTATAGTTCAACCCCTTTTGATGTATCAAAATATTCAAAATGATCACTAACATACTCGCCACCATTATTGTGTACAAAATATTGATGGCTTTATCTGATAATTTTTCTAAAAGTACCTTGAAGACCTGAAAATGATCAAACACCTTTGATTTCTACTTAAGAAAATATACCCAAGTATGCCTCGACAAGTCATCTATGAAAATAAACATGTAATTTGTCCTATTGAATGAAGGTTTTAGAAATGGGCCAATAGTGTCACTATGGACAATCTTCAATATTTATTCATATCTCTATGATTTTCCTTTGTCATACTTCTAATCACAATGATTACGAAGTATGCAACCCTGATAAACTCCATCAAAAAACTTGACTTGTGGTAACCCTAAAACTATGCCTTGAAAACTAAGTTGTTCCAAGTAGCAATAATTAAAATGGCCAAATCACTCAAGCCATAATTTACTCACCCCATTTGAATAAATAAGAAATATAGTAGAGGGTTGATTATGAGAAAAATATGAGAAAGTATATAATCATGATTAGTGATCTAATTCTTAAATATAACAATGGAGTCACTATCTATTTTCCTAATAACCATGAAACTGGGTGTGAACTTAACTTTCTTTTCCAAACCAATGTGAATGATCTAATAAATAGATAAGAGATTGGTGGATAAAGAAGGAAGCATAAAATATCATGAAATGTCCTATCATTTACTTCAACAGATCCACTCCCATTAAATTCTATAGAAGTATCTTCACCTAATAATATGAAAGGCATAGAACAAGGTTCCAAGGATGAGAACATGTCCTATGATGAATCCATGTGATACGATGCACCAAAATTAATAACCCATGTGAAATTTTGAGATATAACTACAACAAGTGATTTTCTCTTATCTTTATCTTTCTTACTGTCTTTGGCCTTAGAAGACTCCTTACTGATGACCTTTGATTGAAAGAATAAGGGACACTAATGTTGTTTTTATTGAACATCTTAGTTAGTTAGTCAATCTACTTATTCTTGCATTTGGATTTATAATGCCTATATTTATTATAGTAGCCACATGTGAGTAATCCTTTCTTGGGTTTCCCCTCTAAAGAGGATGAATCTTTTGATGTTTTGGACTTAACATCAGATTTTTTACCCTTTGTTTTCTCCAGGTCTTTGTTCTATTTCTTCTCCATGCTACCAAAAGCCTTATGTTTGTCATGAATCATAATTAAGGCATGTGATTTAGATGACTCTAGTGTACCCATTTGAATGATCTTGTCTTGATTAGGAGTAGTGGTAGATTCAATATGAAAGAGTAGGTTGGGAGACATAGATAGGCATAGAAGACTGTAAGCTTCGTCACTTCTGTTGTACCACTTCACATTCTCTGCCTCAGGTGTCATTTACTTTTCTATACCAAATGTGATTTGATGTAAGGCTTTGATCCTCAAAAGGATTTGCACTTTGAATTTCCATTTATGATAGTTGAATGGTGTAAAAATTAGAATAAAAATTAGATCCATGATGCGAAAAGGAAATATGTGTTAAACTACGTGTACTGAAAGACTAAAAATATACAACCCCCATGAATTTATAAAGTTTTAAATTTACAAGGCATGATAATATTATCTATATGTAGAGATCCAAAAAAATTACACTTTCAAAAAAATGGCACCTTAAAAAGAATAATAAGCTAGAATTTATGCAGGTTTGAAGTTTTGGATGGCAATGGCAATCTTCACTTTGCAAAATTTGAAAAATTTAGGTATGAAAATAATTGTTGATTTTTTTAAAATCAACTTTCCCACTAAAAAAAATTATGCCATTTTGGTGTAAAAGTAAAGCAATTTTGGGTTTGAAGTGACTAGAGACTTAACTCCCATGTGATCAAGGGCTAAGACCTATTTTGGGTGTAGGTGGTGGAGTCCACAATGTGCACGAGCATAGATGAAGTATTGGTTATGCACGAGTAGGTGGCAAAGTTTAAGATATACACGAGTAGGTGGTAGAGTCTAATGTGTGCTTGAGTAGGTGATGTTTGGTGGGTGCTTGAGTAGGGGGTAGAGTCTGATGGGTGCTTGAGCTTGTCATAAAGTTTGACAAGTGTAAATGCAAGGGTTAAAACCTGATGAACATGCACACAACCATTCAAATGTCCACCAAGGTAAAAATGTTTGATGGGGCTTATGTTTTCACCAAGAAAAGTTTGATACTATCAAAATTCCCTACGAGGGTTGGAAATTTTGTCGAACTAGAAAAACCATTAAAAATATGGATTATGTATGGCTTCTCCAAAATATGAAATGTACCCACTTGGTTTCTTATTATAAATATTAACAAAGATCGATTTAAATGTTAAAATAATTGAGTAAAGAAGAGGTGCTACCAAAATTTACAAGGAATAAAGTGTGATCATTATGAACCTCCAAGAATCCTCTTCAAATAATGTGGTTGATTCACAATAGAAAAATGATTTAAAAAAAGAGTAATTATCCACTACCCTGCCAAATAAACTAACACACACTAACCTTACATGTGAAGTAACTATTATGTCAAAAATACAATCTACATACATAATATAATAAAAATAGATGTACAACTAGGCAAATTTGAGCAAAGACAACTTTCATCATAAAGTACGTAAATCTGCATGAAAAGAAGTTAGTCAACATAATTAAAACATTTATCCTATGTAATAAAAATAAGGAATGCATTTAAGAGATGTAGTTAATAAAAATGGAGACAAAGAAGATATGTAACTTACAAAAGATATTCTACGTAAAGTTTTTAAAAAAAAAATTCACAAGAAGACATATCAAAATCTCTAAAAAAAATCATTTATTTTAAGAATCTAAACAATTTTACCCTTAGAAGTAGGAGATTTAGTCATTTTCTAATAATATAATATATCATGCATGAATTTACTACAAGATTTACATGGGTGTAATTTTCAATATTTATATATGTGATGCCCGTATTTCCATAATGCACACAAATTTTATCAATTTTAACCAAAGCAAGAGCATTGAAAGTAGTATAATCAAAAGAAGTTGCATTATAAGTCTTTCGATGAGGAGGACAATAAGATTTTAAATTTTTATTAGAAACATATGAATCATTAATACTAAGACCTTTAAAATTTATATTAGAAGTAAGCAAAATAAGTTCAACAATACCTGTTTCATATTTACCAAGTTCACCACTCGAATAACTCATATTGTGCATAATTTTTAAGTCGAGATTGGTAGAAGAAGTGTTCACATGATTTTGAGTTTGTTTAAAAACACAAGATATATCATCATTATAGATATTATCATTAGCAAAAGACATAAATATATATTTAATGTGTCAATAGAAGATTGTATTATGTGTATTTGCTCAAAAAAAGATGTTTATAAAACATGTAAAATCTTGTTTTGACTTACAATTTATTACTTAAGAGTAACGATTTCATCATGTTTAATAGTTTGTATAGTTTTTAGAAAAAATAAAAAAATGTCTTTTTAAGAGCCACGAGAGCAACATATACAAATTTTGTGATCATTATGTTTCTCTACATTTTTTGCTATTTACATTCAGAAGAAAGAAGAACTAAAGGTTAAGGGTCAGGGGTTTGATTGATACCCAGATTAAGTTGTGCACCGTATCCAGACGTTGTAGGAGCTCCTCTTTGGCTGTGGAGGAAGACACCTGTAGATAAGAATAAGACTCAAACAAAGAAAATGTTAGATAAAGATAAGGTGGACTGCCAAGCAATGCTCAGTCCCGAAAGCTTAAAGCTCTGTCAAGGATGGCAATCCACTATTTGAGACAAAGAGATGTATAATAAAAGAAATGGTGAAAGACTAATAAAGAGAAAGTAGACAATGCGTACTTGTTCTTTGCAGTCAGTCTGTCACAGTTGCCGACGTCGATTGTATTAACGATGTCAGTCAAGCTTGTGGTCGATGTTGGTCAGGGCAATGGGCCTTGGACGGGTTTTGAATTATGTCTGTGGTCGATAGAAGAGTCTGTGGAAGCTTACAGGGTTGTGCAATGTTACAAGACAGTGAGTAGGGTTTGAGAATGGACAAAGGTAGAAGGTTGGTGTGTAAAGAGGATAAGGATATGGGGAAGGCTTTTCAGCCTCTCCAAGAAGAAGTTGGGTCTGGTTGATAGTATTTAGAAGTAGTAAATAGGAACTAATTACTAATGTATTCTAAATACTGAAATAAAATAGAAGAATACTTAGCTCTACTTGTGGCTGATGTCGAGGCCCTCGTGCAATGTTCCAATCTAATATGTAGTGGCTTGTGTAGAGTTTCTGTACCAAGAGAGCGAAAGTCGAAGTCTAATGCTTGGTCTCAGATTGTGCCTGTCAATGTGAAAGAGTCTCAGGGGAAGAGTTCAAAAGAGAGCTGGAGAGAGAGTCGAAGAGCCAGAGTCGAAGAACGTCGAAGAGAGATTAGAGATTAGTGATTTTTTTTGGGCCTAGCTCAAGGTTAGAACCTAGTTTAAGTAACCGACATCGGCTATTCCACCGGCATCAACTGATAGTTGACTGACGTCGGTGGCAAAGAATGGGTAAAAAGGCTGTGTAGCCTGTTTCTCCATCTGCCAAGTGCTTCTACAGTTGGAGAATGGTCAAAAGGTAGGTTTATTAGGCACGAGTGTTGGTTAGAAAGTTGGAATGGGTCTTATGTAGTTATGATATGAAGGACTTAGTCATAGGGTGAGTCATGGGGTAGGAAATGGTCTTAGTGGTGAGGTGTCTAAGATGAGGTGTCCAAGGTGAGGTGTCTATGGTTACCTCATTAATTTAAAATAAGTATTTCATTTTAAATTAATAAAGTGTGTAAGGGACCAAGGAGAGTTGACACATTTTTGTGTCTACATTTGCCCCTTTTTGTCTTGTTGGTTGTTCTGACAAACTGCAAGACAAAAATAAGAGTAAGTTGCCCCAGGTATGGGATAAGGTGTATGTTACCCCAAGTATGGGATGAGGTATTCCCCCTCAAAGCAGAAATTGAGAGAAGGAAACCCAAAATCGGGTGTCGATTTGATAGATAGTGGATGGGTATGGTGAAGTTGGAGTGTGAACGCTGCAATAGTTGAGAGTGTGTGTATGCCACTTCACGTGATAGGTAGGTCAAATTGTCGCAAATAAGGTCAAGGAACACTAAAATCAAAGTAATCAGTCCCCAACTTTTTGGTTGCAGCTGATTGGGTTAAACGATCAAAGTTGTAGCTCCAATGGTCATCATGTTTCCAAGTATCTCGGGCTCAGAAAGTGCTCCTAGAAAACATGAAAATGTCACAAGTATGAAGATCAACTTCAGCGTGATCCGTCAATACGTGTGAGGGTCATAATATGGGTTGTGTATAATTTTGCTAACTATTCGTGAGGTAGCATATATGCAATCAAAACAACCAAGGCAGAGTTGTCTCGAAAGTGGTCGTGGTCTAAGGAGATAGTCGCGATCTCCATGGTCATTAGTCGAGTTGAGTTGAGATATAAGTGATCTCAAGTGTTGTGTGTTGTGGATAGGGGAGATGTATGTAATCTCCAATGTGCCCCATGAGAAGTTTAGGTGACTCCTAGAGTGTCAGGGCTGGTTGTTTGGTCGTGATCTTAGACAGGTTGAGATAGTTGGTCCATTAGGTAAATGAACCAATGAATGGCCGAGCTAACCTCAGAAGATGCCATGTCAACTGAGTGCTGCCTACATAGCCCCTATTTTAAGGGCCTCAGGCCAATGTAGTTCTCCCCAAAAGGGAAGATGGATTCAAAGAGGTCGATAGTTGGTTTGGTCATGTTAGTAATGATGAGTGTATGATGATGTTACAGTCTTTTCCATATTATGTGATGGTGTATTTTGTAACATTGGTGATGTGGTTTTTCATCCCTAGCAATTTTCCATATTCGTGATGGTGTATGCTAAAAATGAATTGAATGTATGATGATGTTACAACCTTTTCCATATTATGTGATGGTGTATTCTGTAACATTGGTTATATGGTTTTTCATTCCTAGCAATTTTCCATATTAGTGATGGTGTATGCTAAAAATGAAATGAGTATATTTATGCTTCAACAAGTTTCCATATTAGTGATGGTATATGCTTGACATAAATTGTGTGTTGGTTGGTAGTTTCCATGTGTATTGTTTTCCATAGAAACTAGTGTGAATGGGCTATGATAATTCATATAACACAAATTTGTATTTGCATTAAATAAATCATGAGGTTATGTTAGTGGGTAAAAAATGTTTTGGTTGTCATGTTACTGGTTTGGTTTAGTTTGGTTGTATGTGACAAAGGTGTGTAAGAATTGAAAGGCGCATTGCTCTTTCATTGACAAGGACCATAATGATAGCATAGATAGGGTTGTTGTAAACAAAAGCCCATTCATGCATTACGTCGTTGACCATTGATTTGTATTAAAGAAGTATTCAAATCACTTGACATTAAGTGAGCTCGAAATCCCTTAAGTATGTTAGGGTAATATGTTTGATTGTGTGATATGTCAGGATTGCGTAACCCCTTTTTTAGCAGGAATAACTTTGCTTCTTTTATAGGTGACCTTGAGAATGACTATAGACAAGTCCATGACTTAATAGTTTGTCAGTCAATTTTTTTTTTATATGGTAGACTGATCAATGCGAGAAGTCCACTTTGGGATGTTGTTTTGTTTTGTTGTCATGTTGTGCTATGTATGTAGCAAAATTTGATCATAGCCATGCTTCAAGGGAGTGGTCTATATCTTGCTTTGTATGTTTGAGCTTATGGAATAACTGCCCTTCAAGGGAGCAGTCTAGTAATTATAGTAATGATGTGGCTGTCCTTCAAGGAAGCAGTCTACATTGATAGTTTATGACCTGTGAATAGGCATCCCAATTTTATGTGTTTTGTTTTGACTAAAGTTTTAGTCATGGACTTGACTATAGAGGTTTGAGGGTTTCCCTTTTATTAGGACAACGCATTCATGCTTTACCAAAGGGTTGGCTAATGTTTGTAAGGAAAAAGGGTTGAAAGGAATAGGAATGACGATGACGGGGGTTGCTCAAGGGACGAGCTCAAGTTAAACATCAAGTGAATGATTACTTGATTAACAGTAGAATGGTCACAGATGTAAGGCATAAATGGGCTCAAGTTCTGGTCAGCCTTAAAAAAAAGACAGACGATAAGTGCCTGATCCATGCGTTATTATGTAAGGTCTAAGTCAATTAGGAGCAAACTTGCCCCGTTTGCTTCTTTCCATATTGGTCACATGTTGGTCGATGCTTGGTTGGTTGAGTTTGGTTGATGCTTGGTTGAGGTTGATGTTTGGTCGATGCTTGGTTGGTTGATATTTGGTCAATGCTTGGTTGAGGTCGTGATAGTCAGTATAAAGTATAATTCCCCCAGTTGTTTTGTGATAGGGACAATGTTTGATACCTAGTGCAGATAATCAGTGGGTTGGATAAATGAGATGGAGAGAAGATGATGAAGCTCCTCTTTGTCAAGGAGTGTGATGCGAGGATGAATCTTGTGAAGCTTTTGCCTGATAGGCTTAGTTTAAGAGGGTGAGATCCTGATCTTCCAGGTTAGAGTTTGGAATCTCAAAATTAGGGACGGTGACGGAGGCAATGGTTGGTAATGATTTGACTAAAGCAACCAGTGGTTAGGGGTCTTCAGGTTGGACCTCCACTATTTGTAAAGCTTTGATTAAAGCTTGGTGATGTTGTGGAGAGCTTTGAATGAGGTCATACAAAGATGTCTTCACAGGGGTTTGGTGAAGTTGTTTCACCATGGGGTCATGAAGTGGCTTCAAAGATGTTGGATGGGATGTGCCCAAGATTGAAATCTTGGGTTTTGGTGGTTGAGGAGGCTTGACAAATGGATATGTTTGAGGGAGAGAAACCTTCTCTTTCCCTTTATCCTTCATGGTTTGTGACCTGTTGGCCACATTGATGGTGTTGATTTCAAACAAAGGGGGATAAAGTGGTAGAGAAACCACAGTCTTGCGTTGAGATCCCGATTTAGGTGATGAGGTTTGAGAGGCATGTGATGGTGTCGATGGTTTGTTGAAAAAGTGGTCAAGAGGATCCTTAATAAAAAGGGTGTCTTTTTTTAGGGGTTGACGAATGATAACTTTAAGAGTGCAACAACGCTCAGTGTCATTCCCAGGTGTGCGATGATACGCACAAATTTTAGTGTCATCGAACCAGGATGGTTTTGGTTCGAGAGGTTGGAATGGTTTAAGAGGTGGGAGGTTGATGTGAGAAGACTGCAATAATTGGCATAACAACAAAGCATAAGAACCTGCTAATGAGTCTGTGCATTTTGTTGTAGTAGGGGTTGACAACTTCTGTTTAGAAGCTATTGAGGGAGTTTTCTATACCATCTTTTTGTTTGGTGGTGTGACCACACGCGTAGATGACACTTTCGTGGTGAGAGGTGTTGGATGTTTTGGAGGAGGTATGTTTTTGTTAGGTAAAGGTAGTAATGGAGGTGATTTATTTTTGTTAAGTGTTGGAGTAGGGAGCACTCCTATTAAGGTGGATGGATGTGGGCCCAAAATAGAGGGCAATAGTGATGGTGGGAGAGGAGTTCTCTGACGTGGTTTAGTAGCCTTCTTTGGTTTAGTGCAAGGACTACTATTGTGTGGGGCAAGGTTCAAATCTACCTTCACTTATGGGTGAGGGAGACTCGATATAGGGTGCACACCAAGATATTTAATCGGTCTCAGTATGGTGGACGCTTGCGAGGGTTTGGGCGATTGTGAGATGGAAAATGTGTTAGACTCAGCAATCACAGGCCAAAGGTGAGAAAGAACCATCACCAGATCTTCATCGATGAAAGTGGGTGAAGTGGTAAGTTCTTCTCTCGATGGAGAAGGAATTGGAGAATGTGGCTCTTCGGGAGGGCAAAGCGTAGGGATGGTCATGGTTTCAATGTGTGGTCTAGGAGCGGGGAAAGTGTGATCCCCCATTCATGATAAGAAGGATGAGGGCGGGGCTACCGCTGTTGGTGCCACCAAAGCATCCTCCAATATGGGAGAGTTTGAAGTAGACTCTCCTATGTGTGAAAGGGGGGTGGATGGAAGACTATCTTCCATCTGTGGAGGACAAATAGGAGAAGAAGGCTCTTCTACCCATGGTGGACAAATAAGAGAAGAAGGCTCTTCTACCTATGGTGGATAAATAGGAGAAGAAGGCTCTTCTACCTATGGTGGACAAATAGGAGAAGAAGTCTCTTCTACCCATGATGGATAAATAGGAGAAGAAGGCTCCTCTACCTATGGTGGAGAAATAGGTTGATTAACCTCTTCAGACTGTGGGAGAGGTTGGTTAGAAACCATGTCGACCGTGCATATATTACACTCTTGAAGGTCATCGACTATGGTCTGAATGTTATTCTAACTTGGGGGATGATTAGGGAATGGTTGCCTAAAGATGTCTATGTTTTGATTATCCAATGCATTTGGGTTATCCAAAACAAGATCCCCTTTGTCCAACATGTCTTGAATAACGTTTTTGAAGGTTTTGTAATTGTCTATGTCATGACCTTTGACACGATGATAATTACAAAGGTCATTTTCCCTATACCATGTAGGGATGGCTTTTGAGGGGTCAAATTGGGGTGGTTAGATTTGAGGGAGATTGAGGAGCCCCTGATGGACTAGTTTATCCAACACGAAAGCGTATAATTCTCCTATTGGAGTACATCGATGTTGTATATATCATTGTTGGAATTGTTTTGTGATGTATTGTGATGTGGAGGGGTTAGATTGGTTAGTTGTGGTAGAAGATGATGATCTAAGTACCACAGTGTTTGCCGATCCCTTGGAATGGGAAGAAGATGATTTGAAAGAAGGGTCATTGGATTTTGCATTAGTATTTTTACTACGCAGTTTGACTCTATCTTCTTTGATCACGCAGAGTTCAAGCTTTTGGGCCATTGTGAAAGCTTCATCAAATGTGTGAAATGTTTGAACCCACAAAGTAGATGAGATGTGCTTGGCACATGCTCTTGAAAAGAGCTCAATGAGCTCAAGTTGAGGTAATGAAAAGGAGAGTTGGTTGATCAAACCTCTCCAACAGGCAACGAAGTCAGCTATTGACTCATCGTCAAATTATTTGATAGAATAGAGGTCTGTGATGGAGACCTTTTTAGTGATGTTGATTGAAAAGTGGTCAAAGAATAGTTGAGCTAGTTGAGTGAAGGTAAAAAGAGAGTGACTGGTAATAGAACTATACCAATCAAGGGCAACACCAGAAAGTGACATGGAAAATGTGCAAAGTAATAACGCATCATCGTGTGCTATAAGGTAGCAAGCGTGTCTAAATGCTCATAAATATTGTTGTGGGTCCTCTTTACTCTGAAAATGAGTAAATTTTGGGAGTTCCCATTGGTTAGGGCATGGTCTAATGGGGACCGAAGGGTGAATGGGTTCATTGCAGATTTGTTCATATGAAAGAACATTGCTTGAACCTGAAATGGATGTCTCAAGGTTAGACATCTTATCCATCAGCATCTTGATTAGATTGGCTGGTGGATTGGTAGAAGGGGTACCCCCTAAGTTGTAAGGTACCTGAAAGGCATTAGGAGGGGCGTATGACGTACTTGGTTGCATTTGTATAGGTGCAACATATTGGTAGTTCGTCATAGGGACTGATGTTGAGGTCAAGGGGGCTTGTGCCGTAAAGTTAGAGGGCACAACTTGACTAGGTGCCGCCAATGGTGGTTGAGTGGTGGTGACACTAGTAAATGGATAGGTAGCCACTCTTGTATTTATGGGTGCAAGAGTGGGTGGGGTAGAGACAACCAGGTTCTAAAAAGGTGTAAAACTTGGTTAAATTATTTATGGTTGAGGGGGTAAGAAACCCCAATGAAGGTAGGTCCAAAAATAGAAGGGGAGGCCAAATCTTGGACATTGGCCATGGTTGGGTTATTGGTCGGGGTAGTGGCTTGAGCGGATGTTGTTAATATCATTGCTGCTTCAGTCAAAGAAGTTGGCATCCCATAAACAGGGTTACCTAAGGGGTCCCACATTTGGCTTCTTGCGAGATAGTGTTGGAGAGCTTTGACGTTGAGGTCAAGGAATCTCTCAAAGTTTTGATCCCCTTCGAGAACAATAGGTGGTTGATTAGGGGTTGGTTGAATAGGAGTACGCTCAGTGTTTGAAGTATACTCCATTAGAGGACTTGTTATGAAGGGCAAAGGTGGAAGTGGTTGTTGCCTTGCGTGGTCAACAAGAGTTTTGGCTTGATTGTGTGTCAAAACCATTCAAGACAAAAGGGGTTGAGGTTCCAAAAACTGTATGTTTCAATTTCAGGAGACCATAAGTTATGTTTAACAGCAAAAAAGTTAGGTTTTAGGCTTGCTATTTTGGAAAGAAAATTTGTTGACAGTGACCGACGTCAGTATAAGTACTGATGTTGGTGAAGATATGTTGCCGACATCGGTGGAAAAACTGATGTCAGTGAAGACAAGTTACCGACGTCGGTGGAAAAACTGATGTTGGTGTCTGTGTTTTTTCAAAAACTCAAAAAATTGAAAGTTTTTGGAATAAAGGAGAAATTTTGAGTTGTTTTTAAACCTCAGAATGAATGCGACCTTATCAGCTCAAAAAACTAGATAAGAACAACAAGATAGATGACAACAAGCAACCTCTAAATGTTAAATTCCTAAGAATAAATTTTAGAGTCGTGGTGGCTTATGCCTTAGAAGAATATGTTGGAAGTTGGGCTTTTAGAACGGGTCTTAAAGAGGAAGTCTATGGTTGGTTTCGGGTTATGTTTTGGTGCTAAAAAATCTGTGTTAGGTTTTGTACGTGGCTTGGTGTTGAGGGCTTGCTCCCTTCACTTCATGAACCTAGAGCTAAGCTGGGCCGCTTAGCTAATATATACTTCGCCTATAGTTTATACTCTATCAAAAAATAGAGTGGGTCCTCCTCTTGGTGGTGAAATCCAAGTAGGATCACCTGGAAGGGTAAGGTATCCACTAGGTGATGAAATTCTAGACGGGCCTTGTCTCAAGTATGTTTAGATGTTTGATTTGTGATGTGAATGTGGTCTAGTTGTGTAACATATGTGCACTACGATTCATTCATAATGTTGTTTAATTACTAAATGAGCTAAAAATGCATTCAAGCAGGAATGAAATGCAATAGTTTCTTTAACCCAAATTGAAATGTTTTGTTTGGATGCAAACAAGTGGAGAAAAGGTTAAGAGCATGAATTTTCACTACTCTAAGATGCAGGGAAAAGTGACAAAAAGAAAGATGTTCTTTTTAACTTGTGGTTATGGTTTCTTTTCGAAATAAAGAGATAGAAGAAGGATGCAAGAAGAGAAAATTTACCTAATGCATCTATATGAAAAGTTTGCTTTTTAGAAGAAATGAACCCAAGGAAAACTCCAGGGGTCCCACCGGGCGTGCCAGAATGTTTCTCTACTTTTTTGCTATTTACATTCAGAAGAAAGAAGAAACTAAAGGTTAAGGGTCAGGGGTTTGATTGATACCCGGATTAAGTTGCGTATCGTATCTAGACATTGTAGGAGCTCCTCTTTGGCTGTGGAGGAAGACACCTGTAGATAAGAATAAGACTCAAACAAAGAAAATGTTAGATAAAGATAAGGTGGACTGCCAAGCAATGCTCGGTCTCAGAAGCATAAAGCTTTGTCAAGGATGACATTCCACTATTTAAGACAAAGAGATGTATAATAAAAGAAATGGTGAAAGACTAAGAAAGAGAAAGTAGACAACGCGTACCTATTCTCTGCAGTCACTCTGTCACAGTCGTCGACGTCAATAGTCCTGTCGGCGTCAGTTTGTCAATGTGCCGACGTCGGTTGTATTGTCGATGTTGGTTAGGGTTGTGGTTGCAAACAATGAGTAACTTGTGTGCTTTTTTTCATCTAAGATCCTAAAAATGGGCAGGGGAAGAACATATACACACCAAGTCACTAAGACATGCAAACAAACAAAAAATATATATTTTTAAAGACACTAAATTTAAATGTTTGTTCATCTTTAAAGCACTTTGTTTGAGTGATTAAGTATTTGACAAGTAAAAAATTTAAAACAATTTATTAGTAGTTTTGTTCAACCATTTAGCAAGTGAAAAACCTACAAATAATGGATCAGTAGTTTGGTTTAACCCTTGAAAAAGCAAAAAAACTACAAAAAATGGATTAGTAGTTTGGTTTAACACTTGCAAAAGAGAAAAAAACTTCAATAAAATAAAATAAAAGATAATCGAAACATTTTTGATCCTTAAGAATCACCTAATAGGTGTAAGAGGAGAGCATACATGTTTTGATTATCTCGAACATAAGTAAAAATTGAACAAGATCGATTTTAAGCACTAAATCTAAATGTGAAACTAACTTCAAATATAAATTGAAGTGTAAAAGGTTCGTTTTAAAAACCAAATCAAAGTTAGTGAAATAAGTCACATAATCATTCAAAATCCAAATTTAATTGTGATGAATAAGATGAGGGAAAGTTCCATTGGGCATGCCATAAATGTGATAGCTAAAATTCATAATATAAAGAAGAATAGGATAATGAAATGAATACAAATCCTATTCTAAATCCAAACTAAAACCTTTGATAGAACCAATAATCCAAAATAAAGCTAAATTACAAAATACTTCCAAAACCATGTAGAATACATTCATCACCTTCTCCATTGTGAGCATGTGATTTACTCTTGCTTCTTGATGTGGATGCTCAATTCATTGTAAAAACAAAGGTAAATTTGGCAGTATATGGGTGCTTAAGTTTGCTTTCTCAATGGATGTGTAGGATAAAAAGCAATATTAATTTAATAGCTTTATTAAATATTCCTCATTGATTATGATGGCCTTGATTTTAGATTGTCCTCTAGATTGGTATAACTTCATTGTGATCTTCAAGACTTGTTACATGTATAAGAGGAATCTTCTGTTGATAGCTTTTATGAATGGATGAAGATCTTCAATCTTGATACAATATCTACACTTGAGGATGATTCCTCATGAAAGTAATTTTTAATTCAATAATGAGAGTCTTGGATGGTGGAAGATATGTGGGGGAATTTGGGATTATAAAATTGGATAATGGGGAACCTTGGATTATAAAACTGGATAATGAAAGTTAGTGGGATTATAAAATCAGATAGTGGGAGTTATGCGGGGACTAGAAATGAATATAAAATTCATTTGTGAGAGAATGAAAGGGAAATAATATTGTTTACTTTGATAATGGAAATTAGTGGGATTGGAGGTGGATTATTAAATTAGATGATAGGGGACAAACAGAGCATGTGGTATCATTGAAATTTGGAAAGGGGAAGAAGGTGGAGGATGATGTCATGATGTGAGGATTATTTGATTTTTATTTTTTTATAAATTATGGATATTAAAAATATATGTAATATATGATTATTTATGGGTTAGTTAATTATTTTGGATTAATTAAGTAATGGAATAGGTTGTGAATAGTGAAGATAGATTAACATTAAGATTTGTTAGTGCAGATAAAGGATTGATTATGGATTTAGGTACGACATTAGACAATGATTAACATATAGTTAAAATTGGGTAAAAGTGTCTTATTTTAAGTGTCTATACTAACCCTACTTATAATCATGAGCTTACATTTTTATTACCTTAGGATTCTTATGCAATGGCATACTAGGTAGATTGAAAATCTTGCACACCCAAAAATAGATGTTATCATTATGCACAATTACATGGTGCAAAAATTTATAAGGTTATTATAGATTTTGAAAGAGTCCACTTGAATCGAAGGAAGGTGCTTAAAATTTATGCAAAGAGTTAGATAATAATAAGGAGATAATTTTTTTGGCTAAGGTAAGTAACATGTGCATAAAACTATAAAACACATAAGGATACACTAGGGATAGGAAGCAAGGCACACAAGTAAATGATAATATAGTATTGTGAAAAGGAACCAAAGCCTAAATAGTGCTGAGGAACATGGTGCATAAGGATTTATTGGTTGAAGGTGTGTTGTATGAGAACAAATAATGTTGTAATCAAAGCTAAGTTTTAACTTACTTGAAAAGGTACAAATAATTGAGTTATCTATTTAGGTATGTTATTATTTTTGTGTTTGAGGTATTAATTTTTACATTGATTTAAAAGGTAAATTGAGTGTCATTGATTTCCCAGAAGTGATCTTGTGAAGATACAAGGTGTTTTATAAAACCTAGTTTTATCTTGGTAAAGGAATGCATAGTGAAGCTTGGTGGAATAAGTGAGCTGAGGCTTATGATAAGATGTGTGGTAGTATTTGAACATGGAATGAGGTTTTTTGGCATAAGAATGAGTCTTAGATTACATCTATAGTGTCAAGAAGGTCTCAAAGTGGTATGGTGCCTAGCAGGTCTGTGTGAATGGACTTATTCTTGAGCATGGATATGGCATGATGAAGCATCATGATCAGGTTTTGAGGCTTGTGATCTTGTGTAATAATGGTTTGAGGATGTATGACATGGGTATGAGGTGTTGAGAGTAGTGAAATAGGTTTCAAGGTATATTCAAGGTCTAAAATATGGCTGGCATTTCAAGACCTAACATACAAAGAGACCTAGTGTGGCCTAATGAGGGGTCAAAGTCAGTTTCCAAATTACTAGAGCTAATTTGAGTTTTTAAAAATGTGTAAGAGGTTGTTTCAAGATTTATCATTAATTTTTAGGTCCTAAGTTGAAGGAAAAAACATGAAATTGAGTTTTAAGGTCTCTTATGTATGCAAAATGAAAAGATGAAGACCCAAGAAGGAACTTTTGATGCTTGTTGACATGTGTGACTATTGCCTGGGAAGATTATCTCTTGGGGAGATATGGAAAAGGGTCCTATAAATTATTTACAATCATTAGGAATTGGTTTTAGGGATAGATCCATATGAATAATTGTTAAGAATAGAAATTGGTCTAAAACCCTCTCAAAACCCTCATTATGACCCGATGCTGAAGAACATGTTCAAATGTGATTATAATGGTATTGTATGCCTAGGTAAGTGTTTGATGTTTGTATTGAACTCCCTCAGGAATCTCTAGGTGGTAGTGATTTGTTAGGATAGTGAGTGAAACCTACAGAAAAATGCTTGTTTCTGAAGAAGTTGATATAAAAGACAAAAGTTACATTAGACTAAACATGAAAATGGATGAATGGAGAAGTTATAGACTCATTATTTATGTCCATGAAGGTATATTGGAAATTTATATCATCTGTGTCAATTATTTTGGTCACTCATGTTGACCTATCACTAAACTAGGCCAATGATGAAACCAATGAGAAAAACTAGTCAAAGTGAGAAGGTGTTTAGGGAAGCCTTAACAGGCCCAATTTGTGTGAAATTCATCATGGAGTGTTTTTAGAGGGATTTTATCACTTTAAAATGCATTAAAAGTGTTCATAATCAGCTGTAAGGGGTGAAAATGTTATTCACAAGTTGTCATGTCAAGTTCAATTGTGACAGTGAAACTCGGGGCTGTGAGATTGGTTTACAAGACCAATATTGCCATTTAAGACTATGATATTAAAATTGGAGGTATATTTAATGTTATAATAGGATCATTAAGATACATCATGATTCCATTAAAATTTCCATATAGGTACTCAATGTCATATTCACCATGACTGGTTCACAAGAGAAAATGACAGTTCTGAGTATATAAGATGGAGTGAAGAGTTTGAGACTCTATGATAGGATTCAATGTATATTGTGATCATTTGGATGTTGTTTTAGATATATATCACATATAAATGATTTATAAAATGTTTAAATTCACTTTAATAAGTTGATATATGGAAGCTAAAATGGCTTATTTGACTATGTAAGAACTGTGAGAGAGAAGCTTAAGAAATTGGTCTGTAAGACCAATGATTGACACTTGAAATTGTAATATATATATATATATATATATATATATATATATATATATATATATATATGATGATGATATAGAGGTCACAAATAAACTATTAATGTGCATGATATGTCTTTTAATTATCCTTACAGGTGTTGAAAACAACATTCTACCTATGTTTTGGAGCATTCAGGCAGTTTTGAGTAGTCATCTAAAAGAGATGAGTTTTGGGTGATTTAGACAGATTTTGTTAGGGTGTGGAGCTAAAAGCTTCACCAAGGAGCATACTTAAACAGGTTCGGGTCTACACAGACGCCGGCGTCGGTCAGGAGTGATCAACGTCGGTTAGTAGCAGTTGCAGAGGCGCCGACGTCGGCAGTAAGGTCGGCCGGCAACGGTCACAGGCGAACAGGTAGGAACCGACGTCGGTTATCTGCGTGTCCAGAAATCTATTTCCGTGGACAGCAGCAAGTGTTTGCATGATAAGTTTGAGTCGTGGACTCAAGCTTGCGTCTCTATTATTAGCAATATTATTTTTAGAGCCCTTGTTCAAGAGGCTTAACTGTTTGTTGTAAGAGCATGCTCAAGTTTCCTATTTCTATATGTAGGAAGATCTTCTTAGCTTAGAATTGTAGTGTGTAAGAGAAGTGTAGAACTGTAATAGTAGAACATTGTGAATGTTTGAAGGACAGTACAGAGTTGCATCAATCCAGGTTGTTGGATTTGAGTGTACTTGAGAGTGAGCTCTTGAGGAATAGAGATCTAGTGAGAGATCTTGTGTGCATCTGAGAGAGGTGTGGAAGAACGAAGTTTCTTCAAATTGTATTCCTATTGTAAAGAGTTTCAATACAAGTTTTCAGGGTGTTTTCTTGTATATCTTGTTCTGTGCTATTTATCATTTCAGTTACTTATCTATCTGATTTATTTCCGCGTTTATTGCTTTCACAAGTGTAATCTATTGTTGGTTTGATCCCCCAACAAGTGGTATCAGAGCCTTGGTTACAGGTTACAGGTTACAGATTACAGGTTGCTCACAGGGTTTCTGCAGGAATTTCTGTTTGAGTGAGAGAAGCAATGGCAGAAGAAAGTAAGCTGAGAATGGAAAAGTTTAATGGCAAGAACTACCAACATTGGAGAATGCAGATAGAGGACTATCTGTATCAGAAGGATCTCTACTTACCATTAGGTGGGATAACAAAGAAGCCCAAGGACATGGAGGATGAAGAATTGGAAGTTCTTGACAGAAAGGCTCTTGGGTCTATAAGACTGAGTCTGGCCTCCACTGTGATATCTAATTTGTCACAGGCAAAAACTATGGTAGAGTTGATGACCACGTTAGCAAATATGTATGAAAAACCCTCAGCTTCAAATAAGGTATATCTTATGAAGCAATTATTTAATTTGCATATGAATGAAGGTGGATCTGTTTCTACTCATCTGAATGATTTCAATGGAATTGTTAATCAGTTAAGTTCTGTCAATATTGTATTTGAAGATGAAATAAAAGCTCTTTTGATATTATGTTCTTTGCCTGAAAGCTGGCATGGCTTAGTAATGGCAGTTTCTAATACTGCATCTGCATCAAATATTTTGAAAGTAGAGGATGTGGTTAGTGTTATCTTGAATGAGGAAATACGTAGGAAAAGCACAGAAGAGACATCTGGGAATGCTTTAAATTTTGAGAGCAGGGGAAGGCAAAAAGAAAAGAGCAAGAGGAGATCAAGATCTAAGTCTAAGGTGAGAGGAAGATCCAAATCCAGGAATGGCAGGAAGCCACAATGCTGGAACTGTGGAAAGATGGGGCACATAAGCAGAGATTGTTGGTCAAAGCCCAAGGAGGACAACCAACACGAAGGAAAGGAAGAAGCCAAGGTTGCAGGTATTGCACAGGATGCTTTAATTTTCTCTTTGCATAATAACATAGAATCTTGGGTATTAGATTCTGGTGCATCTTTCCATGCTACCCCTAACAGAGAGTATTTCAGTGACTATATCCATGGAGATTTTGGAATAGTGTACTTAGGGGATGATGAGCCTTGTAAGATTACTGGCAAAGGTAAAGTGCAGCTGAAGATGCAGAATGGCAACACATGGGTGTTGAGAGAAGTGATGCATGTTCCTAGTTTGAAGAGAAATTTGATTTCTGCAGGTAAGCTAGGTGATGAGGGTTGTACAGTAACTCTCACAGCAGATTCTTGGAAGGTGACCAACGGTGCACTAGTTATGGCCAGAGGTAAGAGAGAAGGTACTCTCTATTTGTGTAATTGTGTTACTAACAAATCTCCTTCAGTTTTATCTACTTCAGGTGTGGATTGTAAATTGTGGCACTCAAGGCTTGGCCACATGAGTGAGAAGGGGATGTCAATACTTAAGTCTAAAGGTATGCTTTCAGATTTGAAAAGTATGGATCTAGAGTTTTGTGAGCACTGTGTATTTGGAAAACAGAAAAGGGTTAGTTTTCTCAAGACTGGGTCTACTAAGAAAAGGCAGAAGTTGCAGCTTGTTCACACAGACGTGTGGGGACCGGCTCAGGTAGCCTCTATTGGCGGATCACGGTACTATGTTACATTCATAGATGACGCCACAAGAAAGGTATGGATCTACTGTATTAAAAAGAAATCTGATGTTTTTGAGACTTTTAAGTTTTGGAAGGCTATGGTTGAGAATGAAACAGGTAGAAAATTAAAGTGCCTGAGATCTGATAATGGCGGTGAGTTCTGCAGTCTTAAGTTCAAATTGTATTGCTATACACAAGGAATCCATAGGCAAAGGATGGTTCCAAGGACACCTCAGCAGAATGGTATTGCTGAAAGGATGAACAGAACTATCATGGAGCGTGCAAGATGTATGAGGTTGCATGCAGGGTTGCCCTTAGAGTTTTGGGCAGAAGCAGTTGACACCGCAGTGTACCTGATTAACAGAGGACCCTCTACAGCTCTGGATGGTGGAATTCTAGAAGAGGCATGGACAGGTAAAAAGGTAGATCTCTCATATCTCAAAGTTTTTGGTAGTGAAGCCTTTGTGCATATAGATAAGGAAAATAGAAAGAAGCTTGATCCTAAGTCTATGAGGTGCACGTTTATAGGCTATGGCTCAGATGATTTTGGTTTCAGATTTTGGAATCTAGGAACTAACAAGGTAATCAGGAGTCGTGATGTTGTTTTCAATGAAAGAGTGATGTACAGTGATCAGATAAGGAAGCTGGATCAATCTGGGCAGAGCAATAGTGAATTAGACGAAGTTATGGTCCAAAATGAGCTCGCGGGAAAAAGAAATAATCACTTGCAGGAAAACACAGAGACCGACGTCGGCAGGGTTAGAACCGGCGTCAGCAGTACATAAACCGATGTCGGTCATATAGAGACCGACGTCGGCAGACCAGACACCGAGGTCGGTCAGGAAGAACCGACGACGGCGAGTGACAAGTCTACAGGTGGCCGAGGTTGGTCACTGTCAGAACATTTAGGTGGACAGATTGTTGAAAACAAGTCCAAGACACCCACCAGGAGGTCTGAAAGGGTAAGTAAGCCTCCAATTAGATATTCTCCTTCCTTATATTATTTATTGCTAACTAATGGTGGAGAACCAGAGAGTTTTGAAGAAGCATTACAGGTGGAGTCCAGGAGTAAGTGGGAGCGTGGCATGGTTGAGGAGATGGAGTCCTTAAGAGAGAACCAAACATGGGATTTGGTTGAATTGCCAGCTGGTAAGAGAACACTGAAGAATAGATGGACCTACAGGTTGAAGGAAAGTGAGGATGGACAGATGCGATATAAGGCCAGATTAGTGGTAAAAGGATTTGCACAAAAGCCAGGTATTGACTTTGGTGAAATTTTTTCTCCGGTTGTTAAAATGACTTCAATAAGGGTTGTATTGTCTTTGGTTGCTTTTGAGGATTTGCATCTCGAGCAGCTAGATGTTAAGACAACATTTCTTCATGGAGAATTGGATGAGGAAATCTATATGGAACAGCCAGAACGATTCGAGGTCAAGGGTAAGGAGAAGTTTGTGTGCAGGTTAAAGAAAAGCTTGTATGGCCTCAAGCAAGCTCCAAGGCAATGGTACTTGAAATTTGACAGGTTTATGACTGAGCATGGCTACAGTAGGTGTCAATCGGACCATTGTGTGTATTTCAAGAGATTTGATAACGGTAGATATATTATTCTATTGTTGTATGTAGATGACATGCTGGTTGCAGGGTCTCACATGCAGGATATCTCTGAGCTTAAGGAGAAGTTAGCTCAAACATTTGCTATGAAGGATTTGGGAGCAGCTAAGAAGATCCTTGGCATGAGCATTAGGAGAGACAAAAAAAATCACAGGTTGATATTGTCTCAAGAAGATTATGTGAATAAGGTGTTGGAGAGGTTTAATATGCAAGATGCAAAACCGGTAAGTACACCTATGGCTGGACATTTTAAGCTAAGCAAAGAACAATGTCCCAATTCACATGATGAGGTAGAGTACATGAGTATGGTTCCATATTCTTCTGCAGTAGGGAGTTTGATGTATGCAATGGTGTGTACTAGACCAGATATTGCCCAAGCAGTGGGAGTAGTAAGTAAGTATATGGCCAATCCAGGTAAGGAACATTGGAAGGCAGTTCAATGGATCCTTAGATATCTGAGAGGAACCAGCAATAGGCATTTATGCTATGGAGGTTCAGATACTTCTCTACATGGCTATGTAGATTCAGATATGGCAGGGGATTTGGATGGCAGGAGAAGCACCACAGGTTATGTTTTTACTGTAGGTGGAACGGCAGTTAGTTGGATTTCTAAGTTGCAGAAGGTTGTAGCCTTGTCAACTACAGAAGCAGAATATATTGCAGCTACAGAAGCTAGCAAGGAGATGATATGGATGACACGGTTCATGGAAGAGCTTGGAAGGGAGCATGGGAGTTGCAGATTGTACAGTGACAGTCAGAGTGCAATCCATTTGGCCAAGAACTCGGCCTTTCATTCTAGAACCAAGCACATACAGCTAAGGTACCACTTCATACGGCAGGTATTGGAAGATGGTGAGTTGAAGCTGGAGAAGATCCATACAGACAAGAATCCTGCTGATATGCTAACAAAGCCGGTTACTAAGGAGAAGTTGAATCTTCATTCAACTTCTATTGGTCTTCATGATTGAGTTGAAGATGGAGGAGCTAGAAGATGATGCTGTACAGGTTGGTGCAGCTAGTTTATCTCCAAGTGGGAGATTGTTAGGGTGTGGAGCTAAAAGCTTCACCAAGTAGCATACTTAAACAGGTTCGGGTCTACACAGACGCCGGCGTCGGTCAGGAGTGATCAACGTCGGTTAGTAGCAGTTGCAGAGGCGCCGACGTCGGCAGTAAGGTCGGCCGGCAACGGTCACAGGCGAACAGGTAGGAACCGACGTCGGTTATCTGCGTGTCCAGAAATCTATTTCCGTGGACAGCAGCGAGTGTTTGCATGATAAGTTTGAGTCGTGGACTCAAGCTTGCGTCTCTATTATTAGCAATATTATTTTTAGAGCCCTTGTTCAAGAGGCTTAACTGTTTGTTGTAAGAGCATGCTCAAGTTTCCTATTTCTATATGTAGGAAGATCTTCTTAGCTTAGAATTGTAGTGTGTAAGAGAAGTGTAGAACTGTAATAGTAGAACATTGTGAATGTTTGAAGGACAGTACAGAGTTGCATCAATCCAGGTTGTTGGATTTGAGTGTACTTGAGAGTGAGCTCTTGAGGAATAGAGATCTAGTGAGAGATCTTGTGTGCATCTGAGAGAGGTGTGGAAGAACGAAGTTTCTTCAAATTGTATTCCTATTGTAAAGAGTTTCAATACAAGTTTTCAGGGTGTTTTCTTGTATATCTTGTTCTGTGCTATTTATCATTTCAGTTACTTATCTATCTGATTTATTTCCGCGTTTATTGCTTTCACAAGTGTAATCTATTGTTGGTTTGATCCCCCAACAGATTTGAATGATCTAATGAAAATGAAGTTGTTATATAGGTATCATAGTTTATTTTTAATGTATTTTTATGCATGATAAACTCCTATGAAGGTGTGAAAATTCAAAGGCTTTTAACTAGATTCTTGAAGCTTGTGTGTAGTTCTAAGTGAGCATATGAAATTTGTTTGTTTGAGGTCTTATGCACTATTTGGTGAAATCTAATGAACATGATGATAAAACCAAGGTAAATAAATCTATATTAATGTGATTTTTTAGTATTTTTATGTGGAATATTTTTTTTTATGCTTCATATATTCAAGGTAGACTTTTTCTGTGTGTGAAGGCCTAATTGTGAGTAGGCATAATGACGTGTTTCAAGGAGTGATTTAGACTAAGATATGTTATAGACATAATTTAATGTTATAAAGGGTATATTTTAAGTGTGTTTTATGTGTTTCATTTGTTGGATGAATCTTCAAGTGTTCCAAGGTGGTCAAGGTGAAAGGTGTGCTTGAGATAAACCTAATTGCATTAGGTCTCTATTAGGCCTAATGGTGATTTTGGTCCTTATGTGTAATGGAAAACTTATATAGTGAGTGTTTAACTTGTGAAACATGTGTATTTACCTATTAAAATTTTAATCCAAGTATGGATAGAGGTTTTTCTGACCAAGGTGGGTGTAAACAAGAATCTTGTATTTATACAAGGCATAATAGGCCTATTTGCACTAGTTAAGGAATGAGAAAGCAAGAGAATAAAAGAGATATTTGAGGAGAAAATCTAGGTCATGTACACCATAAAAATCAAATATAGGATCATTCATGAACATTAATTATAAGTTATGCATGCAAATTACAAGGTCAGATGACCTAATAAGCCTAGTAAGACTCATGTTTGAGCAAAGAAGCCTAGAGGTTATTTTGAGAGGGGTAAAAGGTTGAGAAGAGATAAATGAGTTATTTGTCTAATGAGAGGCCATAAGATATACATTATAGGTGTGTTTTAGGTGTATTATAATGATTGGATATTATATATAGAAGATAGAGAGTTGAAAAAGAGGTCACCATTTATTGGTTAAGCAACAAGGTGTCTTGAGGTGATAAAGTTGGTCTTGGCTGAGTTGGTGCTTAGATATGAGGAAGTGGGAGATGCCTTGTAGGTTATAACTTGAAGAAGTGTCCTTGAAGTGTCTAAGTTGGTTATGAGTCACTTAGGGGGTGGGTGCCTCCTTACAAGGTGGAGCTTGCTAAAGGACTAGTTGAGTTGGTGCTTGACTAGTGAGGGGTTGGTGCACCTTGTGAGGTTGGTGCCTCACTAAATGTTGATTCATTGCTTATAAGACAGTAGTCCAAGTAATGTTTGAGTGGGTTTTATTACCCATGAGGGTTTCCCACATATCTCTTGTGTTTATGTATTGATATCTTACTTCTTGTCTATGTGATTGCTTCTCTATGCATTACTTGATCACTCTATTGGTTTGAAAGGTTAATGAATGATATATGGAATTGAAAGAAAAGTTTGTACACTAATTCACCCCCATCTCATTATTTGTGCTTCCAATAATTTATATTAGAGTAGGTCCTTTAGAGAAGGATTGAAAACTTGAAGGTGATCCTAGAAGCACAAGATGGCTAAGTTTGTGAAGGTGAGTTGCAAGATCAATGTGTTTATCAGCTTGTGGAAGTAGATTGCTTGGTGGATGCTTGTTGAGTCTTAGAAAATAGTGTATGAAAAGAAGATGTTTGCATTAGTCTTAGTATATAAAGAGATAATTTGAATACGACTAAGAAGTCTAGTTGTTTGCATGATCTAGGTCATAATTGAGGTTTGCATAGAGGACTGCATGTGTGAGATGATTCAAAGATTCAAGAAGTGTGTTTTGAAGTGGTTAAGTGCAAAGAGTGTTTTTAGGTCATTGAGGTGATAAAAGATGTTATGAGGATTCCCTAGATGCATTTGTGAGGTTCTAGTTTTTTCCATGATCCTTTGGAGAGAGAAAAAATGCCATCTTAGCTTAAGAGAAACTAGACCATCATTAAATGTCTTATAGGTATGAAGAGACCAGTTTGTTATGCATTTATTACATGTACCTAGAAATTCAACTCTAGTCAAAGGGTTCCATGAAGGTTTTTCTATAGTTCTAATATACTTCCTTGCAAGTTTGGTATCTTGATGTATTCTCTAGCTCAAGTTATGAGCTTCTAAAATTAATCCTGTGTGATGTGACATGCTAGAGGCAGTCAAATTTATGCTTCAAGAAATAGTTGGTGGAGATTAAAAAATATAACCATTGTGGTTTGAGTTCAAATGACCATGCATAAATTTTTAGGCCCTGAAAACACTCTTTTCATATAGAATCTAGGGAAAAGGTCAAAACTTATTGGTGTAAAAAACAAAGTTGAAGTAGACTTCCTATAGATTATCCTCAAAGTGATTTAGAGACTTGGATGTTTGTATAAGTGCATTTATTTTAGGTCAAAGTCAAAGTTTGTTGACTGTGTTGTTACTAAGAGAACCTTGGAGGACTAAGGTGGATTTATAACCTCTCTATTGACCTTGAATTGATGTTCTAAGCATTGGATGATGTTGTTACCTCATTTTAGTCTTATTCCATTCATTGAAGAAGTTTTCAAAGTGTGCCTTTGTGTAAGCAAATCTCAATGAAAGAGAACTATGCTTAAGGTCTGTGTTTTTGGAAGACTTAGATTGACTTTTTGAATGGTTTTGAGTATGTTGGTCACTTTGGATGGATGATCAAAGTGCTTGAATATGTTTTTAAGGTCTTTAAGATCCTGTTAATGCTTGTGAAATGATCAGTTTGATCCTAGTTGTGAAGGAATAGCTCAAAGACATGTTGAATAAGGGTATGAGGGTTTCAAGGTTTCTTATGTCTATAAGCCTTAATGTGAATATTCATGATGCAAATGGCTCTTATTTAACCTATAAATATCAATGGAGTGTTAAATGGATCTGTTGTAATGCTTATTTGAGTGCAAGGTGATGTCTACGTAGCAAAGACAAAACAAGTGGTGTACAAATTGAAGATTGGTCTATAAGACCAATGCCTTTGAAGGTAGAAAGTGTTGATCATGTGATCTATGGTATGGGGTTGGTTTTAAGATTAAGACAAGTTGTATTGAGTATGTTCTTGATGTTTAGATCATTGAAACGTAGTTATTTATGTTTAGTTGGATGTTTATCCTAAATTTCTCCACAGAAATGTTAAAAGTGGTGTCAAGACCTATGAGCCCTTATGAGCATATTCAGAGATGGATTGGAGACTTCAGAGGATCTTGTGTTTGCTTCATAAGTTAGTAATGGTTGTAAGCTTCATATGAAAAGGGTTGATGATATTTGGAGAAGGCCTTGTGGGCCATCTAAGGATAGTTGTTACACAAAATGTGTTGTTCATCATTGACAACCCATGTATGGGTGAAATTGTCTTCATTCAAGGTGGAACATGGAGTTAGGGGGAGCTAAATTAGGTCTCTCAAGAATATTGAATAAAAGTATGTATGGATAAAGGGGGAGCTTGTTGGTTTTGTGGTTGCTCTAGGTCCAAGGATCAATAGTATTATTAGAGATGACCTTTGTCATTAATGTCAAAGGGGGAGAAAGACTTGTTTGAGAGAAAGATATAGCTTGGAGAGATGAGAATTATCTAATTTGTTAGAGTGTTTACCATCAATAAAGAAGGGGGAGATTGTTGAGGTATGTTTCTATTATTGTGTTTGAGGCATTAATATTGTCATTGATGTCAAAGGTAAGTTGAGTTGCATTGATGTCCTAGAAGTGATCTTGTAAAGATATATGGTGTTTTGTGAAACCTAGTCTTGTCTTAATAAAGGAATGCATAGTGAAGCCTGGTGGAGTAAATGAGTTGAGGAAAAAAATAATATGTGTGGAATTATTTGAGTATGAAATGAGTTTTTTTGGCATACGAATGGGTCATAGAGTGCATCTACAGTGGCAGTAAGGTCTCAAAGTGGTATGGTGCCTAGTAGGTTTATGTGAATGGACTTGTTCTTGAGCATGAATATAGCATGATGAGGCATTATGATCAGGTTTGGAGGATTATGATCTTGCATAAGCATGGTATTAAGATGTATGACATGGGTATGAGGTGTTGAGAGTAGTGAAATAGGTTTCAATGTCTATTCAAGGTCTAAAGTGTGATTGGTAGTTCAAGACCTAATGTGCAAAGAGACCTAATATGGCCTATTAAGGGGTCAAAGTCAATTTAAAAAGTAATAGAGATAATTTTAGTTTTAACAAAGGTGTAAGAGGATATTTAAAGAGTGTTCATGAAGTTTTAGGTTCCAAGTTAAAATAGAAAGCATGAAAATAAGTTTGAAGGTCTCGTGTGTGTGTAGAATGAAGAGATGAAGACCCAAGAAGGAAAATTTGATGTTTATTGACTCATGTGACTATTGCATGGAAATATTATCTCTTTGGGAGAGATGGAAAATTTTCCTAATAATTATTTCCAAGCATAAAGAGCTGGTTTTAGGGACAAAGCTATATAAACAATTGTTAAGAATGGAAACTAATCTAAAACCCTCTCAAAACCCTCATTATGACCTGATGTTGAAGAACTTGTTCAAATGTGCTTAGAATGGTATTATATGCACATTTAAGTGTTTTTATGTTTTATTAAACTCCCTCAAGCATATCCATGTGGTAGTGGTTTGTTAGGACAGTGAGTGGAACCTACAAAAAAATGCTTGTTTCTGAAGAAGTTGATATAAAAGACAAAAGTTACATTAGACTAAGTATGCATCTGTCTGATTGGAGAATATATATAATCATTATATATTTCCATGAATGTATCTATGCAATTTATATCAACTATTTTGGTCACTCATGTTGACCTATCACTAAACTAGGCTAATGATGAAACCAGTCAGGGTGAGAAGGTGTTTAGGGAAGCCTTAACAGGCCCAATTTGTGTGAAATGCATCATGAAGTGTTTTTATATAAATTTTATCACTTAAAAATGTATTTGGAGTGGTTAATAATCATATTTAAGGGGTGAAAATGTTGTTCACAAGTTGTCATGTCAAGTTCAGTTGTGACAGTGAAACCCAGGACTGTGAGATTGGTCTATAAGACCAATATTGTCCTTTGAGACTATGATATTAATATTGGATGTGTATTTAATGATATAATATGATCATGAAAATTAATTAATATTCCATAAAAGTGTCCATATAGGTACTAAACATCATATTTACCATGACTGGTTCACAAGACAGAATGGCAGTTTTGAGTATGCAAGATAGAGTGAAGAGTTTTAGACTCTATGATAGGAGTAAATGTATATTGTGATATTTTTTTAATGTTTTTTAGTAAATATATCACATATAAATTATTTATAAAATATTTAAATTCACATTAAAGAGTCGAGATATGGAAGCCAAAATGGCTTATCTGACTGTGTAAGAACTGTGAAAGAGAAACTTAAGAAATTGGTCTACAAGACCAATGATTGACACTTGAAATTGTAATATATATATTAGAGGATGATATAGAGGTAAAAAATTAAATATTAATGTGAATTTTATATCTTTTAATTATTCTTATAGGAGTTTTAAAACAACATTATACATGACTGTGTTTTGGAGCATTCAGGCAGTTCTGAGTAGTCAGACCTAGAAGAGATGAGTTTGGGGTGATTTAGACAAATTTAAATGATATAATGCACATGAATTTTTTATTTAGGTATAAAATTTTATTTTTAATGTATTTTTATTCATGATAAACTCATATTAAGGTGTGAAAAGTCAAAGGTTTTGAATTGGATTCTTGAAACCTGTGTGTAGTTTTGAGTGAGCATATGCAAATTATTTGTTTGAGGTCTTATGAAATTTTTAGTGAAATAAAATGAACATGAAGATGAAAATTAGGTAATTTAAGATATATTAATGTAATTTTTTATTATGGTTATGTGTAATATTTGGTTGTATGCTTCATATATTCAAGGCAGACTTTTTCTATGTGTGAAGGCCTAATTGTGAGTAGGCTTAATGATGTGGTTGAAGGAGTGATTTGGAATAAAATATATTATGGAAATAAGTGAATGTTATAAATGGTCTATTTTAATTATGTTTTAAGTTTTTAATCCATTGGAGGAAACTTAAAGTGTTCCAAGGTGGTCAAGGTGAAATGTGTGCTTGAGATAAACCTAATTAGATTAGGCCTGTATGAGGCATAATGGTAGTTTTGGTCCTTATGTGTAATGAAAAACCTATGTATTTAATGTTTAAAATTTTAAATGTGTGTATTGACCTATTCCAAGGGTAATGCAATTATGGAAAGATGTTTGTCCGACCAAAGTGGGTGCAAACAAGAATCTTGTATTTAGACAAGACATAATAGGCCTATTTTCACTAGTTAAGGAATGCGAGAGTAAGCAAAGAAAATATATATTTGAGGAGTATAATTAGGTAATGTATAGAATAAAACTAAATTATAGGATCAGTCATGAACATTCATCATAAGTTATACATGTAGATGACAAGGTCAGATGACCTAATAAGCCTATTAAGAGTCATGTTTGAGTGAAGAAGCCTATAGGCTATTTTGAGAGGGGTAGAAGGTTGAGAAGAGATGAATGAGTTGATTGTTTATGGAGATAACATAAAATATAAATCATATTTATGTTCCAATTTTATGAAAATGAGTGGATTTTAGATAGAGAAGATAGAGAGCTGAAGAAGAGGTCACCATTTGTTGGTTAAGCAACAAGGTGTCTTAAGGTGATTAAGCTGGTATTAGATGAGTTGGTGCTTAGTCAAGAGGAGTGGGAGATGATTTTTATGTTATAAATATAATAATTTTCCTTGAATTGGCTAAGTTGGTGCTAAGTCACTTATGGTATGGGTGCCTCCTTACAAGTTGGAGCTTGCAAAAGGACTAGTTGAGTTGGTGCTTGACTAATGAGGGGTTGGTGCTCCTTGTGGGGTTAGTGAATAATTAAATTTTGATTAATTTATTATAATATATTATTAAAAGTTATGTTTCAATGGTTTTTATCCCCCATGAGGGTTTCCCACATATCTCTTGTGTTCATATGTTGATATCTTGCTTCTTGTCTATGTGATTGCTTCTCTATGCATTACTTGATCACTCTATTGGTTTGAAAGGTTAATGAATGATATATGGAATTGAAATGAAAGTTTTTAAACTTAATAAACCCCCCCTTATCAATTTTTTTTCTTCCAAAAATCAAGGGAGCACATCAGAGTAGTGCACAATCACCATTGAGGGGCATGCAAATGTGTATAGAGTGTATTAAGCTAGTGAAGGGTCTCTAACGTACCTAATGTGTGATGATGATAAATCATGTAAATATGGAGAGTTTTAGGTGTAATATTTAAATAAATTATAGGTTTAGGTCATTCAATGCAAAACCTGAGGAAACAAAATATAATTGGATGAGTTGTCAATTGAAATGACCTATACTTAGCCATTCCTTAGGCTAGGTCATTATTGTAGGTAATGTGACAACAAAAGGGATATATGAAAATATATTTTATGTGACAATAGGTTCTTAAAAGATTCATAATTTCATGGATTTATTTTTTAAAAAGGTTATGTTACTTCTAGGGGAAGTTTTTAGATGTGAGTAAAACATGCAGATTTTCTCAAAATCACATTAAATGCAATTATCAAGGATTACATGGGAATTCAAAAAATCAACCAAAGCTTAGGACACTATTACTATGGGCCTTGGAACAAAATTTTTAATGTTAATAATCCAGGGATGAGACATTTTTAGAGTGATCCTGTGAAGGAAAAATAAAATTTGTCTAAGGTTAGACAAATAGAAAGGGAGCTTTGCATGATAGGTGAAGGTTCATAGATATAAGATCTCTATGTATAATTATGAATCTTGTAATATCTTGTAAAAACCAAAGTTAATGAGTATAAGGATTTATAAATATAACCCATTGTGTGGAACTCGATGCATGATCAAGGCATCCCTTCATTGGGACCCTTGACCATGACTGCATCATCTTTTTCAAATAAGTTGCAGGGAAGATACATTTCCTAATTTATAATGTGTATGGTAAAGGAAAAAATTCTTTGGGAAATCTTATGAAATTTTAATTTGGGATGATTATGGTGGAATGGAGTCATGGAGGGGACTTCAATGTTATCCTAAGACTTCATATTATCTCAGGTTGTGTGAATTCAATAAATTTTATTTAGATATAGGATTATCTCATTTTGAATATTATGGATCTAGGTTCACATGGAATAATATAAGGCAAGGGGATCAAATGATCTTGTGACATTAGATATATTTTTGGTCAACTCAAAAGTGTTGTATAAAAAACTCAATTTCATGAATAAAGTTTTGAATTTTGATAGCTTTGATTGCTGACCAATATCCCTCAAAATGGACTATGATAAGAATCCAAGAAATATCCATTTTAAGTTTGAATTTATGTGGCTTAAAGATCCCTGCTTTGATGAGTCGGTCAATAAGTGTAGGAAAACTTAGGAGAAGGGCTCAAAGTTATTCATTCTTTCCAAAAATTAAAGGTAGTTAAACAAGCTACAAAAATATGGAATAAGAAACAAATTGGGAATATTTTTGATAAGAAGGATCAGGTTGAAGTTAAACCAAGGGAAATTCAAGTGTCTTTGGATCATGGTGTGTGGGACAAATATTTGGAGAAAAAAATATCCTTGAGTATGAGGAGAATTTTTGGAAGTATAAATCAAGGATATATTTTCTCAAAGAAGGAGATCAACACATGCTTTTTCCATCTCTTCATAATGATTCACATGAATAAGAACATTATAGTTAAAATAACCACCCCAAATGGTGTCAAACTAGAGGAACTAAAGGACCTAAAATATGAAGTATTCTCTTTTTAGATACTTGATGATAGACAAGATAGATCAAGTGATCAGAATTATTTTCATTAGTACATACCTAATAAATTTTTTGAAGGAATAAACCAAATTTTGATGGCTCCTATTTTAATAGAGGAAGTCAAGCATGTTTAAGAGTAGAAAATGATATTAGAATAGATGGATTTTAGGATAGGGTTTTCAAACCCTTTTGGGGTGATTTGGAATTAGATTTGGTTGAAGTGGTTGAAAAGTGTATAAGAATGAATAATGTATTCAAAGAATGAAACAACACCTTATTATCTCTCATATTGAGAAAAAGGATTTGCCCTATTTCAATGCTTTTTGAACCATCTCCTTATGAAACTCTATCTATAAATTTGTGATGAAGGCCATGGGATAGATGGGTTAGTGGTTGATCATGAGTTAATCCATTCCCTATATTATTCTAAGAGATCTATTATGCTCATTAAATTGGATATGGTGAAATACTATGATAGTGTCAATTGGAAAATTTTAGGCTAGATAATGGGGAGATTTATATTTAATAAATATTCAAGAAAGTGGGTATGATATTTTATATGTACGAAATTATATCTCAACCCCTTCCTTCTCAATTTTAATCAACATTATGTTGGATAAGTTATTTAAATCCTCTAGAATATTAAGATAGGGGGATCCTCTTTCCACCTACCTCTTCATCATCCTAGAATATGCCCTTGGCAAGACCATCAAAGGAGTTGTTACAATAAGAAATCTAAAGGGTATAACCATTACTGCTAATATAAGTAACTTATCACATCTGAAATTGTGACAACCTACCAAGCAATAGGATGAAGTGCTTGATAAAAATTTTGGTTTGATATGAGATAGCTATTGGGAAAAAGGTAAGTCCCTCCAAGCATCAAATGTTTTTCTTAAATGTGAGTCCTTTGTTGAAGGATCAAATCAAAAATATCTTAGGTTTTTATGAAGGCACCCTGTTAATTCATTATTTGGAAATGAATTTGTTTGTTGCAAGATGCACCATAGGGGCATGGCAACATATTATTGACATAATTCAAAAGAAACTTGTGGCTTGGAAAGGTAAAGGGCTTTACTTAGTAAAATATACTTAGATAATACAATCCACCCTCTAAGGAATTATAATTTACCTAATGTTAATCTTCAAGGCAAAAATAAAGGTATTAGATAGAATAATGAAACTATGAAGAAAATTCTTATGGAGTGGAACAAAGGAAAAAAAATTAAATTTCATGGAACAAGGTTTGTACACAAAAAGAGTCAGGGGGGTGCTTAGATTAAGGTGGATCGATAAGATGAATAAATATTTAGGCTTTAGATTATTATGGAAAATATATTCAGCTAAGGAAAAATTATGGAGCCTAATTTTACAACACAAGTATTTAATTTCACAATTGGCTCGTAGGCTATTATTTCAAATCCAACTCCTAAAGAATCAACTATACGAAATTTCATTAACTTGTGTCATAAGTATATTCTACCATTGCTTATATGGAAGATTGGAAACAATGAGAACATCTAATTTTGGCAAGATGTATGGATCATATCTAAAAATATGGTTAATTATAAATAATTAAGGACCCTTATGGAGTCTACAATGAGTATTTAGGGTATTAAGGTGGTGGATTATTTAGAAGACTCCCTTGATGGGAAATCATGGAACAAACTAAGTTGGACAAACATTTTAAACTAATAAGAAACATGAGTTTTAATGACCGAGTTAGAAAACATTGTGATGCCTTCATCTCGAGCAAAAGACTCCTTATTTTTAGAAGGTTATCCTTTAAGGGAGGTTTTTATTTAGTCTACTTATCAAGTTATAATTTGAATGAATAGAGTGGTACTCATAAAATTCCTTCCATTTTTATGTGGAGTCATAAAGACTTATCTAAAGAATTGTTTTTCTCTAGGGTACTTCCAAAAGTTATATTTTGACTGTTGAATAGTTGAGAAGAATGGGATTCATAAGGCCTTCTTTGTGTGTGCTTGTAGTAGCTATAAATAAACTTGAGATCATATCCTCTTGAACTGTCCATATGCATGGAGGGTTTATGTATTATTCCTTAATAAATATGAGATCCAAAAATTCTTCCCTAAAACAGTCTTAGAACTTATAAATCAATGGAAGAAAACATTTACTTCTAATTATCTATTAATGATTTGGGATATGGGGCCTTCCCTCATTTGTTAAAATATCTATTTATAAATAAACAAGAGGATTTTATCCAATGACAATCATTTAGATGAATGGTTGTGGATGGATAAATAAAAATTAACTCTATAAATTATGACTCTTGAAGGATTGGGTTTGTGTCCAATTTCATTGAGGAAGATAACTTGGTCCATGTCTAGTTTGACTTATGCCTGCTTAATAAGAGGCTTGGTGGTGTTGATAAAAACACTCTTAGACAACATTTTTTGTTGGATCACACCTGACTTTGGATGTATTAAATTCAATTTGGAACCTTTAGAGGAACTCCAAGCCTTACTGGTTATAGTGGTATATTTAAAAATCTTGAAGGGAAACCACTCCTTAATTTTCCTTTGGATATTAGTTATGATACCAATAACATTTTTGAATGAAGAGCCTTATTAAAAAGAATGCAAATTACTTTGATGAAAGGTTAGTATACCATCATTCCCAACTAATCATAAACCTAGATCTAGGAGGTAGTGTCAAAGCTAGGATAATCAAAACCATATTGGAGGAAGTAGTTTGAGCCCCGCTATATTTTTATAGAATTGAGTTTCAACACACAAGGATAAATGAAGATAAAGCTATTAGTTGTGTTGTAAATGAATTAATTGGTCTTAAATAAGGCTACCAATGGATGGGCTCATATTACTCATGTTTAGTGGTTTTATTTTACATAATACATTTCTTTAGTTCCTACTTTATTATACATGGATTCTTGGTTGTAGTTAAATAATGTAGTACATAGCCTATTAGCCACGATAGCAAAAATGATCAATGTATTAATGAGTAATGTATTTATATGTAGCATGAGCTATGTAGCAGTTGTATTATTGTAGAGATACTCTCTTGTGAACTCTCATTTTTGTAGATGAAATAGAAGAAATTTTATAGCATTTTGGATTTGTTAATGAGATGGTAAAATAAATGAATAAGTATGTACTTTTATTTTAAGATCCCTTATGATATTTGTTCATGTATATAATGTATTATTTCATAGTAGTTAATGTGAAAGGATTTGAATAAGTATGTATAATAACATTCTGGAATTACTTCTTGGCATTAATCTATGTCTCATTGATGACCTTGGAATTGATGAAAAGTTCATCTTGAGATGTTAAAATTAATCATTTGAGAACAAACAAGAGCTTTTGTTGAAGTTTTTATTTAATCTTAGTAGGGATTAGTAATAGACATAATTAATGTATGTTGCTAGACATGTTAAAGCATAAATTATTGACAACTACATTGAAATGTATTTTTTTTGGTATATATAAGTTGGTATTCACCTTTGAAAAAAGATGATGTGTAGATACCCTATTTATTTGAAATGGTCTGTATCATTGTTGATGTGACTTCACTAAGATAGGGTATGGCTTTCTCATAACCATTTCTTGAATTTACAGTTGCACTCTAATTGATTAAAGTGTTACTTATGTCATGTTTCATTGCATTAACTTAAAGAACCATTGGTTTAAAACTATATGATTATAGTCAGTTTGATAACATCTTAATTGAGTAATTAAGGCAAGGCTTATAGATGATTAAAGAGATCATTATTGAAAAATTAGTCATAACATAGTTAAAAAAATTTCTTTATTTAGATGGGAATGATTACTAATTAAATAGGTTTTAGGTGTTGATAATATTACATAACTCTTGAAAGAATATTCTCTTTTGTACATGTTAACAATTGGTATGAGTTATTATGGGGGAAATGGGTAACACTATTGCAGTGCAATGAAATATTTTGATATCGTTAATTCCTTAAATTTTAAACTTGAAGTGAATTGTGAAGGGTGGGGTATCTTTATTTACTATGTTTCTTGATTACATTAAGGGTATAATGATTATGTGACTTGTTAACCTATATCATTATTGATTATTAATATAACACCGTGAAAAACAAAGGAGTACCAATAGAAGATAGATGTAAACACAAAACATAACTATATCTATTTGAGGTTGTAAACTAGAAATTATGTTTCTTTGGACACATATTTTTAAGGTGAATACATGGATACTTTATTGCATGATATTAATTATATAGTGAGGGTTAAAATAATTTTTCATTAGTTCTTGATGTTCTAAGTAGAATAAATTTTAAATTGTTGTGTTATGATGCTAGGAAAGTTGCCATTATATGTATACATCTAACTACTAGACTCATAACTTTGTGTAGTTATTCCTTGGTGTATGATTGGTAATGTAAGTGGAGATATGTTTTATTGAAGTTGTGACATGAGAATTGAGAATGTATTCTGAGTGGCATATTGTTTTACCTTTGATTACATTAACTTGGAAATTTATGTCCTTGATAATGACCATAATATTTTAGATTATGTATATATTATTTGAGGTATTGTTTAGAGTAACATTGGAGATTTAGGCCATGCTATATTGAATTTTTTGATCTGCACATTAAACAAGATTAAATTCAATCATGTATATTACTTCTTTGTGTATGTTATATTTTGTGAATGGACATGTAGATTGAAAACATGAACTTGGAAGTGTAACAAGGATTAAGATAGATAAGGAATAATTTATGGAATATGATATGTGTTTGTAAAATTTTGGATACCTCAAAGGAGGTTGATAAATATAGGGTGTGTTTTTAACATACCTATTGGAACTTAAGAGGTAGTAGTAAAGGTTATCGTGTTATAATTTAATCAATTGTGTGCCATTTTATGAACTCTTGACCAAACTCAGAATTTATTTCATTCTATAAGAATAGTTAAATTTTGAGTAATTATAATTATTAATCTTGTTCTTGTATCTAAATATTTTATTGTTAACAATATCTATTAACCATGGATATGTAAATAATGTCATCTAAAAGTTTTAGAGCAATGTTTTTCGATATATGTCTCAATAAATAAGAAATGTAGTAATGAAAACCCCTGAATGCAAGTATCGTCCTGTAGTTAATTTGAATAGTCAGGTGAAGAAAATATTTATTCAACAAAGATGAATTTATTTACATGGATAATTTAAATTGCAAAATGACTAAATTATGTTTGAAATTAATTCTTTGTATTCTGATTGGATTTGTAATTGTATCAAAAGGCTTGGAATGTTTGTTGACACTTGAATTCAATTAAGAATGAAGTAGATTGTATGTAAATTTTTTATTAAATCTAACCATTTTACTTATTATTTGGCTCGATAATCTATGAATTATATTCATTAAACACTAAAAGGGCAATGATCTCTATAAGTTATGTTTGCATGAAATTTAAGAGAATGATTATTTTAAAAATATTTTGATGAGTCACTTTTACATTGATTACATTGAAAATGTAATTTATTTAGAGTTGGAAACCCCAACTTCTTGGTAAATTAATTATAGTTTCACCATGGTTTAATCCAAGCTTTAGTATGTTGGAATGGGTTTTTTGTTATATAGTTGAATTGCATAAGTACAAAAATTCCACATTGGCATATCTTTGTTGTTTGTTGAGAGTAGAAATGTTAATTTAAGTAGATGCAAGTATGTTAATTAAGCTAAGTTGAACATGTGATATGGGAGTATTTACAATCAAAACACATTGTTGGATTTTTTATAGAGGTATTATTTGGATGAATCTCTCATGATTGATATTACAATAAAGTAAAATAAAGTGAATTATGAATTTTAGTATGAAATAATCTACACAATGATTTGAGCCATAAAGTTAAATGGAACTATGTTTAAACATAAGATTATATCTATAGTTGGTTTCAAAAGGATTCTCATAAGACCAAAAGTATCTTCAAGAAGACTTTAAGGAAATTCAAAAGATGTATTATCTTGATTGAGGTAAATTAGGGATTATTAAGCTCTAATTCATCACAATCAATGTACTAATAACTTGTTCATATATTATTATTATTATTATTATTATTATTATTATTATTATTATTATTATTATTATTATTATTATTATTATTATTATTTTTTATGATACTTCTTAAGATAAACAAGAGATCCTAAGATAAATCCAATAAAAAAGGTTGAAGGTCATGGACCTAGCTCATTATGCATACTTAAGCTTAAAGTTATATAACTTGTTACTTCTTGTCGAACAATACACAATGTGAGTGATACTATAAAAGAATTTTTGAAATATGATATGCTCACTTGGTTTTGGTAGTGAAAGGTGATGTGATGTTTAACCTTATTTATTGAAAAAAATTATAGGTTGATTTTTTAAGATTATGAAAGAACCTAGTGTTTAACTAAAGACAAACCTAATGTTGAACTAATAAAAGATATTAAGTCACTAAGTAAGGTCATGTTAACATCATCTCTATCATTATCCGCTGGTGATGTTAGTAGGTGATATTAAAATGATGTTAGGGTGACATTAGGGCCAACTTTGGCCCACCTTTAAGTCAAATTTATATGTTTTTCTTAAAATTTGGCATTAGGGATAGATTTAATATCCCTTTCTAACTTTACATTACACTTTAGTGATGAAATGTGCCCTTAAAAAACATATTTTTATTGACTTAAAAGTGACTTTAATTTTAACTTATTTTATTCAAAATGTTATAGTGTATATATTTTTTATTATTGGGAAGTTCACACAGATATTTGGAAAGGGAAACAATAATTAAAGGAAAGGGCTAAAAAAACAAACAATACAAAAAACATAAACTAAGGGGTTGGAAGAATTACAATGAAAAACAAAGATAAAATAAGAAGGCAACTTCAAAATTAAAGCAAGAACATATATGTCATATTTAGAAGAAACATGAGGCAATAAACAACTCAAGTGAGGATAACAATGAAAAGTTATTAAAAATCATGATCTTAGAAACCATGCATGAAACTAGAGATAAAAATCACTAGATTTTAAAAAAATAGATGAAGTATAAAATAAGCTATGTAGAGTTGATTTTTTTGTTGAACCATATGAGATAGGCTAGAAATAATAATTGATAATATCATCTAGATGCTCATTATATGTATAATAAGTTACCCACTCATCTGCATGATTAAAATTCAAAAAGTCACACCCCATTTTTGTGAGTATATTATTTATTTATTTATTTTGGACATGACATGCCATATAGATATATATAGTTAAACTCTAAAATATTTTAAGAATTGATCATATGATTGTTTTCATATTTTTAACGAAATGAATTTCTAGTTAAATATATCTTTTTATATTATATATTTTGGACTAACATTGAATATATATACTTTTGAAATGATATGATGTTTTTCATAGTTTCAAACAAAAGTAATATTAATGACAAGTGGAGTATAGTGATTTATTCATAAAGTAATGACATGATGCTAATATTAAATATTAGATTGATTGATTTTCATATTTCACAAACTTATTTATTGTATGTAAATTATGATTTGGTTAATCAGTTTATAGGTTTTGTTGAGTGTGTGATTGCAACACAAGTTTATTTCCCTACAAAGAGGGAGGCTATAATTGAATAGAGATGGACAGACAAGCTATCAAAGGGTAAGAAAGAGGATGTGTTGAATATAGATAATGAACTATGCATATGGGTAGATAGTTTTTGGGTCATATATCATATTTATTGGTGTCATTAAATGACAAATATAATCCTTGTCAATATTTTAAGGTGAGATGACATGTTTTATGACACAACATACAATGACTTCTCTTTTATGATAGAAGACAACACGAGTATTGTATCTAACCTTTGTTGTAAACACTTAACCTCACCTATATACCATTTCCCATATATCATATTTATTGTATGTTTTATAATCGTAAAGTTCTTTCCAATCATAATTATCTTTGGTTATACCTTTAGCATTGAGTTTTTATCGAACCCAATCACGTGTTTAAATTGATAACACTAATTAAAGTCAGTATTAAGACAAGTAAATTGTAATAGTTAAAATTATAATGAGAAAACATTTACATATAATCAATTTTAGCTTGCTCCAACATTGAAAGTTAATATTTGTTTTATTCCCTGGGCAATTTGTTTAGCTTTGGGATTATCTGTTATTCAATATTTGAGTAAAATCTGTATCTTTCATAAATAGTGGGATGAAAGCTATTTAATTTAAAAATTACTCTGCATTGCATCTAATTACTCAAATTCATAAAACAAAATTTTAAATATTAAGCTCCAATTGTAAAATGGATCTTATGATTAATAATATTTAAAATAAGTAAAATCAATATGATCAATTATCATTTAATAAATAAGGTTTGAAAGTCGTTTATGAACTACCTTGCATTGCATCCAGTTACTTAAATTTATAAAACAAAATTTTAAATATTAAGCTCCAACTACAAAATGAATCTTATAGTTAAAAATATTTAATATAAATAAAATCAATATAACCAACTACAATTTAATGAATGAGATTTGAAAGTCATTTTTTAATTTTTGGTATCCCATGTAAATTGGACCAAAAAAAATTATTTTTAAATTGATCTCTTCCAACCATTAAATTCCTAATAAGTAGACATAAAAATTAAAAGATGCACCATTTATATTTAGCTAATATGGAATGCGTGTCCTCAATTTATTTCAATTTTTTAACTTTTTGGATAGCAAGAAACTACATGTGGATTTTAATAAATTGACTTTAACCTGCAAATGGCATTTGATTAATACTTTTAATATTTTCAGTAAATCCATATTTTCCATGTTCAAAATCTAGGGCATCCCATGAAATGACATCTAGAAAGACATTTCTAGAAATATTATGTTTGTCTTGTGTAGACCACATAAGGCTTTAATAAGACTGCATCTAGTTTGTATAGATTGTGCCTTGCTTATATAAAGTACACTTGAATCATATAGTCTGCATTTTTATATAAGAATTACGTTTTGATTATATAAATTGTGCTTTTATTGTTATTTATATGTTTTGATGGCATCTTAAAATGCATTTTTTAAAACAAAACTCAGCCTAGATAGTAAGGTGAATCCATATAAAACTAGGAATGTTGACCAGTCTATTTAATAAGAGAGTGAATTATTGTCATAAACCTAGTTATACAACTTGAAGGATGTAATATTGATGAGGAATTAGGTTGAATATTAATAGCATTATTTTGAGAATAATTAGGTAACATAAAATGATATTAAAGATAATGAAAATGACATTAAAGATAATAAAAATGATATTAAAGTTAATAATTTTTGTAGGTTGAATTTAGTTTTGAAATTAATGATAACAATTTTTGTATTTTATAAAATAATTAAAAATATAGTAATTATTGTTTATTTTTATAAAATAATTTATTTTTATGAAATCAAATATTATAATAAATTAAACAAATAAATGTTTAATATAGTTTTTGGAAATTACATTGCATTCTTGTCAATTCTTTTAATAAATTTTTAGAGCAAGTATTTTTGAGGATATTCAATGGAGGTCATTATTGCCAACCTTAAAAAAAGTATATCATGGTTACTAATTAGGAAGATAGTACACTATAATTTCAAGGCTCTAATTTAATATTACAAGTAACCTCCTTGTTATAAATCGAAAACATAAAAAATTGTGATAACTTGCATTTAATGGTGTTCACCGCTTATTATTTAGTTTCATATTTATTTTCTAACAAGACATTTTTCTCTTGGTTATAAATCTATGAAATAACATGATTGTTTCATAGTACCACCTATACCACCACCATTCTTGTATTTAAATTCCACCATTGTTATTTTTCCAATACCAATTATACCATCATTGTTGATAATATTATATTTCCCTCTTTCCTTATGACAGTTTTTATAATAAACTATTTCAAAACAATGTTGAAATAAATTGTGTAACAATCTTAAGTAATAGTACTCCACTTATCACTAATATTATAACAATAAATATCTTAACAACATTTATAATGCCAACAATATGATTTAAGGTCTAATAAAATCATTCTAACAGGATTTTTTAAGTCAAGCAACAAAAGGTATGATAATTACACTTAAAAATACATTAATAATTGATTGTATTAATGCACTTGACCATTTATCATAGCTATATCTTTTAAAACATATATTTTGATTTATCAAGAACAACATATTGATTTTCAATTTTCAATTTTCTCCGTTCTCAAATATTCCCTTATCCAAAAATAATAGGTAATAAGGATCATACTGCACAATCGATGGTTAGTAGGCATTACCAAAATCTTATAGATAGGTAACTTGAAAAATCTAATTCAAATCACTCCTAGTCCCTACAAAATCTTGCTATCAAGTTTTGGCCATGAATCACATCTATCATATTGCTATAGGATTGCAAACTTAGGTTTATTATCTATTCCATTATTTGTCACTAAGGGTTTGAAACTATTCCTAGTGTTAAAAATGTACCTAATCTATCAATTAAAACCTAAATAAATATACACCAAAATGTTGTTGTATAATATTTCATAAAAGTGTGAACAAGATCCCAACTTGCATGGGTGGTATGGGACACCCGTGCAAATAGTTATCCTGTACATGCTTTTCAAAGATCATAGTGTTAATTCCTAGGAAACATTCAAGGCCAAGTAAATATTAGGATGGGTAGGTTGGGGAGACCTAGGGATAGATTCATGAAATTTGAGATGTGAGTACTAAGTGATGGGAGAAGTCCTAATTAGTCTTACTATGACTCAACATTTTAATGAGTTCAGATGAGACAAGATGGACTTGTCCAATCTAAACTTATGGTCATAAACAATCTAACATAAAATATACATTAGTAACGTACTAAGTATTGTCTCAGATTACTTTCATATTTGTATCATATTGCATGGAGTAGATATAATATTGACTCACATAATACCCTCTTTCTTATCGTCATATTAATATATATCATTTTTGTGAAGTGTAGGGCCACTCTCAGTGGATGAGAGGTGTATGAGGTATCTGAAAGTATTTGTGGTTAGAGGTATAGTCCTCTATGATACCTTCTCTCTTTGCATCTTATATATTTGGCTACCTAATTTAGTGATGTTCTCCTACTTCTCCTTGTTTGTGTGAACAAAATAAATTATTGATTATGTATATTTACATTACATTATATTTATTTTGGAAAAGATGTTATTCACATGATGTAATACTAGAAAATATGTACTCATGAGGATTTAAACTATGTAACTATAACCGCGCCATATTTTTAGGTTTTACTTTTGAAATATAATTTATGAATGTTTACATTTATTTATTGAATAAATAGATAATTGTTATAGCAGAATACATGTTATATGAAAGTGTAATTCAAATAAAATGTATGAATTAATGATAGGAGTTATTAAACTTAATAAAACGTGATGTGTTATGGTAATGCAATTACTTCTTAATATTTATAATTGATAACCCATGATAGAATCTAAAATAATTAAGAAAACCTTCGGGAGAGTTATTTTAAAAAATACCATTTTCAAGTGTGTAGACATCCAATTCTGGTCATAACTAGCCTTCGACCATACTTCAGACTGATTCCTACCAAATATTGCAAATTAAGCTAGGAATCATTGAACATCCTAATTTTGGCCGTGCATCATTCATCAATGATAAAAACCATGTTGAGGCATTCTTATTTGGGATACTACCTTGTATGCAATAATAACCTCTCATAGATTCATCCTCAGTCAAATTGCGACCTAGTAAATTAATGTTTTTGACCAAGGGTGAGGGATAACCTTACATAAATTTTGAAAATGCAATTAACTTGATCAAAATTACTTAATTGATTAAACCCAATTAAATACATAGTTGAAAAGTCCATGGCTAATTAGTGAATTTATATTTTTAGAAATTCATAAATCTGGATTTGATGACATCATCATGACATCACACAAATATCTAAAATCTATAGCTTTTGGAATTTCTTATTTTCTAAATTCATTAGTTAAATTTATTCCTCAATTCTTATGACAAGTGGCCAAGTGGATCATGAAAAATTAATGAATTTATATTTTTGGAAATTAATAAATTAAACCAAAAATATATTCTATGAGATGTCAATCCATTTGTAAAATATTAAGAATTGGTTGGGAGACATAATAATTTTGACCCATGTCTCTCACATAGTCCTCATGATTATCTTTAACCCAACCCATAGTTAACCTAACTCAACTCAAGATTAGACTGACTCAACCAAGATTAGTTCTAAACCTAACCTCCCTAGGGTTAGAGTTATTTATGAGACCTATAAATACAAGGCCATACCTCTTCATTTCTAAGCTTGAATATTGTAGAGTTATTATGAAAGATTTATTCCATAAGCCTCATGCAAATAGTGTTATAATGCCCAAACCTTAAGCCAAACAACATCAAAGCCAAGGTGCCAAGGAGAGAAAGAGTCAAGAAAGATTCATTTCCAAAGACTTATTGATTCACAAGTCATGCAATCTACTCAATAATCCATTTGAAAGCTCCAAGGAAGGTAAAATAATATTTGTTGTATGTTTTAGTTGAGTTTTCATATGTTTGTTTGTTACTAAACTCTCCTTAGTGTCTAGGCTAGAGATGTTAGGATTTATTGTGTTGTTTTGTGTTTTATTTATTGGAGTAATATAATACTAATCTCCTCTCTTATTTTCCTTGTTCACATAATGGCACGCCTGATGTAATTCTTCATGAGTGCACACCCCATAAAGTTGTTTTATTCTTTATTTTTAATTTTGTTTTTGTTTTTGCTTTGCTAAAATAAAAATGTCTCATAAATAATTAATAAATTTTTATTTATTTAATATTTTTATATAATTTTTTAGGAATATATGTAATTATTTTATTAATATGCTTTGAAAAATTTAAAACAAAACTCTCCATATTTTAGCATTTATGATATATTTAGTAACTGTCACTTTTGTTTTCTATTTTTCTGGTTAAAAACAACTGGTATAGAGCTAATAACTTTTTTGTTATTCACTATTTTTATATGAAAATTTGTAGAGAGATGAGCCTTGAAAATATTAACAACATTCAAAAATTTTGTGACAAAATGGTACGTATTTTATAAGTTATGGTAAAAAAACTAACTGTTGTTTTTTATGTTTTGTGTGTTCAATTTTATTTTTAGGCTTCTAACTTGTTGCTTGCAAAATTCATAGTTTAATATTAATTTTTGTATCTTATTGAGATAACTTGAAAGAATATGATTTTTTATAAGAAACAAAAAAACCTCTAGTATATTTTGAAAGACACAAAGGCTAAGATAAAACACTTATAAACACTCTAAGTTGCAAAATGAACATCTAAATTTGGTGTTTAAAATATTTTCACTTAAGTTGTTTTTGTTTTGTTTAAATTTTTCAACAAAAAATGCCAAGGGCTCAAAATTCATTCATAATTCATTTTGGTGCCTTAAAAGGAATTCTCACATTAGCTAAACACTCTTAAGAGTTCTATTTTTTGTGCTTGTTTATTGAAATTATTTATTTTTTAGCAAAATGAGTGTTACGCGTATGTTCTCCCCCCGTCCCCTTTAGGGAACTTGGGTGACAAAAAGTACTCATTATTTGAATTTATGCCTTTTCCATAGGCATGAAAATAAATTTACTAGGGCCTTCCTCAAATCTGTATGGTTTGGGTGATCTAAACATGACCCTAAAGTCTTTTCACTGGTCTTTTATTTTTATACAATTTGGCTTGTGAGTGGGAGTTCATCACCTCCTCACGGGTTTTATAGAGAAGCATTGACTTGACAATTCATTTATCAGCATAATGTTGAGTTGTGGAGCTAAAAGCTTCACCAATGAGCTACACAGTAACCGACATCGGCGGAATCGGTCACATAGTAACTGACATCGGTTATGGGTCGACCGACATCGGTCAGCGTTGGTCAAAACCAACTGACATCGGTTAGGGTTAGGCTGGCATCGGTCATCTTTAGACCGACACTGACTTCTATGTGTTTCTAAGCATTTCTAGAATTGCTAATTTTAGACAAACAACTAGTTTGCATGTAAAGACTAAAATTAGTCTTGAGTTTATTTTTCTAATTATTGTTTGCTTCTTAATTCTATTTAAGAGACCCATGGGGCAGTATTGTAATTAAGGGGTGTGTAAGATCAATTAGATCTGCAAGGTGCAAGATGAAGAAGATCTGCAACACAAGGGGTGAGCAAGATCAATTAGATCTGCAAGGTGCAAGATTAGGAAGATCTGTAAAGGTGCAAGATCAAGAAGATCTGTTGGAGAACAATTCAGTAATTGAGTTGGTTGTAATTGATTGAGAGAGAGAGAACTCTTGAGAGAGAATTACTGTACATCTACGAGGTGTGAGAAGAGAGATTTTTCTTCATTGTATTTCTTTTTGGAAGAGTTTAATACAAGATTGTATTGTTTCTCGTATTTCCTATTCTTTGTTGTTTCTGATTTCTAGTTACTTATTACTTTTGGTTTCAATTCTGTGTTTAGTTGCTTATACAAAAATAATCAATTGTACTATAAGATCCTAACAAGTGGCATCAAAGCTATGTGTATACACTAACAATTGGTATCAGAGCACAGGTTCTAGAGCGTGTTAGTGTTTGTTGATTACAGAATTCACTCACGGGGGTTTCTGATTGAGTGGGAGTAAAGCAATGGCAGAAGAAAGTAAACTAAGAATGGAGAAATTCAATGGCAAGAATTATCAATTATGGAGGATGTAGATTGAAGATTATCTGTATCAAAAATATCTGTACTTACCGTTGGGTGGGGTTTCAATGAAGCCCACAGATATGAAAGATGAAGAATGGAATGTTCTTGATAGAAAGGCTCTTGGATCTATAAGGTTGAGCCTGGCATCTTCTGTGATTTCCAACTTATCACAGGCAAAAACAATGGTAGAGTTAATGGATACTTTGGCAAATTTATATGAAAAACCCTCATCTTCAAATAAGGTATATCTTATGAAGTAATTATTTAATTTGCAAATGCAGGAAGGTGGATATGTATCTAGTCATCTTAATGATTTCCATGCAATAGTAAATCAATTAATTTCAGTCAAAATAGTTTTTGATGATGAAATTAAGGCTCTCTTAATCTTATGCTCTTTACCTAAAAGTTGGCATAGTTTGGTAATGGCAGTTAGTAATACTGCATCTGCTTCAAATATCTTGAAAGTTGATGATGTTGTTAGTGTAATCTTGAATGAATAAATTCGCAAGAAAAGCACAGGGGAAACATCAGGTAATGCTTTAAGTGTTGAAAGCAGGGGATGGCAAAGAGAGAAGGGCAAGCAAGGGAAATCAAGGTCAAAGATGGGAAGTAGATCCAAATCCAGAAATGGAAGGATAACCTGCTGGAATTGTGGAAAGAAAGGGCATGCAAAGAAAGATTGTTGGTTGAAAGAAAATTAGCATGAAGGTAATAAAGAAGCAAATGATGCAGGTATTGTTACACAAGATGCTCTTATATTTTCCTTGGATAAAGTAGAATCATGGGTTTTAGATTTTGGTGCCTCTTTCCATGCAACCCCAAATAGAGAATTTTTCAATGATTATGTCCATGGAGACTTTGGAAAAGTTTATTTAGGGGATGATGAGCCTTGTCAAATTGTTGGCAAAGGAAAAGTGCAACAGAAATTGCAGAATGGAAACACATGGGTGTTGAAGGATGTCATGCATGTACCCATCCTGAAGAGGAATCTGATTTCTGTAGGAAAGTTGGGTGATGAGGGTTGCACAGTAACTCTCATAGCTGAATCTTGGAAAGTTTCCAAGGGTGCACTTGTATTAGCAAGAGGTAAGAGAGTAGGTACACTTTATCTATCTACTTGTATTACTGATTATTCTCCTTTTGTTTTATCTACTTCAGATGTAGATGCAAAGTTGTGGCACTATAGGCTTGGTCACATGAGTGAGAAGGGAATGCATGTTCTTAAGTCAAAAGGTAAGCTTTTAGACTTGAAAAGCATAGATCTAGATTTCTGTGAGCATTATATTTTTGGGAAATAGAAGAAAGTGAGGTTTCACAAAACTGGGTCAACCAAGAAGAAGCACAAGTTGGAGCTTGTTCACACAGACGTGTGGGGACCAGCTCAGGAAGCTTCTATTGGAGGATCACAGTATTATGTTTCTTTCATTAATGATGCTACAAGAAAAGTATGGGTTTATTGCATAAAGAGGAAATCTGATGTTTTTAACACTTTTAAGAAATGGAAAGCCTTGGTTTTTAATGAGAAGGTGATGTACAGTGATCAGCTCAAGAGGCTAAATAATTTTGAGCAGTGCAATCTTGATTTGGAAGAGGTTATGATCCAAAATGAGCTCACAGGTAAAAATCATCACTCACAGGAAAACGCAAAGACTGACATCGATCAGGTGGAAATCAACATCAGTCAGGTGAAAACTAACATCGATCAGTTAGAAATCAACGTCAGTCAGGTGGAATCGACATCGGTCAGGTGCAGATCGATGTCAGCCAGAGATGACCAAGATCGGTCACTGTCAGAAGGAAATTTGGGCAGACAACAAGCTATTAATGAGTCTCAAATGCCCATGAGGAGGTCTGAATGGGTAAGTAAGCCTCCAATTCATTATTCCCCTTCTTTATACTACTTGTTTCTCACTGATGGTGGAGAACCAGAAAGTTCTGATGAGGTAATGTAGGTAGAATCCAGGAAACAGTGGGAGCATGGCATGAATGAGGAAATTGATTCCTTGGAAGAGAACCATACGTGGGATTTGGTTGAGTTGCCAGTCAAAAATAAAGCACTAAAAAATAAATGGGTTTATAGGGTAAAGGAAAGAGAGAATGGACAAATGAGACATAAGGTTAGGTTGGTATGTACTAGACCAGATATTACCCAAGTAATAGGAGTTGTCAGCAAGTTTATGGCCAATCCAAGAAAGGAACACTGGAAAGCAGTTCAGTGGATTCTTAGATATCTAAGAGGGACCAACAGTAGGCATTTATGTTATGGAGGTTCAAACACTTCTCTTCATGGGTATGTAGACTTGGATATGGCAGGTGACTTGGATGGCAGGAGAAGCACCACAGGGTATGTGTTTATTGTTGGTGGAATGGTGGTTAGCTAGATTTCAAAGTTGTAGAAGGTTGTTGCCCTGTCTACTACAAAGGTAGAGTACATTGCAGTCATAGAGGCTAGCAAGGAAATGATATGGATGACTCGTTTCATGGAAGAGTTGGGAAAGGGGCAAGAGAATTGCAGATTGTATAATGATAGTCAAAGTGCAATTCATTTGGCAAAGAATTCAGCCTTTCATTCAAGAACCAAACATATACAGCTTAGGTACCACTTCATTAGACAGATATTGGAGGATGGACAGTTGAAGTTGGAAAAGATCCATATGGATGAGAACCCTATTGATATGTTAACAAAGCCGATAACAAAGGAGAAGTTGAATCTTCATTCAACTTTTGTTGGTCTTCAAGATTGAACTTGAAGATGGAGAAACAAGCCAGAGAAACAAGCTAGAGGATGTTGCTATACAGGTACAGGTGCAACTGTTTATCTCTAAGTGGGAGATTATTGAGTTGTGGAGCTAAAAGCTTCACCAATGAGCTACACAGTAATTGACATTGGTGGAATCGGTCACATAGTAACCAACATCGGTTATGGGTCGACTGACATTGGCCAGAACCAACCAACATCGGTTAGGGGTTGGCCGGCATCGGTCATCTTCAGATCGACACCGACTTCTGTGCATTTCCAGGTATTTCTAGAATTGCTAATTTTAGATGAACAACTAGTTTGCATGTAAAGACTAAAATTAGTCTTGAGTCTATTTTTCTAATTATTGTTTGCTTCTCAATTCTATTTAAGAGACCCATGGGGCAGTATTGTAATTAAGGGGTGTGCAAGATCAATTAGATCTTCAAGGTGCAAGATCAAGAAGATCTACAACACAAGGGGTAAGCAAGATCAATTAGATCTACAAGGTGTAAGATCAGGAAGATCTGCAAAGGTGCAAGATCAAGAAGATCTGTTGGAGAACAATTCAGTAATTGAGTTGGTTGTAATTGATTGAGAGAGAGAACTCTTAAGGGAGAATTATTGTACATCTACGACGTGTGAGAAGAGAGAGATTTCTTCATTGTATTTCCTTCTGGAAGAGTTTAATACAAGATTGTATTGTTTCTCGTATCTCCTATTCTTTGTTGTTTCTGATTTCTAGTTACTTATAACTTCTGGTTTCAATTCCATGTTTAGTTGCTTATATAAAAGTAATCAATTGTAATGTAAGATCCTTACAAGTGGCATCAGAGCTATGTGTATACACTAACACATAATTTCAACCCCACTCCATGGTGGGGTATTAAAATTGAGGTCAACTTATTGGGATGCTTATTTAAGTGGTTAAACAAGCTCCATTAGTAATATACCACCTCAGACCATAGGGGAATTCAAACATTGTATTACATTGAGCAAGTGATAAATGTTGTGGTTGTGTAAAATATAAGACCTTTCAACAATAAGATGGTTGACACAGATCCAATTGACATGATCATATTTTGTGTTAGCCACACTTGGGATCATCTAGAAACATGCAAAACTTGATAGATTAGAACAACCATACTTGTCATGGACATACTGTTGATGCAAGGTGAGTAGCCAAAAATTCCATGTCATAGTAAAAAATCTTGGAAGAGGGGGCCTAAAAACCTTAGATTTCATGTGATTTTATTTTTATATTAACACTTAAAATCTTCTTTAGAGAAAATATATTGATAGTATTATGCAACCTTGCTAATTTTAAGATTTAGGAAAGATTTAGGATGTTACACTTAAGTGTTTTATGTCATTTTATCCTTTCTTACATGGTATTGAGTCTAAACTATCGATTTTGTTTATCATGCCACATAAAAATGAGTCTTGTGTATACATCACTCAACTGTTTGAGGAGACATTATGCCACCCATTTGACACCATGCAATCTTATTTATGTGTGTTATTTGATTGAAAAGGGTAATGTTACGTTGCCCAATTAAATTCAAAACTTTGTACATCCAAGTCTTGAAACAAACCATTGATTACATATTTAGAGCATGATAACATTGTTATGTTTCTCAAATTATTTCATAGACTTGTTTGCTTTGTACGAAATGCCAATTTTGAAACCAAAGCCACATATGCCTTTTTGGATCTTTGCCTAGTGTCATTATGTCATTCAAATTTTGTCTAGCTTGTTATTTGTTCAAAGAAGCTTAGTTTCCAAAGTTGAGTTTTTAATTAACCTTAACAAGTTCAAATTCAAACATTGATTGATTTAATCCCATGCCTTGTGTAATTTTGGCCTAGACATCAATCTATTTCTTTTGGGTTGTGTAACTTAGGTTAATTCTTTACCCAATTTGAAAACTATTGTTTATGCCTTTATTTGGGAAAAACAACCTATCTTTCGTATGCCTTTTGTTAAATTCCTTATGCCAATTGACCAAGTTCATGTTTAAATATAAATGCCTAATTTATGCCAAAGTGTTTCAAATTTGTTAGATTAAATCTCTTACCTTGTTTTTTTTAAAGTCTAGTTTTTGTGCCTTTTCCAAAAGACCTAGCACATGCCTATTTTGAGCCTAGCTTTTGTGCCTCCTCTAAAAAACCTAGCAACTTTTGTTTTCTTTATATTAGACTTATTTGGAACACTTTGTCCCTAGAGTTTGGTATTCCAATTTTATTTCATCCACTTGACGTTTTATGTGAGACATTTTACATTAGACATATGATGCTAAAATGTTTTATACCAAGTTTTAGCATGAACCAATTTGAAGATACAACTCCATTCCTTCGACCAAGTTAGATCATGTTTGCACCATTTGTCCTTTTGGAAATTATTTTTAGGAGTTTATAGAACTTTAGGCCTTTTAAAAAAAGTTCATCATTGATGTGGATATGTATCATTACACTTATAATGGAGACATATAATCCAAGTTATGATGAAATCGCTACACAAATTGACTTTGTTCAAGACCCATATGGTGAAGAGGTGGTTTGTGAGATGGATATATATCCTCTTTAAAATACCTAATATAGGGAACAAAGAGAAGATCCTCAAGAATAGTATTCAGTGACATTATCTTTGGGTTGGTTAACATATGATCTTTATCCCCTCACCACTCATGGCATCTGGTCCCCCACCTATACCGTTAACCCTTCTTCAGATTGTGTGAGTCACTAAGCTCCACAATGTCTAAGGATTACCATACCAGGACCTTGATCTTTGGCTTGAGTGAGTAATCAAGCTCTAGAATGCCCTACCATTACCATTTTAGGACCTTGTCCTTTGGCTTGTGCATACAATCAAGCTCCATTATGCCCTACCATTTTCATTCCATGACCTTGTCCTTTGGCTCATGACATCAACCAAAATTTGTAGTGCCCTACCATTACCATTTTGGCCCTTCTAAGTACAGTAGCTCACTATCCCAATAAGGTTGTGTACCTATGACTAGACGAGTCACAATTACTATCCTAGGTCAGGAACCAACCTTTATTAAAACTATCATTATCCAACCACTAACCATTCTTCAACCATTTCTAATCATTCCCCATTTTATAAAACCCATACTAATCATCCATCCACAACCAAGCCAATCAATACATCCTCAACTCAGCCAATCATTTGAATACCAACATATATTCAAAATTGGTATTTTACAACTGATTGTCAACCAAGTCCAAGAAAACCAACCAATCCAAGATGTTTTTATTAAACCACCTATTTGTGATGAGTCAAATTATGATGAATCACCTTTTAATACTATGACTATTGTCGAGGAGTCTCACTCTGACAAGCCAGTCTTTGCTAAGTCACTTTTTAATGATTATAACCACCTTTGGGCAAATCATTACTTCGACCATATGCCTATTTTTAAAGAGACTCCCTATGATAAGCTAGTCTCTAAGGAGTTGTATCTTAACTTTTTTCCCCTCATGGAGGAGTCTCACTTTGATAAACCAGTCTCTGTGGAGCCCATTATACAATCATAGACCATTACTTGTCCCATACAAAATATTCAACAAGACATTATTATAGTAGCATTCACACCAGATGAAGAATCAACATTGAATTTAGGCTCTACTCTTGATATAACATCATATTTAGCATCATAATTAGAATCAATGTCAATATCAACATTAGATTTAGAGTCTTTTGGGTTAGACTCAACTTTAGAATCATAATATGTTCATGGTTGTTATAATCTTGGTTATTCATGTCTCATAAATCAGTTTAAATACATTTGTGATCCTTCCATAGTTTTTGAGGATGATTACTTTAGCATTGACATAAGTTCTCCTAGTATGTTCTAAGAGGATTGTGCTTCCTCTCCCCATTCCATTACCATTCCACGTGCCATTACCACCAACCAACCTAGCCATTATATTGACATTCTACCTCCCACAAGTGTTGATTTGGGACTAATAGAATCATACCTTATTGAACTGAATCGATGGAGACATATCAATTGTAGAATATCAGGGGGACCAAGACCACATTCATGTAGAAGAAGAACAATATCCCAGTGAAACATTTTTAGAGGTGCTAGGGGATAATAAAATTCCAAACTCAACATCTTCTAGTGAAATCTTGTTTGAGATGCTAAAAGACAATCAAAGTCAAAAGTCAAAGTTCCTTAATGAAACCTTCTTGAAGGTGCTATGGGACAATCAAGACAATTTTATTGGTGAAAATCTCATCGAGCTACAAATATCTAAGCACAACATTTCTTCATTACCTAATGAAGACATTATCAAATATAACATCAATACAACTTCCAATCTACAACATAATCAGATGGTAGCTTTTCTCATGCCCAAACAAAAAAAAAATTTGGTGGCCCTATCGAAAGCATATTTAGATGTCTTCAGTCCTATCATATCCAAAGTTATGTCAAATCCAAAATAAATATCATTGTGTGTACTTGAAAATCACAATATTCATTTATTACCCAACCATTATACATTCCATTATCATCCAACTTTACATTCTCAAATCAAACCTATCATCTAATATTTATCTCTATCCACCATCCTTGGCCATACTTTTCTTTACAAAGGTTACAAAGATATATTATCTTGAAATTTGGAGGAAATAAAATCAACAACCAACAAAAATCATAACAACATTTTTGGAGTCCAAATCTACAATAGGTTCTTGATAGAGCAGTTATTCAAAAGAGGTGTGGGCTAGCAATTTACATGATTGACTATTCTAGTTGTATCATTTGCTGATCAAGATGTGTATCTCCATATCAATAGGAACAACAAAAATTTTAATTGGCTAAAAACATTTACCTTACCAAAAACCATACCTTTACTATTTGCTTTTCACCTTGCTATTTTCCATTTTCCATTCCTCTTGCCATTATTTCATACCCTAACATTTAATGTGCCCTATCATTTGGGGGCAACCCTATTACCATTGCATCCAATTATCATAACATAAACATCCTTGAACTATGCCATACCATATGCCATCCCACCATGCTTTTCTTATCAGACCAAAGCTTGTTTTGACCTACCCTACCCAAGCTTATTTTGATCTTAGTTCCTTTGGCTCTTCTCGCACCTTCCATAAGGGGATTTAAATTCAGTTTCAGTTATGAGCATGTTTGTGTTCCTTACCATGATCTTAGTTCCTTACCCTAACATTCAAATTTTTGTGTTTAAATCATAGTGTATGAAAGTAGTGTGACAGTGGATCTGAAAATATATCTTTCATTTAGATTTGATTGTTACCACTAACTATAACTACCTTTGGGTAAATTAGTATTCCACCTTGTGTTACTAATTATAACCGCCTATGGGAAAATTAGTATCACAGACCTATGTCATTATTTTTTAATTATAATAATCTATGGAAAAATTAAGAACAACACCTTTTAACATGCATTGCCACATCACCTTGCCATTACTATTCTCATTTGCCTTGTTTGCCTTAATTTATGAACTTATTGTGACTTAGTCTGTTCTCATTGCCTTTTGTGTTGAAAAAACTACTATGACTTGAGGTCTTAATGGGACTATGTAGGACAAGCTTGATTCATGTTAAGGTCAATGCATTCCCCCTTTTTCATACACTCTCATCATTTTATGAGCAACCTAAGCCAACACTCTTGACATGTTACAAGTGGTGTCTCATAATTCTCAATTGAGTTAAGATTTGTCAAAATTCCAAAAACATTTCAAAAAATTTAAAATCCAAAAACATGTGTCCTATTTAAACCTAGTCAGTATTCCTGGGTGCTCTGGATTGCTCTTTCCTATCAAATCTCTTGCACAAGACATGTGCCTTTATTATTTATTGTTGGTAACATCCTAAATGGGATAACATATCCAACACATCTAACATTAACTTTTAATTCTAATCCAGTCAAATTGAGGATGAATAATAAGGCATTTTGATCAATATGAGTAATTTATGCATAAAGTGCTTGATCATGCTTAAGTGCTAGTTAAACCAAGTTAAAGCTTAATCAAGAATTCCATGGAAACTTGTTGAATACTTGTTTTTAGAAATGAATATTGAATATCTACATCATCATGCAACTTCATTTCTTGGGAAAACATTCTTAGGCCACAAATATGAGGATTCATTCCTCACATGCTTCATTAAAGCCCTCCATGCCTCTTAATTTCTCCTCTATCCCAAATATTGATGAACCTATTTATCAATTTTAATTACATAATTGGATTAATCTTTAGCCACACATCTCAATCTTGAGATGGATGGTTCAGGTTGATTCTACCCATTTGTAAAAATCTATAAATAGGAGGCCTTGCAACATGAATTTTAAGCTTGGATAATGCAAATTCACCATGCCAAATTGACTTTAGAGTCTCATGCAAATTAATGTTATAATGCCAAATTGTTGAGTCAAGCCAAGCCACAAGCCACAAGGTGCCAAAGAGAAGAGGAGATAGCCAAAAGAGAAGAGGAGATAGCCAAACCTCCTCTGATGAAGATTTCATAAGCACAAATCAAGAAATCCAATCGAAGAACACTCTTGGAGTATCAAGGAAGGTAAGGAATGTGTGTTTCTTTCATTTTATTTGTGCTTTGTTCATTTATTTTTCTTCACTAAGCTCCTCCTTTGAGATAGGCTTAAGGTGTTAGCATTTAGTGTGTTGTGTTTGATTTTTATTTCATTCACTAACATAATACTAATCTCCCCTTATTGCAATCCTATGTTCACAAATGGCATGCCCGGTGGGACCGAATAACTTCACAAAAATGATCACAAAGCTATTTCAAGAAACCTACTAATTATTTCCTTGTAGAATCTTGAAGTAAGAAGCCAAAAAGATTGAAAATTTGAGTAAAAGCATGTTTTTATAAAAGTCACGGGTTAATTCTAACACAGTCATGGTATTGTTGCTCTAAGTCATGGGATTGTCCTACAACTCATGATATTATGCTTAACTATTTTTCTTTCAGACTAACTGTGTGTTTCTATGTAGGTTTAACAATACCGCTACTATCTTAGTAGTGGGATTATTCTACAACTCACGGGGTTGCCAAAACACATCATGGTATTGTCTAACCACTAGTAAGTTAAGTAAAAATATCACTAATTTTAAAGTGGTGAGATTGTCCTACAACTCATGAGATTGTCACTATGAGTCATGGTATTGTAGTGTATAGAATAGGCCATTTTTTGGAGATTCATTTGGGGTCATTCAGACTCTGTTTTCAACGATTTTTTTAAAAAACCATGTGTTTTTTCCTATATTTCCATAGTATGTCATTATTTTAGCTTGAAGTTATATAATTTTTTCATAAAACCTCATTTTACCCCAAGTAGTGGGATTGTGACCCTAAGTAACGAGATTATTTTTTGTAATACCACAACTCTCAAAGTTGTAGGATCATTCTACAACTTGCAAGATTGTGAAACAGAGTCATAATATTGTGACAAACTATTAGCAATTGGTTACAATACCACAACTCTTAAATTTGTGGGATTATCTTGCAACTTGTGATATTGCTCTGTGGAGTAGTGGGATTGCATTGTGCAACAAACCTGAGACTTCATTTTTCAAAGTTCATTATTTCAAACTGAATTTAATAGGGCATACTAACTTTTTCATTGTAGGACTGGCTTGAGAAATTGCTAAAACATGTTTAGTTAACATTTTGCATGCTTTTAAATGAACTAGGAACATTATTTTGGTGCTTAATGTAACATTTAGGTGCTTAAGTAAGTATTTTTGAGCATTAGTTTTTAAAGTTCACAATTTTAAGACCAAGGAGTCAAAAGAACACCACTACACCTTTTGATTTGGGGATTAAAAATGAACTCTTCTTTAAAAGCTTTTGTGTTCATTACTTGTTTCAATTAGCACATTGTTTTTGAAAAACATGAGGATGTTGTGTGTATGCTCTTCCATTTATCCCCTTTAGGGAACCCTTGGAATCAAAAGTACTTTTCTTATTTGCAAATTGACTGGTCCAAGGCATAAAAAGAACATCATCTAAAGCACTCCCTAAAACCTCACAAAAGTATTGGCTGACCTTGACAATGACCCTAAAGTCTTTCTATTTTATGCTTTCTTTATTTCATGTAAACTTGGCTTTCAAGGAGGATGTCATTACCTCCCATGATTTATTTAGGGAAGCCTTGACCTAGGGTTTCACCTCCCAACACTGAATTCATTTGGCTCCATATTAGAGTTGCATATGAGATGTAGTGGCACTTTGGACATCTCACTACACTGAGTGAACATCAGGATGTAGTGGTTGCAAAAAGGACTAGACCTTTTTGCAACAAACCAAGTGATACGGACCCAAAATCCATGCTTTTCTTTTGCATTGTTTGATGTGAAAATCATTGTGCAATTTATTCCCATAAAATGTTTTGAAACTTGTAGATCTTAGACAAATTCCCACTTAACATGGAAGTATTGTTGGTACAAGGTGCGTCTAAAGGTCCATATCACAATACTGTCATTTAAGAGAAGGGGGGTATAAAAACCCTACTCGATAATTCACATTTACTTTTGGATGAACACTTAAAATCCTCTCAAATGATGTATATTGATGGATTCCAATAATACCAAGCAACCTTGTCAGTTTAAGATCTAAGAATGATTAATTAGTTGGTTTTGTCTTAGATTAAAGTCTTATTTGGAGTCAAAACTTGGTGTAGACAAATGACACAAACCTAAACACATGGTCCTCATTTTCCTTTGAACAAAGAGGCATTATACTACCCACGTGAATCATCAATTTTCCTTGTTCAAATTTCATCAAAACTTGGAGTCATATCATCCACTTTGGCATAGTTATGTTGCCCAATTGAGTCTAGACCTTTACCAAAGTTTGTTTAAGTCCTTCATTTATAATTTAAATTAGAAATTGCACCTTTATAAGTTCATAGGGTTGATGTGTTAAGTGGGTTCACAATTTGCACTAAACTTGAGGGAACTTAGGTTCAATTTCCAATTTGGGTTGAAGGCCATTTAAGACTCATGATCGTTATCACCACTTGATAGACTTAAGTCATTTTGTGCTAAACACTTGCACTTTGAGTCTATGCACCACAACATTTTGAGTCAAGAAAGGTAGTGTTATGATATCAAATTTGTGAGAAATTATCTTTATCTCATAAATTTTTTGAAACAAGCATTTTGTCACATTATTTGGGTGGTCTAGCACTGTTACACTACCCAAAACATTTTAGATATTGTTTCATAGGCCCACTTGCATAGAGTTCAAATTTGTTCCTACATTTTAAAACCAATATGAGTGTACCTTTGTGAACCTTTGTCTAGCACATTTACATCATTCCTTTTTATCTATCTTATTTGTTAAAGGAACTAAGTTTCATACCATTAATTGTGAGAAAACAAACTATCTCTAAAGTGACTTTTGTTTCATACCTTATACCTATTTGATTGAGTCCATGTCCAAAACTCAAATGCCTAGTGTTTGTTAAAAGTGTTTCAAATCCATTATATTAAAACTTTCATCTATTTCAAAGTCTAGCTTTTGATACCATTTTGCCAAGAGTCCTCGCACATGCTTTGTTTGAGCCTAGCTTTTGATGCCACATTTTAGACAAAAGACCTAACAACTTTTAATTTCCTAGATTAGACTGATTTGAAACACTTCAACCTTAACATTTGGTATTTTGATTTTTGGGTCATTCACTTAATCTTTTTTGTGTAAGACATGTAACATTAGACACTTAACGTTAGCTTGTGTTATCACAAATCTTTGTATAAACCTTTTGAAGAATCTAGACCAAGTTGGAATGTCATCTTTTTTTAGATAGTGTCTTTTTAGAGTTTGGAGACCTCCCTTTGTCACAAAGTATTGACTATGGATCCCAACATTTACTCTTACACTCATAGTATAATCATGTATAATCCAGGGATTAGTAATGTGGTTGCATAGGAAGAAATGGTGCAAGACCCCCACGTAGATATTATTGGTTATGAGATGGATCTTTATACCTCTTATGATACTCAATCAGGGGCACAAAGCCAAGGTCCATTAGCTAACTATTTGGTTAATACACCACCTTATTTAGAACAAGACCAAGAACAAACCTCACAATACCTAGCTATAATACCCACAACTGACAAACTAGTTATTTAATAGTCATGCTCTACTAATATGCCTTCCACATATGATCTATTTTTATTTGAGCATCATTTGTTGGAAAATAAAGATGAGATTTTGGTTAGAGCCATAGAGGTAAGGGCCAAGTTTCCAGTAGACTTCCCCTATGAGAATTTATCAAATCTAGTAAGAATGCCTCAAAACATAATTTATGATCAATAAGCTTCTTCTATAAATCCTTTGGCTCTAGTCCAAATAACATATCAGGACCTTAATTTTCTTAACAGAGGCAAAAACCTCATGTAAGACCACTTTAACCACATGCAAATGGCATATCAACCCTACTTGAATCTAGCATGTAATTTCAATTAGATGACCATGGTGAGCAAACCTCTTATTGAATTAGTTCCTTCAATAGGAGTTTTGATAGATGTAACTGGTTAAAATAATTAGAGTTCAAAACCATTCATGGAAAACACTTTGGTAGACAACTTGCTGCATATGCCCATTATTGAGGAAGTATCTTTTGCTTCTACATAGAATAATGAGAAAAATATAGTGGATAATGTGCAAGCAACATCCAATCCAAATCAAAGTGGTACTAACACACAAACAACTAGTCAACAACATGTGCCTATAGTTAATACCATGAGTGAACCATCATACTAGGGAGTAGGAGTTTCTACATCCCAACCTTAACTAGCTACTTCATCAACTGTGTAATTAATAGGATTTGGTATTCAAACAACACCCAATGTCATGCCTCAACAACAAAATGTGATGAATCCTACTCCTTAATTAGGGCTGAGTAGTATTCCATAATAATAGGCACAATCTAGTGTACCAACACAACAAAGGCTGAATGTATTACCACCTCAACAAGGGGCAACTAATGTTCGACCTCGTCAGGTAGTGACAAACATACATCTTCAATCACAGACTAGTGTACCAATCCAAAACTAAATGATGGTTAACTAACAATGTGTCAATATTGGTCAATGACAGATGCTAAATTTTAAATATGATTTTATTTCCCAATAAGGATTCATGAAACAAGGAGGCTCTCATTTTTCTCAAGTACCTACTAGACAACAGTCAGTTCAAAGTGTGCCACAAGTTCAGAGATAACGTCTTGGTTCATAAGTTCCCACTCAACATCAAGGTTTGATTAGTCAGAAACATATCCCTTTTCAACCATAGCTGGCATATTATAGTTATATCCATCCATTCAAACTACAAAATCCTCTAAGTCAAACCTTTATAACTAACTCAAACTATAATATCGCACAATCAAATGTGCAATTCCAAGTACATCCTAATCTATGTATACATATTCCTGGTCCATTTCCCAACCAAACCAATGTATCCCAATAGATATCTCCATCATACCCTAGTCAAAGTGTCCCACTTGTGACCTCCCAACCATCTACCCAAACCAATATTCTCCCTCAAACCAATGTTCCTTCTAGTTTCTTATCCCAAGAATTGCAACAGATGAAGGATATAATTACTACCATTTAGGCTAGGAAACAAACTAAAAAGTTTAAGTTGGATGACATGTATTCTTATCCATTCAATATGGAATAATTGCATATACCATTTCCTTCAGGTTATGAACCACTGAAATTTGACAAATACAAAGGGAAAGGTGACCCTAAGGCCCATTTAATTGATTTCTTTGTCGCATGTCAACCAGTCACATATAACGATATATACCTTTTATTGTTGTTTCCAAGGAGCTTAATTAGACAAGCCTTTGGGTAGTTTTTAAAGTTTCCCAAGAATTTAGTAATAGCTTTTGATGATCTTTCTGATAAGTTTGTGCAACACCTTTCCTATAATCTTGAACATGAGATTTTATTGGTTGACTTAACACAAGCAAAACAAAAATCCGGTGAGAGTTTTTCAAGTTATCTACAGTGATGGAGAGATCTTACAAGCTGATTCACTCATAGTTTACCAGATAAACAATTATCTACTATGTTTACTAAAAATTTGCATAGTGAGATTGCTTATCATATGGAACTACAATGTGTGCATACTTTCAAGGAGATCATTAACAAAGGCTTGTTGATTGAGTGAGCCCTTATAAATAAAGGGATCATCAAGCTTACTTTAACTAATCAGAATCAAGTTACCAATCAGGGAAGTGGCCAAAACCAACATCCAATCCAAGTGCAAGCATCACAACCAACATAGGCCAATAACCAAGATAGACCAAAGCAATTCAATCGCAATAGGAATGTTGTGGGTAATGGAGTAACCAAGTCATGTTATGTCTAAATAATGAAAACATCATCTATACCAATTTTTCAACTTAATCCTACCCAACAACCTCTCCAACCAATACCACAAACACAACTAAGACCCACATAACAAATGCAACAACCTATACCATTATAAACCCCTCCTCTAAGGAGAACTATGCCTACACGTCATGTATTTAGTGACTTAAGAGAACCTATTGAGTCTGTATTTCACAAACTTATTACTAGTAATCTGATTATTTGGCCTATACCAAAGCATTATCCATAAGGCATTCCTTATCCTGATTGGTACCATGAAAAAACATTCTGTGAATATCATTAGGTCAATGGGCATAATCTATGAAGATGTGTGTAAATCAATCATTTTATTGAGAATATGTTGGAGAATGGGGATATAACATTGGATAATGGTGCTTCCACCTCTAATAAAACTCTTGAGATTTATCAAAACCCCTTTCCCTAACATAATACCCAACAACAACATAAAAATCAACAACAACAATAACATTGGCAAGTGCAACAACAAAATCAATAATATCAAAATCAAAGGCCAAAATAGTAGAATCAACAACAAAACCCACAACATCAAAATAATGGACAAAACTAAGGTCAAAACAATAACAACCAATAAACCTACCATGTAGTTACACATGACTACAACAAGGTTGTAGGTCATATTATATGGGGTAGCATTAATACCATCTCCATTAATCCTATACCAATCACTAATCAATCTAGACCATTTGTAAGCAATACCACTCAACCAAATTACATGGATAATCATTATTTGACTTGAGACTGTACACAGGCAAACCAAAAAATTAGGACTTCCACTTTTAGACCTTATACTAATAACCCACCCTTATCACGTGACCACATACAAGTGCACTGGTAATTGAAACTCGTCCTATCTAGTCTCATGCCATTCCCAACATTTGTTAGCAATTATGGTCTATCATCTAATACCGATTGTGTAATCAAAACTTAGAGTTTAAAGATTACTATCCTAGGCCCACAACTATCTACCTGTTGTCCAACCAATTGTTTAGCCTCAAAATAAACCATTCACCATTGACTAAGATAAATAGTTTGATATTATGGAACAATTACAGAAGACACCAACATAAATCTCTATTTTAGATTTGTTATGAACGTCAATAATCCATAAGAACATTTTGAATAAAATTTTAACCTAATCCATTATTGCTAGTGACATATCCCCTAATAAATTTCAAGCTTTGGTTGGACACCTAGATCCAGCCCAACAAGTCACATTCAACCAAAGAGATATGTCTTCCCTTGGCCCACTCCATAATAATCCATTGTACATAGAAGTTTCTATAAAGCATCATAAATTAAAACATGTCCTTATAGATAATGGATTAGGCCTCAACATAGTGTCTCTAAAGCTCATCAAGCTTTTTTGGTACACAATGGTAGATCTCCAGCCATAAATGATAACTATGAAAGCCTATGATAATAAGGAAAGAGAATCACAAGGCACTGTTAGCTTATCGGTTATCATTGGGCCTTTGACCCATGATACACTTTGCCATGTGCTTGATCTTGAGTTGTCATATAATATGCTTCTAGGTAGGCCTTGGTTACATGGGATTTATATAGTCCCATCAACACTGCACCAATGTCTCAAGTTCTCCCACTCAGGGATGGAAGTGAATATTCTAGAATATTTATAGCCATATAAACACTGCAAACATCTTGAGGTTGAGTTTCAAAGCTAAAATTACCAATAAGTTCCAAGCAAGATAAAAGAAAGGCCATACTTATTGATCTTCCACAAGATAATTGCATAGATCCTAATACCTTGGATTCCCTTTCCCACATGCCACCTCTTGAAGCTTCCAATCATTTCACCACATATACATTAGCAACAAAAGAACAAAGATAAAGGACTTGTCATGTTTATACCAGCATTTGGCTTAGAACCAAACCCTCTTGAAGGGGATGACTCATGGTTGTACAATGAAAACCAAGATGATTATTATAAAAGTGAAAAGTATGATATTCCTAATAAGATCATGGAGCATCAAGATTATGAAGGAAGAGGCCTCAAACTGAATCAACAAGGAACCATTGAGCCAATTTCCATGACTAAGTACAAAAGACCCTATGGACTTGGATTTAGACCACCTGTGGGTGACCCCACATATCTTATGCAAGTTCCATCACCGATGACTAGTGATGATGATGCTAAAAATGAAGCAGAATCTGATCATAGCCTCAACTTTGATGACCTAGTTGAGACTAACCTATTTGATAACGATGCCATATGTACTCTTACCTAATCATTTGTCACAACCCATTATCATTATACTATCCCCAACTGATAAATTGGGACCAACAAGAATCCAGTTTACCAATTGATGAGTTTCAAAATGATGAGGCATTTTATGGTTTTCTAAGCCTTAGAGACAATTTTCTATTGGGATATCATAAATTAGGATTCTCAATTACATTAGATCCTGAAGCCTATTTTAGAGAGCAGGTGAACACCCTTAGCCAAAAATAAATGAATAAAACATTGAGGTTCCAAAGTGAAAACCTCTTTGAGGCACTTTTTAACCAATGAAAAAGTAAAGATAAAGGCCAGTTTAATGGAAAAAACCTGTTTCAAGCACTATTAGATGGGGGTGTTCATTCTTTTTCAAATTTAGACTAGGAAACCACCAATGATGAACTTGCCTATGGATCCAAGTTCAATTTTGCACAACAAAAAGTATTTATTTGAATTCTTCAAGAATTTTTTATTATTTTTATCACATAGCTAGATCTCCCATTGGGGGACTCAGATTCATCATGCATAAGAGACGTTGAAGAGCAAGTCCTAATAGAGGACCCTGATATAGTCCAAAAGTTCAAGTCTTTGCCTACTATCCTAGAAGATGGTTCAACCCTTCTAGTTGAAGATACAACAGAGGTAAACATCAAGACTCCATCAAACCCAAAATGGATAAAATTAAGCATGTCCTTTACTGAGGAGGAACGTGAAGTCTTTATAGCTCTATTAAGAGAATTTGTAGATATCTTTGCATAAGCTTATTTTGACATGTTAGGTTTGGATCCTGCCTTGGTTCTGCACCACCTTGTGGTCAATATTGATGATAAACTAGTGAAACAAAAGTTACGTAAGATGTATCCTTGCATTACTATCTTGTTAAAGAAAGATTTAGAAAAAAATTTAGAAGCAGGATGTATCTAGTCCATTGACTAGTCAAAATGGATATCTAATGTTGTACCTATTATCAAAAATCTTGAAAGAATCATAATTTGTATTGATTTTTGAGACATAAACAAAGATTTTCCTAAGGATGACTTTACATTGCCTAATATTGACATGATCATTGAATCCACATTAGGTTATGAAATACTTTCACTCATGGATGTCTTTTCAAGATGCAACTAGATCAGAATAACACCAGAAGACCAACATAAAACAACATTCACTACTCCATGAAGAACATTTTATTTGGTCTTAAAATTCTTGATCTATATATCAAAAGGCCATGATTGTCATATTCTATGATATGATGCATGAAATTGTCGAAGACTATGTCGACGACATATTAGGAAAATCTAAGACCAGGGTCAACCATCCAATAGTGCTATGTAGGATATTTGAAAGATTATGGGAGTGCAAAATCAGACTCAATCCAAAGAAATATTTTTTTGGAATAACCTTAGGTAAATTACTTGGCTTCATCATGTCTCATAGAGGCAATAAATCCAATCTAGCCAAAGTCCATGCTATAATTGAGATGCCACCACCAACCAATTTGAAACAACTCCATAGTTTATAGGGTAAGATCTAGTCAATTCGATGCTTTATATCTCAATTAGTAGACAAGTTTCATCCATTTACACATATTTTGAAGAAGGGAGTTACATTTCATTAGGATGATCACTACCAAACAAATTTTTAACAAATCAAGGACTATCTAGTTAATCAACCTGTTTTGTTACCTCATATGCCAAGAAAGCCATTCTTGTTGTATCTATTAGATACTAACAATGCTTTGGGGGAACTTTTGGCTTAACATGATAATAATGGAAAAGATCATAAAATATACTACTTAAGCCATACCTTGGTCACATATGAACACAACTATGCACCTATTAAAAAAGCTTATCTATCTATGCTCTTCATAGCTCAAAAACTATGCCATTACATGTTGAATTATAAGACCATGGTCATTTCAAAAGTAGATCCGCTCAAGTATCTACTATTTAAAATATATTTACAAGGTAGAATGGCCAAATGGATCATGATTCTTAGTGAGTTTGACATAGAGTATGTCAATTAGAATGTAATCAAAGGATAGGTCCTTATAGATCAACTTGCTAAAGCACCCCTTGCAGACACAAAGCCACTCACATTTCATTTTCTTGATGAATCCATAATGACCATAATTGACACACCTATTGAGGAGCAACACTGGAAGCTATATTTTGATGGTTCATTTACTGCACATGGATATGGGGAAATCCTCTTATTTATTACACCATAGGGGGATCTAATCCCTAAATCATTTAGAATCAATTTTCCTTATACAAATAACATGGCTGAGTATGAAGCACTTGTCACAAGACTTCGATAGGTAGTACACTGGAACATATCTCATCTCCAAGTTTATGGTGATTCTCAATTAATCATCAATTAGGTCACATACCATTTCCAAACCAAAGATGACAAGCTAGTTCCATATAAGGCTGTGGTTGATATCCTAAAGTAGCAAATTACAAATATCCAATTTGAGCATATACCAAGGGCTAGTAATAGAACTATAGATGCCATGGCTACTATTGGCTCTCTAATTTGACAAGTAGACAAAGCTAAAGAGTATCAATTCCTCATCAAGAATTTGGCCACACCAGCTCATGAACCTTTAACTATGGCAATGATTTGTGATATTGTTAGTCCTAATTATATCTGGTACTCAGACCTTTACGACTACCTTATGACCAATTTCTACCACCTAACCTATTTTGAAAAAAACCAAGGTATTTATTCATCATTTCACTTGCTATACTCTACTTGGATCCACCCTTTACCACCATAGTTTTGATGGAACTCTACTTCATTGTTTAACTTCAAGAGAGTCTACACTAGCGTTAAGAGAAGTTCATGAAGGGATATATGGATCTCATTCTAATGGGTCAGTCCTATCCAAAAAGATCTTGCATATTAGTTATTATTGGCCCATGATGGACGTAGATGCAGATACATATGTAAAGTGTGACAAATGTCAATGACATGCTAACCTGATTCATGCCCTAACCTAAACTCTAAAACTGATGTTGACACCATGGCCATTTGCTACATGGGGAATCGACCTCATTGGGAAGATCAACCCCACTTCATCTAATGGACATAAACATATCATTTGGATTAAAGATATTAACCTCATTTACATGAATAGAAAGAAAAATTCTAAGTTCATCTTCAACCATCTCATTTGCTGCTATGATATCCCTTCTGACATTATATCTGATAATGGAGGATCATTCAAGAATAAGGATGTAGACAAGCTATGTATCAAATATCACATCACACAACATTTTTCTATAGCACATTACCCTAAAGGTAATGTCCAAACCAAAGCATCAAATAAAACCATTATCAATATTCTTATAAAGAGTATCAATGATGTTGATCATAATTGGCACCTTTAGATTTTGCCAACCCTTTGGGCATATCATACCAATCACCATACCCCCACAGGAGCCACTCCATATTCACTTGTTTATGGTACTGAATCCATCCTTCTCATTGAGGTCAAATTACCTTCACTACATATATATTTCAAGCATACCCTAGATGATCATGGCTATCGAGTAGCCCACCTATAATAGCTAGACTTGATGAAAAATGCACAACTACACTCAATAATCTCCAGGCATATCAGAACTAACTTAAAGGCCACTACAATCGATGTATCAAGTATAGAACATTTGAACTTGGTGATCTTGTTCTTATAAAAAACCAAAATAATACCATGGCTGAGAAAAAGCATAAATGTAAATTCAAACCAAACTGGATAGGGCCTTTCATAATTACTACTGATTATGGATCAAGAACATATAGGCTCACCACACCAGATGGAGATGAACTTCCTAAGATGATTAATATTATTCACCTTAAGCACTATTATGCTTGAGTGCTAGGGTGTATTTTTTATAAGGACCATTTCATGTTGTGTTGTTTTGTCCCTATTCTTCTTTGTATGAATATCATGCTTATCATTCCTTTTAGCCCATTCCATTTTTTTACCATCCCATTCTATCGACCAACCATGTTTTAAATCCTATCTACCTACCCTGTTTGACCTTGGTTTTTGCCATTCATTACACATTTTTATCACCAAATAATTTGATCAATTTCATCAATTATTTCAAGTAATTTAGGTAGAGATCATATTTTGGAGCAGTATGATAGAAGTTCTGGTAGTTGCATCCTTTGTTTGTTATTCCTTTCTTATCACCAGTCTTGTAACTAATTATAACCACCTTTGAAAAAATTAGTACCATTGATCTATGTCATTGTGTCCTCATTATAAATGTCTATGGGCAAACTAGGGGAAACATTAGTTTATTAAGTCTTGATATACCAACTTACCACTTCCTATGCCACACTATGCCTTTTTACCAATTGTGCATGTTTTATTTGAATTGACTACTACACTAGTCAAATTCCTCTACTGTAGGGTTGAATACAATGACTTGAGGTCTTGCTTTGGGACTATGTAGGTAGTGCTTGATATTTATTGAGGTCAGCTTAGTCACCTTTTCCACCATGATCTTGCCATTTTATGAGCAACCTATGTTTGAACGCTCTCACCATTTTATGAGCAACCTAAATTTGAACGCTCTCACCATTTTATGAGCAACCTAAATTTAAATGCTCTTGTTTTTTTTCAAGAAACCTAAGTTTGAACTCTCTCACCATTTTTTGAGCAACCTAAGTAAACACTCTCACTATTTTGTGAACAACCTAAGTTTGAATGCTCTCACCATTTTATGAGTAACCTAAGTTTGAACGCTCTCATTGTTTTATGAGCAACCTAAGTTTGAACACTCTCACTATTTTGTGAGCAACCTAAGTTTGCATGCTCTCACCATTTTACAAACAACCTAAGTTTGAACGCTCTCACTATTTTGTGAGCAACCTAAGTTTGAATGCTCTTGCCATTTTACAAGCAACCTAAGTTTGAACACTCTCACCATTTTGTGAGTTTGAACCATTTGGTGTCTCATCATTCTTGATCGAGTTGAGATACTTCAAAAATTCCAAAAACATTTGTAAAATCATTAGAAAAAACCAAAAACATTGACCATTTCTTTGCCTTAAAGATTCTGGGAACCCTTACTAAGTTGCTAGCAAACCACTTGTCACTTAGTTTCCCCATCTTTTTTGGCCTTTTATCTCACGCACTTGCCATTTTGCAAGACCATTCTTATTCTTCTATCACATCCATTATATTTGTTTTCATCAGTTATCACATTCTTCCCATTCCCTGGGATAACTACATTTGGCTTAAAGTTTTTTATTGGATATTACATCCATGAAACTATATAGTAGTGTCCACTTGCCTAGTGCATATGGAGACAACTCAACCACCCCCTCCTTTTTCTTTTATTCTCCTATTTTGTTTATTTGTTAAGTTGTCACCTATTTTATAGGGGCAATGTTCATATGGTTTATATTATGTTATTTGTTTGTTTCTACTTATTTTATTTATTTGTTTGCTTGTTTGTTTACTTTCAACACTGTTGCCTTGATTCAGTTTATGTGTGCTCATTGAGTGATTCCTTACCCACACTTACACTTGAATCCATCAATGTACATATGTTTACATTGTCATCATGGTTTTTATCATTAGTGCATTATTTTATATTGAGTATTGGATTATGGGAGTTAGTCCTTATGCATATTTTGGCCAAGTCTTCATGATGTTATATCATGATGCCTACCAATACATGATATAACAAACCTCAGCTTCAATAAGTCTATTCAAAAATGGCAAAATCAACATCTCTTCAACATTGATATCCCAATCATATCCCAAACATAGTAATTAACCATGAAATAATTTCAACCTTTATTAGTTCAGAAGAACATCTCCCTACTAGTAGGTTGTTCCAATTCAACCTTACCCTCTATGATTCAATTACCATCATCATTTAGCTGATCAATCATGTTTTCCATAATCGGGGTCCAATGATTATAACCACCTATAGGCAAATCATTACACACAGTCTCACCTGCATTTTTCAATAATTATAACCACCTTTGGGCAAATCATTATGTTGTCACCACTTTATGTTTTCTACCCATATAGGGGCACATTGTTATCTTGTTTGTCTGTTCTAACTAGGGCAACTCCATCTTCTCATACCACATTACCACTATTAGGTATAATGCTTATAACTACTTTAGGAAAACCATTATACACCATCCCACTTGCATTCTCATTAATTTTGACTACTTTTTCAAAATCATTCTGTTTTCACCCCATCATCTTTCCTTTCTTTGGTCCCCTCATTTTGCTTTTTTTTTAAGGTATAGTTTGCTAACCTAATTGTGCCAACCATTCCCTCGAGGGGGCATCGTACAATTAGTTTATCATCATTACAGTTGTAGGCATACAGGACCTTTTCATTCTTTGAGAAGACATTACCATGCTTATAGCTTGCAATGCCTTCTCAAATAGGGGAAAATTTTAGACACCTAAATCTAGTCACTAATGACCTCCAATTAGGCTTTTGACCAATTATTACTAAAATACATAATTTGGCCTAAAAAAACTAAAGCAAATTAAAATCTTTAAACCTGATATAGTCAAGTGTTGATTTTAGCTAGGGTATCCCAAAATGGGACAGTGCAATTTATGGGCCAACTAACTTTGATTAGATCATTCTGAGTTAAAATGCTAATTTTGCACTTGGGTGCTGTGGATTACTCTTTCCTATCAAATTTATTGCACAAGACACATGCATTTTTTATTTTCTATTGATGACATCCTAAAGGAATAATGGATCCAATGCATTTGACATTGACTTCCAATTCCAATATAGTCAAATTAAGGACCAATAACAAGGCATTCTAATCAATTTGAGTAATTTGTTTACAAAATGCTTAATCATGCTTAAAAACTAGTTAAACTAAGTTAGAGCTTAATCAAGAATTCCATGGAAACTTGTTAAATACTTATTTTTAAAAATGAATATTGAATATCTACATCATCAGGTGACCTCATTTCTCGAGAAGACATGGCTAGGCCATAAATGCCACAAATATAAGGATTTATGCCTCCCATGCCTCATCAAAGCCCTCCATACCTCTTTATTACTCCTCTATCCCAACTATTGATAAGCCTATTTATTACTTTTAATTTCATAATTGGATTAATCCTTAGCCACACATCTCAATCTTGAGATGGATTGCTTAGGTTGATTCTACCCATTTGCAAAAATCTATAAATAAGAAGCCTTGCCCCATGAATTTTAATCTTGGATAATGCAATGTTACCATGCCAAATTGACTTTAGAGCCTCTTGCAAATTAGTGTTATAATGCCAAATTGTTGAGCCAAGCTAAGCCAAGCCAAGCCAAGCCACAAGCCATAAGGTGCCAAGGAGAAGAGGAGATAGCCAAGCCTCCTTTGATGAAGACTTCATGAGCACAAACTGAGCAAGCCAATCGAAGAACACTATTCGAGTATCAAGGAAGGTAAGGAATGTGTGTTTCTTGAATTTTATTTGTGCTTTGTTCATTTATTTTTCTTCACTAATCTCCCCCTTTGAGATAGGCTTAAGGTGTTAGCATTTAGTGTGTTTTATTTGATTTTGATTTTATTCACTAACACAATACTAATCTCCCCTTATTACAATCCCATGTTCACAATCCTCTATCCACCTTACTAGGGCAAAATCCATTATTATTTCTAATCCATTCCATTGCCATTAGGGCTACGACCTTTACATTTACATATATCCTTACTTTAGGACACCACCCATTTATCATTCCATTGAGCCTTCACACATAGATATTGACTTGGTTGATGACAAGATACCTTCTATTGATTTTACTTTCGATCTTTCTGTGTGTTGATTGCTTAGTTATTTACCTATTTGTTTATTTATCTATTTTTTTGATTTCATTATTGTGCCTTGACTCAGTTTATATGAATTTATTAGGTGATTCTTTGCGCATTATTCTTGAGTCTATCCATTTTCATACGTCAACATTGTCATCATGGTTTTTATCATTGGTGTATTGTTTTTAATTATTTATTGGATTAGGAGTAAGTATTTATGAACATTTTGACTAAGTCATCATGGTGCTTTATATCATGGTGCCTACCATCACATGCTATAGTAAAAATTAGCTCAGGAAATATTACAAGCAATGGAGCCACATACACTTCTCCTTGGTAACCTTGGTAAACCCTCCCACCCTTGATCAAATTAACCAATTAACCATTTTGGTTATATCAATGCTAATACAGATGAACATCTTTAGATTGGTAGGTATAATCGAATCATTTCCATTGATCAATTTCTTATTCTTCTATTCATCTCTTTTATTACTTTGCATATCTTTGTGTGCATAATTAATTGTGTCTTCTTCAGTCATTGGACCATCACATCTATGTTTGCATCCAATCATATTTAATTTGTAGGATAGGTTATATCCTTTAGTTATGATTACCAATCTGCCCAACTAGGGTATAATAAAAAAAATTATTCACTCCAGGTCAGCTTAATGATTATAACCACCTATGGGAAAATCATTATTTTGACTAATCCATCTTACTAGGGCATGTGACTATGCCACTGATTATAACAACCTATGGGAAAATCAATGTCTCAACTTTTGTTACTAATTATAATAGGCTTTAGTTAAATCAATAATTTTTAAATCAATGTGTGCAAGCATTGTCTCGATTGGATTAATCTCACCTATTTGTTAATTTCATTCTTCATTTTTGATTCTTTTCAAGGGACCATTCATTAATTGTATGTGTTGGCCACTCCCTTAAGGGGGCATCATTATAGGATTCCTAAAATTTGTTTAGAGATTTTTATTCAATCATTACCTTCTATAGACACCTAAATCTAGCCACCGATAACCTCCAATCAGGCTTTTGGCCAATTGACACTCAAAATGTACAATTTGGCCTAAAAACACTAAAACATGCTAAATGATGTGAAACTGACATATTCAAGTGCTGATTTTGGCTAGGGTATCACTAAATGGGGTAATGCAATTTATGATCCAGCTAATTTTGATTAGATCATTTCAAGTCAAAATGCCAATTTTGCACCCATGTGCTTTGGATTGCTCTTTCCTTTCAAATATTCTACACAAGATGTGTGCCTTTGTTATTGTTTTTGGTAACATTATAAATGGGAATATGGTTCCAACACATTTGATAATGCCTTCCAATTCCAATCCAGTCAAATTTAGGACTATTAACAAGGCATTCTGAGTAATTTGGGTAATTTGTGCATAAAGTGCTTAATCATGCTTAAGAATTAATTAACCCAAATCAAAGCCTAATAAAAAATTCCATGGAAACTTGTTGAATACTTATTTTTAGAAATAAATATTGAATATCTATATCATCTAGTGGCCTCATTTCTTGGGAAGACATCCCTAGGCCATAAATGCCACAAATATCAGGATTCATGCCTCACATTCCTCATCAATGCCTTCCATGATGCCCTCCATGCCTCTTAATTACCCCTTCTTTCAATGTCATGATGAGGATAATTATAAAATTAATTCCAAAAATTGAATTAATCCTCAACCACACATCTCAATCTTGAGATGGATGGTTGAGGTTGATTCTGATCAAGTCCAAAAATCTATAAATAGGAGGCCTCAAAACATCATTTCAAAAAAAAATCTTTCTTGATGCAAAGTTATAATGCCAAATTGGTTCCAAAAGCTTCAAGCAACTAGTGTTACCATGCCAAATTGATTCCAAGCCAAGCCAAGCTACAAGCTAAAGGTGCCAAGGAGAGATGGAGGTAGCCAAGCTTCCATTACCCAGGACTTCATGAACACAAGTCGAGCAAGCCACTTCTACAAAGGCATTTGGAGCATCCAAGGAAGGTGAATGAACTCTTGTATTTGATTCCTTGATTTTTAGTTGTGTTTGTCATTTGATTTTGTTAACTAAGCTCTCCCTAGTGTCTAGGCCTAAAGATGTTATGCTATTAGTGTGTTTATTTCACTTTGTTTTCATTTTGAAACTAACACCATACTAACCATCCTCTCTTGAGTCAAATTCCTAGATCACATAATGGCACACCCGGTGGGACTAGACGCATCCTAAAAATGAAGAAGATCATTTTTCAACTCTAAAATATTTATTTGAGCCTTAAAAACTCTTGCAAATTAATTTTCTAACTTTATTTTGACATTTTTGTTTGCCACAATTTTACACAATAATCGATGTTGACAAGTAATACTGACATTGGTTACCTATCTTAACCGACATTAGTCAGTAGAAATGACATCGACCAAATCTTAGTTAGTCAAAGCAATTGACATTGATGGTAATAATTGATGTCGGTCACTATGTTTTTCCAAAAACATAGACCTAAGAGTTACTTTTTCAAAGTTCATTATTTCAAGCTAAAAAGAGCTTCAAAGATAAAGGACATGCTAACAATTTTGCTACATGACCAAGTTGGATATTTGCTCAAAACATGTTTAAATCACCTTTTACATGCTTAAAAATTAATTAGGAACCTTGTTTTGGTATTTAATAAATAATTTAGGTGTTTTCGATGAATGTTTTCAAATTTTACAACTAAGACCAAGGGGTCAAATGAACACCACCAAACTTTTCATTTGGGTATAAAATTGAAAACACTTGTCAATTTTTGTTTGCACTAGTTGTTTAGTTAGATTTTGTTTGGCAAAGAGAAGAATGTTGCATGTATGCTCTTCTACTTTTCCCCTATAGGGAACCCTTGGAATCAAAATCCCCATTCCTATTTCAAATAGCCTAGTCCAAAGCTTAGAAATAAAGTCATCTAAATCACTCCCCAAAAACTCATCAAAGTTTGGGTGACCTTGAAAATGACCCTAAAGTATTTATACTTTCATGCTTTATTTATTTATGCATCTTGGCTTGCGAGGGGGACTTCATCACCTTTCATAAGTTCTTTAGGGAATCTTTGACCCAGGGTTTCATCTTTTACCATTGACTTCATTTGGCTCCTTTGGAGTTGCACATAGGACGTAGTGGCATTTTGGACATCGCACTACACTGAGCAAATAATAGGATGTAGTGGTTGCAAAAAGGATTAGACCTTTATGCAGCAAGATAAATGATACAGACCCAAAATCCATGCTTTTATTTTACATTGTTTGGCATGAAAGTCATTGTGTAATTGATTCCCCTAAATCATTTTGAAACTTGTTAGTTCTTAGACAAATCCCCACTTACCGTAGAAGTATTATTGGTGCAAGGTGCACCTCAAGGTCCATGTCACAGTACTATCATTTGAGAGAAGGGGGGTGTAAAAACCCTACTATATAATGTGCATTTACTTTTGGATGAACACTTAAAATCCTCTCAAATGATGTATATTGATAGATTCTAATAATACCAAGCAACCTTATCAGTTTAGGATCTAAGGGAGATTAATTAGTTGGTCTTGTCTTAGTTTAAAGTCTTGTGTGGAGTCAAAAACTTGGTGTAAACAAATAATTCAAACCGAACACATAGTCCAAATTCTCTTTTGAGCAAAGAGGCATTATGCTACCTATGTGAGATCATCAATTTTCCTTGTTCAAAATTTTTTGTCAAAAGCTTGAGAGTCATATCATCTACTTTGGTACAACTATGCTACCCAATTGAGTCTAGACCTTTACCAAAGTTGTTTAAGTCCTTCACTTATAATCTAGATTCAAAATTACACCTTTACAAGTTCATAGGGTTGATGTGTTAAGTGGAGTCACCATTTTCACTAAACTTGAGGGAACTTAGGTTTAATTTCCAATTTGGGTTGAAGTCCGTTTAAGACTCATAGTCATTATCATCACTTAATAGACTTAAGCCATTTTATGCTAAACACTTGCACTTTAAGTCTATACACCATAACATTTTGAGTTAAGAAAGGTAGTGTTATACTGTCAAAATTATAGGAAAACATTTTTGCCTTAGAGAGTTTTTAAAACAAACCTTTTTTGTCAGACTTTTTGGGTAGTATAGCATCATTATGCTACTTAAAACATTTCAAACATTGTTTCATAGACCCTCTTACATAGAGTTTCAAATTTGTTCTAATATTTTTAGACCAATTCGAGTGTACTTTTATGATCTTTTGTCTAAAGCAGTTATACTGTTCACTTTTGTCTAGCTTGTTTGTCTAAAAGAACCCAATTTTATACCATTTTTTGTGAAAAAATAAACTATAGCTAAATTGCCTTTTATTTCATACCTTATACCTAGTTGACCAAGTTTAAGTCCAAGAATCAAATGCCTAGTGTTTGTTAGAAGTGTTTAAAATATGTTAGATTAAAACTTTCATCTATTTTCAAAGTCTAGCTTTTGATGCCATTTGGCCAAGAGTCCTAGCACATGCCTTGTTTGAGCCTAGTTTTTGACGTCATGTTTAGCCAAAAGACCTAACAACTTTTAAATTCCTAGATTAGACTAATTTTAAACGCTTCAACCTTAGAGTTTGGCATTTTGATTTTAGGTTCATTTACTTACTTATCTTTATGTGAACAATGAAATGCTAGATACTTCACGCTATCTTGTTTCCTTACAAAACTTTGCATAAACCTTTTGATCCTTTTGAAAAAATCTAGACCAAGTTGGGACATCATCTATTTTAGATATTGTCTTTTTTTAAAAGTTTGTAGAACTCCTTGACCTTTTATTGCAAAGCATCAACTATGGATCCCAACATGTATTCTTACACTTGTAGTGGAATCATATACAATCCAAGGATTAGTAATTTGGTTGCACAAGAAGAAATGGTGCAAGACCCCTATGTAGATAATATTGATTATGAGATGGATGATTATCCCTCTTATAATACTCAATTAGGGGCACAAATCCAATATCCATTAGCTAACTATTTTGTTAATGCACCACCTTACACAGAATAAGACCAAGAGCAAATCACACAATACTTAGCTACAATACCCATGGTAGATGAGCCAATACTTTAACAATTGTATTCTACTAATATAACTTCCATGTATGATCCATTTTTTTTAGCGACTTTTGTTAGAGAACAAAGATGAGATTTTGGTTAGAGCCATAGAGGTAGGGGCTAAGTTTCCAACAAAATTCCCCCATGAAAATTTACCAAGTCTAGTAAGAGTGCCCCACAATATCATTTAAGATCAACATACTTCTTCTAGAAATCCTATGGCTCTAGTCCAAAAAATGTACCAATATCCTAATATATCTAATCGAAGCAAAAACATCATGGAAGAGTAGTTTAATCAAATGTAGATAACATATCAAACATATCTAAATCTAGCACATGATTTCAATCAAATGAACATGGTAAGTAAGCCTCTCATTGACCTAGTTCCATCAATAGGAGTGATGATAGAGTTAACTAGACAAGATAATTTGAATCCCAACCCATTCATACAAACTATTTCAATGGATAACTTAATGCATATACCTGTTATCAAAGAAGTGTCTTTGGCCTCTACATTAAATCATGAGCCAAATGTAGTGGACAATGTGCAAACAATGTCTAGTCTCGATCAAAGTGGTACTAATACACAAACAACTAGTGAAAAACATGTGCTTATAGTTAATCCCATGATTAGATCATCATACTAGGGAGTAGGAATTTTTGTACCTTTAACCAGCTGCTTCCTTGAATGTACAACCTATAGAATTAGGCAATCAAACAATGATGAATGTCACACCTCAATGATAGAATGTGATAAATCTTACTCCCCCTCAATAGGTAACAAGTAGTATTCCATAACAACATACATAGTCTAGTGTATCAACATAACAAAGGATGAATACATTACCACCTCAATCAGGGGTAACTAATATTATACCTCACCAAATAATGATGAACATACCTCTTCAGTCATAGAATAATATGCCAATCTAAAACCAAGCAATGACTAGTCAATAATGTGCAAATATTGGTCAATGACAGATGTCAAATCTACAACCTACTTTCACTTCTTCATAGGGATTAATGCAATAAGGAGTTCCTCATGTTTCTCAGGTACCTATTAGACAATCATTGGTTCAAAATGTGCCATAAATCCAGAGATAGGGTTTTGGTCCACAAGTTCCCACTCAACAACAAGATTCGATTAGTCAACATCATGTCTCTTTTAAACCATAACAGACACAATATAACTATATCCATTCATACCAACCACAAAATCCCTAGGTCAAACCTTTATTACCAACCCAAACCAGAGTATCATGTAACCAAATGTGCAATTTCATGTACATCCTAATCCACGTATGTGTATTTTTGGTCCGTTCCCAAACCAAACCAATATACCCCAACATGTATCTCCATCATACCTTGGTTAAAGTGTTCCACTTGTGACCTCCCAACCATCTATCCATCCAAATTCTCCCTCAAACCAATATTCCATCTAGTTTCCTATCCTAAGAATTGTAACAGATGAAGGATGTAATTACTGCCATTTAGGCTAGGAAGTAGACCAAAAAGGTCAAATTGGATGATGTATGTTCCTATCCTTTCAACATGGAGTATTTGTAGATACCATTTACTCCAGGATATGAACCACCATAATTTGATAAATACAAAGGGAAAGGTGATCCTAAGGCTCATTTGACTAAATTCTTCATCGCAAGTCAACTAGTGGCATATAGTGATATATACCTTTTGCTATTGTTTCCAAGCAGCTTGGCTGGACAAGCCTTGGAGTGGTTTTTTAAGTTGCCCAAAAATTTAGTAATAGATTTTGATGATCTTTCTGATAAATTTGTGCAACACTTTTCCTATAATCTCAAGCATTAGAATTTATTAGTGGACTTGACACAAAGAAAGCAAAAAGCTGGGGAGAGTTTTGCAAGTTATTTACACTATTGGAGGGCCCTTGCAAGTAATTTCACCCATATTTTACAAGATAAACAATTAGTTACTATGTTTACCAAAAATTTACATAGTGAGATAGCTTATCATCTGGAATTGTAATGTGCGCATATTTTCAAAGATATCATTGATAAAGGTTTGTTGATTGAGAAGGTGCTAATTAATAAAGGAGTCATCAATCTTAATTTAACTAATCAAAATCAAGGTACCAATAAAGGAAATGACCAACATTCCATCCAAGTGCAAGCATCACAACTGGCACAGGCCAATAATCATGAAAGACCAAAGCAATTCAATCACAATAAGAATGTTGTGGGAAATGGAGTAACCAAATATCATCATATCCAAACTATGCAAACATCATCTGCACCACATTTTCAACTTACTCCTACCTAAAAACCTCTCCAACCAATGCCACAAGTGCAACAACCAAGACCTGAACAATAAATACAATAGCCTTTACCATTGCAAACCCCTCTTCCTAAAAGAACCGTCTGTACACATCATGTCTTTAGTGACCTAGGAGAACTTATTGAGTCTATATTTCACAAGCTTGCTACTACTAATCTGATTAGTTGGGCCATACCAAAATATTATCTGCAAGGCATTCCTTATCCTGATTGGTACCATGAAAATGAATTTTGTGACTATCATCAGGTCAATGGGCATAATCTATGAAGATGTGTCAAAATCAAGCATTTAATCGAGAATATGTAGGATAATGGGGAGATAAAATTGGATAATGGTTCTTTCACTTCCAATCAAACTCTTGGGATCTATCAAAACCCCTTTCCTTGACATAAAAATCAATAATAGTAAAATAATTAGTAGCAATAATAATGGCCAGTACAGTAGCAAAATCAATAGTGTCAAAATCAAAGGTTGAACCAATAGAATAAACAAAATCAGTAGCAAAACCCATAATGATAGAATAATAGACAAAACTAAGGTCAAAATGGTAACAACCAACAAACCTACCATGCAATTACACATGACTACGATAGGGTTGTAGGTCATATTGCATGGGGTAGCATTAATACCATCTCCATTAATCCTAGAACAAGTACTAATCAACCTAGACCATTTCTAAACAATAACATTCAACCAAATCATATGGATAATCCTTCTTTAACTTGGGAGTGCATATAAGCAAACCAACAAACTAGGACTTCTCCTTTTGGATCTTAGAATGACAACTCATTCTTACCACATGACCACATGCAAGTGCACTGGCAATTGAGACTTATCCTATTTGATCCCACACCATTCCTAGCATCGATTAGTAATAATGGTCCAATATTTAATCCTAATTGTGCAATCACAACTTAGAGGTTGAAGATTACTATCCTAGGCCCACAATCATCTACCACTTTGCCTATCATCCAACCAACCGTTCAGCCTCAGAATAAACCATGCACTACTAACCAAGATAAGAAGTTTGATATTGTGGAATAATTATAGAAGACACCAGCATAAATTTCTATTTAAGATTTACTATGAATGTCAATAATCCATAAAAACATCTTGAATGAGTTTTTGACCCAATCCACTATTGCTAGTGACATATCCCACGATAAATTTCAAGGTTTGGTTAGACACCTAGCTCTAGCCCAACAAGTCACATTCAACTAAAATGATATGTCTTCCCTTGGCCTGCTCCATAATAACCCATTGTACATAGAAGTTTGTATTAGATGGCATAAAGTGAAACATGTCCTTATCAACAATGGATCTTTCCTCAACATAGTGTCTCTAAAGCTCATCAAGCTTTTTGGGTACATAATGACAGATCTCCAGCTAGAAACAATAATTATTAAAGCCTATGATAATTAGGAAAGAGAGTCACATGACACCATTATTTTTCTAGTTATTATTCAGCCTTTAACCCATGATACACTTTGTCATGTGCTAGATATTGAGTTATCATACAATATTCTTCTAGGTAGGCCTTGGTTACATGAGATTTGTGTAGTCTTGTCAACACTACACCAATGTATCAAGTTTTCCCACTCAAGGATAAAAGTAAATATTTCAGGAGATTTACACCTATATGAACACTGTAAGCATCTTGAGGCCAAATTTTGAAGCTATAATTATTAGTACGGTATGAATTCAAGTTCCAAATAGGAGAAAGGAAAGGCTATACTTATTGATCCTTCACCAGATAATTGCATAGATCCTAATACCTTATATTCCCCTTCCCACATACCACCTCTTAAAGCTTCCAATCATTTTACCATTTCAGATAATGGATCCAGAGAATATGTGACCCATGATATGTTTCATATCACCAATCTTTGTCAAAATCCAAAAACCTTTGGGTGACCTAAATTCATCCCACATATGCATTGGTAATAAAAAAACAAAGATAAGGTATCTATCACATTTATACCAACATTTGGTTTAGGAGCTAACCCTATTGAAGGGGATGAATCATGGTTATATAATGACAACCAAGCTAGTTATTATAAAAGTGCCAAGTATCATATTCCTAATAGGATCATGGAGCATCACAATTATGAAGGAAGAGGCCTCAAACTGAATCAACAAGAAACCATTGAGCATATTTCCATGACTAGATATGAAAGACCTTATGGACTTGGATTTAAACCACCTGGGGGTGACCCCACATATCTTATTCAAACTCCATCACCAGTGACTAGTGATGATGATGCCGATAGCGAAGCAGAGTCCAATCATAGCCTCACTTTTGATGACCTAGCTGGAACCAACCTATTTGATAACAATGTCATTTGTACCCTTACCCTAAACATTCATTGCAATCCATTACCATTATATTATCCTAAATTGATATATTGGGACCAACAAGAATCCATTCTACCGATTGATGAGTTCTAGAATGATGAGGCATTCTATGATTTCTTAGGCCTTAGAGATAATGTTTTGTTGGGAGATCAAAAATTAAGGTTCTCAATCACACTAGATCTTGCAGCCTATTTTGGAGAGTGAGTGAACACCCTTAGCCAAAAACAAATAATTAAAACATTGAGGTCCTAAAGTGAAAACCTATTTGAGGTGCTTTCTGACCAGGGAAAAAGTAAGATAAAGGCCAGTCTAGTGGTGAAAACCTATCTCAGGTGCCATTAGATGGGGGTGTTCATTCTTCTTTGAATTTAGACCATGATACCACTAATAACTAACTTACTTATGGATCTGAGTTTAGTTTTGAGCAACAAGTTTTTGATCAAATTCTCTAAGAATTTTTGACTATTTTTGTTACATGGCCAGATCTCCCATTAGGGGATTTAGATTCATCATGCCTAGGATAATTTTAAGAGCAAGTCCTAACAGAGGACCCTGACATAGTCTAATAGTTTAAGTCGCTGCCTACTATCCTAGAAGATGGTTCGACCCTTCTAGTCAAAGATATAATAGAGGTAAATATTAGGACTCCATCAGACCTAAAATGGATAAAATTAGGAGTGTCTCTCATTAAGGAGGACATACTGTCTTTACAGCTCTGTTGAGAGAGTTTGTGGATATTTTTGCATGTGCCTATTCTAACATGCTAAGTTTAGAGCCTACTTTGGTTATGCACCACCTTGTGGTTAATCCTGATGCTAAACTAGTAAAATAAAATTTGTGTAAGATGCATCCTCTCATTATTGTATTAGTAAAGAATGAGTTGGAAAAACTCTTAAAAGTAGGATGTATCTGATCCATTGACTACTTTGAATGGATCTCTAATGTTGTACCTGTTAGCAAAAATCCTGAAGGGATCAAAATTTGTATTAATTTTCAAGATATCAACAAAGCTTGTCCTAAAGATGATTTTCCCTTGCCTAATATTGATATGATCATCAATTCCATGATAAGTTATGAAATTATCACTCATAAATGGCTTTTTAGGATACAATCAGATTAGAATAACATTAGAAGATCATCATAAAATAATGTTCACCACTCCATGGGGAACATTTTGTTATTAGGTGATGCCATTTGGCCTTAAGAATACTGGAGCTATATATGAAAGGGCCATGATTGTCATATTCCATGATATGATGCATGATATTGTTGAAGACTATGTCGATGACTTATTAGAAAAATCCAAAACCAAGGTCGACCATCTAGTAGTGTTACACAAGATATTTGAAAGACTACAAGAGTACAAAGTCAGAATAAATCCAAAGAAATGTGTGTTTGGTGTAACCTCAAGAAAATTACTTGGCTTCATCGTGTCTCATAGAGGTATTGAAGTAGATCTGGCTAAAGTCCATGCTATACCGAGATGTCGCCACCAACCAATTTAAAGCAACTCCATAGTTTGTAGGGTAAGATCCAGTCAATCCGATGTTTCATCTCTCAATTAGTAGATAAGTGCCATCCATTTACACACATTTTAAAAAAAGGAGTTACATTTCATTGGGATCATCACTGCCAAATAGATCTTCAATAGCTCAAAGATTATCTTGTTAATCCATCTATTTTATTACCTCCTTTGCTAGGAAAGCCATTCTTATTATACTTATCAGCTACCGACCATGCTCTGGGGGCACTCTTGGCTCAACATGATGACAAAGGAAAGGAGCATGCTATATAATATCTAAGTCATACCTTGGTTACATATGAACATAACTATGCACCTATTGAAAAAGCTTGTCTAGCCATGGTTTTTGTAGCTCAAAAACTACATCATTACATGTTGAATAATAAAACTATGGTCATTTCAAAAGTAGATCCACTCAAGTATCTACTATCTAAAATAAATTTGCATGGTAGAATGGCTAAATGGATCATGATTCTTAGTGAGTTTGACATAGAGTATGTCAAGTGAAAGGTAATCAAAGGATAAGTTATTGTAGATCAACTTGTTGAAGCACCTCTCATAGACACACAACCACTCAAGTTTCAATTTCCTGATGAATCCATCATGACCATCATGGACACGCCCCTTAAGGAATAGACCTAAAAACTATATTTTGATGGTTCATTCACTGCACATAGATCAGGGGTAGGCCTATTATTTATTACACCATAGGGGGATCTAATCCCTAAATCATTCAAAATCAGCTTTTCTTATACAAACAACATGGCTGAGTATGAAGCACTCATTTTAGGTCTTTGATAAGTGCATTAGAATATATCTCATCTTCAAGTTTATGGTGATTCTCAGTTAATCATCAATTAGGTCACAAATCCTTTTAAGACCAAAGATGACAAGCTGGTTCCATATAAAGCCATGGTTGACACTCTTAAAAAGCAAATTGCCAACATTTAGTTTGAGCACATACCAAGGGCTACTAATAGAAATATAGATGCCATGGCTACTATTGGATCTCTAATTCAACAAATAGATAAATCTAGAGAGTATCAGTTCTTTGTCAAAAATTTATCAGCACTAGCTCATGAACCTTCAACCATTGCCATGATTTGTGATATTGTTGGTCCTAATTCTATTTGGTACTCAGGCCTTTATAACTACCTTCACGACCAAGTTTTACCACCTAAAATCTCTCAAAAACAAACCAAAACCTTCATTCATCATTCCACTCATTATACTCTACTTATATCCACTCTTTACCATCATAGTTTTGATGGAACTCTGCTTCATTGTATAACTTTGGTAGAGTCTACACTAGCGTTAAGAGAAGTTCAATAAGGAGTATGCAGAGCTAATTATAATGGGTTAGTCCTATATAAAAATCTCTTGCATAATGGTTATTATTAGCCCATAATGGATGCAGATGCCACTACATATGTAAAGAAATGTGACAAATGTCAATGGCATGCTAATCTAATTCATGCCTCAATAAAAACTCTGAAACTGATGTTAACACCATGGCCATTTTCTACATGGGGACTTGACCTCATTGGGAAGATTAACCCCACTTCATCTGATGTCCATAAACATATCCTTACTACCATTAAATATTTCACTAAGTGGGTTAAAGCTATACCCCTCACTTACATGATTGGAAAACAAATTTCCAAATTCATCTTCAACCATCTCATCTGCTGCTACAGTATCCCCTTTGACATTATATATGATAATGGAGGATCATTAAAGAACAAGGATGTAGACCATTTATGTACTAAATACAACATCACTAAATATTTTTCTATAACATATTACCCTTAAGGTAATGGCCAAGCTGAGGCATCCAACAAAACTATTGTCAACATTCTAAAAAAAATTGTCAATGATGTCGGTCATGATTGACACCTCTAGATATTCCCTATCCTTTGGGCATACTGTATCAATCATCCTACCCCCACATGAGCCACTCCATACTTATTTATGATACTAAATCCAACCTTTCCATTAAGGTCGAATTATCTTCAATATACATCTCTTTTAAGCATGTCCTAGATGATCATGACTATCAAGTAGCTCACCTGTAAGAGCTAGATCTACTTGATGAAAAATGCATAGTCATGATAAAAAATATTCAAGCATATCAGAATTGACTCAAAGGCCACTATAATCAATGTGTTAAGTATAGAACATTTGAATTTGGTCATCTTTTTCTTAAAGAAAACCAAAATAATACCACAGCTAAGAATAAGCATAAAGGGAAATTCAAACCAAACTAGATAGGGCCTTTCATCATCACTATAGATTATGGATTATGAGCATACATGCTTGCCACACCAGATAGTGATGGACTTTTGAAGCTGATGAATATTATTCATCTCAAGTGGTACTATGCTTAAGTGCTAAGGTGTATTATCTATAAGGACCATTTTAGTTATGCCATTTTATCACTATTCTTCTTTATACAAATATCATCCTTATTTGTATCTTCACCGTATCCACTTTTTGCTTCCATTTTATCAACCTAGCATGTTCTAAAACCTAGCCAATTTGACCTTGGTTTTTGTCATTCATTACATAGTTTTAGCATCGAGGTATCTGATTAGTTCATCAATTAGTTCAATTACTTCAAATAGGGAGCATGTTTTGGGACAGTGTGATAGAAGTTTTAGTAGTTTCATTCTTTGTTAGTCTTTTCTTACCATAGGTCTTACTGATAATTATAACCACCTTTGGAAAAATTAGTACCATTGATCTATGCCATTGTGTCCTAGTTATAACCACCTATGGGAAAACTAGGGGTGACTTTAAGCCTTCACATACCAACTTACCGCTTCCTATGCCATACTATGTCTTTTTACCAACTATGCCTATTTTGTTTGAATTGGCTACTGCACTAGTCAAATTCATCTACTATAAGGGTAGAAATATAGTGACTTAAGTTACTACTTTGGGACTATGTAGGTAGTGTTTAATACTTGTTGAGTTTAACTTAGTCAGCCTTTATACCATGCTCTCACCATTTTATGAGCAACCTGAGCCATGCTCTCACTGTTTTGTGAGCAACTGAAGCCATGCTCTCACCATTTTGCGAGCAACCTAAGCCACACTCTCACCATTTTATGAGTAACCTAAGCCATGATCTTGCCATTTTGTGAGCAACCTAAGTTTGAATGCTCTCATTGTTTTGCAAGCTTGAACCATTTGGTGTCTTGTCATTCTTGATCAAGTTGAGACACTTCAAAAAATTCTAAAAACATTTGTGAAATCATTAGAAAAGAACAAAAACATTGACCACTTCTTTACCTTAAGGATTTTGGGAATCCTTACTAAGTTACAAGTAAATCACTTGTCATTTAATTTCCCCCTCTTTTTTGGCATTTTTCTCTCATGCACTTATGATTTTGCAAGACCATTCCTATTCTTCTATCACATCCATTTTATTATTTTTCCTCAGTTATCATATTCTTCCCATTCCCTGAAAGAACTACATTTGACCTAAAGTTTTTTATTAGATATTACATCCATGAAACTATGTAGGTAGAACCCACTTGCCTAGTACATATGGAGATAGCTTGGCCACCCCCTTCATTTTATTTTATTCCCCTATTTTGTTCATTTGTTAAGTTGTCACCTATTTTATAGGGGAAATGTTCATGGCATTTTTTGTTTATTTATTTTTGCTTTTTTTTATTTGTTTATTTGCTTTTAGCACTATTGCCTTGATTTAGTTTATATGTGTTCATTGGGTGATTCCTTGCCCACACTTACACTCGAATCCCTCCATATTCATATGTTTACATTGTCATCATAGTTTCTATCATTTTTGTATTATTTTATATTGAGTACTGGATTATGGGAGTCAATCCTCATGCATATTTTAGCTAAGTACTCATGATGTTATATCATGATGCCTACCAACACATGCTAAAATAAACCTCAGCTTCAAGAATAATATTCAGCAATGGCAACATCTCTTCAGCACTGACATCTCAATTTCACTTCCAATCATATCCCAAATAGAGTAATTAAACATGAAATAATTTCAACCTTTATTAGTTTGGATGAGCATATCCCTATTAGTAGGTTGTTTCAATTCATCATTACTCTTTGTGTTAAGTCATCATCATCCTCGACCAAGTTTATCATGTTTACCATAATTGAGGTCCAATGATTATAATTGCCTATACAAAAATCATTGCACACCATCCCACCTGTATTTATCAATGATTATAACCACCTTTGGGAAAATCATTTGTTGTCATCACTTTACTTTTTTTGCCCATATAGGGGCATGTTTTTATCTTGTTTGTCTATCCTAACTGGGGCAACTCCATCTTCTCAATGATTATAACCACCTTTGGGAAAATCATTGTGTTATCATACCACGTAGCCACTATCAGGGTACAATATTTGTAACCACCTTTGGGTAAACCATCGTGCACCATACCACTTGAATTATCAATGATTTTGACTACTTTTTTTACTATCATTGTGTTTTCACCCCATCATCTTTCCTTTCTTTGGTCCCCTCATTTTTCTTCTTTCTTTTTGAGGGACCATTTGTTGACATACTTGTGCTAACCGTTCCCTTGAGGGGGCATCATACAATTAGTTTATCATCATTGAAGTTGTAGGCATATAGGACCTTTTAATTCTATGAGAAGATGTTACTATGCTTATAGCTTGCAATGCCTTCCCAAATAGGGACAAACTGTAGACACCTAAATCTGGCCATCGATAACCTCTAATCAGGGTTTTGGTCAATTTATACCCAAAATGCACAATTTAGCCTAATAATAGTAAAACACATTAAATGATGTTAAAATGACATATTTAAGTGTCAATTTTGGATAGGGTATCACTAAATGGGGCAATGCAATTTATGAGCTAGCTAACTTTGATTAGATTATTTCAAGTCAAAATGCCAATTTTGCACCTATGTGCTCTGGACTGCTCTTTCCTATCAAATCTTCTACACAAGATGCATGCCATTATTATTTGTTTTTGTTAACATTCTAAATGAGAATATAGTTCTAATGCATCTGATAGTGCCTTTCAATTCCAATCTAGTCATATTTAGGATAAGTAACAAGGCATTCTGATCAATTTTTGGGTAATTTGTGCATAAAGTGCTTAATCATGCTTAAGAGCTAATTAACCCAAATCAAGGCCTAATAAAAAATTCCATTAAAACTTGTTGAATACTTATTTTTAGAAATGAATATTCAATATTTACATCATCAAGTGACCTCATTTTTTTGGAAGACATTTCTAGGCCATAAATGCCATACGTATCAGGATTCATGCCTCCCATGCCTCATCAATGCCTTCCATGATGTCCTCCATGCCTCTTAATTTCCCCTTATTCCAATATTATAATGAATATAATTAAAAACTTAATTCCAAAAATTTAATTAATCCTTAACCACACATCTCAATCTTGAGATGGATGGTTGAGGTTGATTCCGATCAAGTCCAAAAATCTATAAATAGGAGGCCTCACAACATCATTTAAAAAAAATATTTCTTGATGAAAAGTTATAATGCCTAATTCATTCCAAAAGCTTCAAGAAACTAGTGTTACCATGCCAAATTGATTACAAGCCAAGCCAAGATACAAGCCAAAGGTGCTAAGGAGAGATGGAGGTAGCCAAGCTTTTATTGCCAAAGACTTCATGAGCACAAGTTGAGAAAACCACTACTACAAAGGAATTTGGAGCATCTAAGGAAGGTGAATGAACTCTTGTATTTTATTCCTTTATTTTTAGTTGTGTTTGTCATTTGATTTAACTAAGATCTCCCTAGTGTCTAGGCCTAGAGATGTTATGTTATTAGTGTGTTTATTTCACTTTGTTTTCATTTTGGAACTAACACCATACTAACCACCCTCTCTTGAGTCAAATTCCTAAATCACACCTTCTTCATTTATTAATTACCTATTTCATTATTTAAGAAGACGTTACTATGTTTATAGCTTATAATGCCTTCCCAAACAGGGGCAAATTGTAGACACCCAATTTTGGCCACAACTAGCCTCCGACTAGACTTTATATTGATTTTGGACAATAGAATTTAGGGTTAATTTTGGCCACAAATAATTCATCAATTCTCAAAATCATTTTGAGGCATCCCTATTTGGATACTAGCCTGTATGCAATAATAACCTTTCACGGATTCATCCCCAGTCAAATTATGAACTAGTAAATTGACATTTTTGAATAAGGGTGAGGGATAACCTTATATAATTTTAGAAAATGTAATTAACCTGATCAAAATTACTTAATTGATTAAACCCAATTAAATACATAGTTGAAAATTTCATGGATAATTAGTGATTTTTTTTTAGAAATTCATAAATTCAAATTTGATGACATTATCATGACATCACATAAATATCTAAAATCCATTACTTTTGGAATTTCCTATTTTCTGAAGTCATTAATTAAATTTATTCCTCAACTCTCATGACAAATGGCCAAGTGAATCATGGAAAATTAATGAATTTTTATTTTTGGAAATTCTTAAATTCAACCAAAATTATCTTCGTTGACTTGTCAATCCACTTGTAAAATATCAAGAATTGGTTGGGAGACATAATCATTTTAACCCATGTCTCTCATATGGCCCTCATGATTATCTTTGACCCAAAATAGAGTTATCCTAAGTCAACTCAAGGTTATAATGACTCAACCAAGGTTAGTTCTAAACCTAATCTCCTTGTTGTTAGAGTTAGTTATGAGACCTATAAATACAAGGCCTTACCTCTAAACCTTTATATAATGAAATTAAAATTCCCCAAGGTAGTACTACTAAACATGCGATATATTTTAGAGAATCTAATGCTTTATATTTGGCCACTTGGGGGGTGCCAAAAAACTCTATACTATGGGGGGGGGGTAACAGTCTAGAGTTCTTTGTGGCATGGTCTAGATTCACTATGAGATAAAAGGGGTGGCACGATATAGGTTGGAGTTTATATAGAGTGGGGAGGGGTAGTCACTACCTCTTCATTTATAATCTTGGATATTTTAGAGTTATTATGAAGGATTTATTCCATAAGCCTCATGCAAATAATGTTATAATGCCCAAATCGTAAGCTAAACAACATCAAAGCCAAGGTGCTAAGGAGAGGAGTCACACAAGCTTCATTTCCAAAGACTTCTTGATGCACAATATGAACAAGCTAATCAATAATCCATTTGGAAGCTCCAAAGAAGGTAAAAGAATACTTCTTGTATGTTTTAGTTGAGTTTTCATATATTTTTTTGTTACTAAACTCCCTAATTTCTAGGCTAGAGATGTTAGGATTTAGTGTGCTATTTTGAGTTTTATTTATTGGACTTACACAATACTAATCTCCCCTCTTGTATTCCTTATTCACAAAGTGTACCCCAAATAGGTTATTACATTGTGGTATCAGATCTACGGTTAAAAACTTAGACCTAATGTGTTCATTTTCATTTCTTAACTACATAGGTAATGATGGATCACACAAGAGTTAACGGGGAGGGTAAATAACAAGATGACTAATTTTTGAACAAGATCGATCAAATCTTAACCATGTTAATCAACACACAAGATAAGATAGGTACTCTATAACAATGGATTTGAGAATTGACTTTATAATGTGGTATGTAAAAAAATTTGGAACAAGATGAGCAAGAAAACCATGATAAAAATCAAGACCACAACAATCATGAAGGTCAGGAGCACTAAGACAAAGATAATTTTTTTTGGAAACCCCAATATCAAGAAGGTCCCTAAAAGAGATCTTAATCTGAAATAAAACTAACTATATATCTAAAAAGGATAACACCATTTAAGTATGATGGCACTATACTCGGTGATGGTGTATAAGCTTGGTTGATTGAGATGGAAAAATATTTTGAACTTAGAGATTTATTTGAAGAAACCAAGGTTTTTTAGGGAGCATATCAACTCTTGGATGAAGATTCATCCTAGTGGACCAAACTAAAGGTATAACAAGAACTTAATTATAAGTTCATCACATGGGATGTCTTTGTATAATTTTTCATGAAAGATGGCTTCCACAACATTAATTTGATGGAAATATGATTGAATTACAAAACCTGAAGCAAGAGAATATGTCTATTATCGAGAATTGGTAGAATTTGAGATGAATTATAAGGTATGTTCCTTAATACAAAAAATAAGAAAGATTTAGAATCGAAAAGTTTATATTAGGACTGAATCTATAAAGTGATGCAGATTTTGACCTTCATGGACCATAAACTATGGAGAAAGTTTTTGAAATGGCAGTAAATAAAAAATAAAAACACAATACCTTCACAATGGTTATGAAATAATATAAAGCTATAGGAAAGGGTCCTCAACAATAACATCCAAATTTATTCCAAAATTAGATTTGAAAAATTGAAAATAACATGGGTAACAATAATTCATGCCCCGATATTTTTTTTAAGAATAGGAACTTCTTCAAGTCCAAAAATCAAGATAGAGTATGAAACAATAACAACAATTATAAAAATAATAAATTTGATAAGGGAGGATAAGCTAAGTATGAGATAGGTCCTATAGTAGGAGGTTTAATTTTTAGAGGCAAGCATTATTCCATTCACTACCCTAATAGGTCTAATGGGTAAATTTTCAAAATGCCTCCTCTTTTAAATCATCAACCATCCTTTCAAAAAAAGATTCATGTTGTAGTGAACAATTGCCAAGCCAAATTCCAAGTAACCTGAGAGAAAACTTTAGGTAAACTATTTGGTTTTCATGTTACTATGCTTATAGATACTAGAGAAACTAAATGTTTTATAGCCCCTAAATTTTTGAATCAAATGTCTAAAAAATATTGTTGTATGGAAAATAGTTAGATAGTTCAATATGGTAGCCAAATAAAATTTAGGTTAGATCGATGTCTCTTTGAGCATGAATTATAACTTCTTAGATTGAATGTAATAGTGAATTTATATGTTTCCCCACTAGGTTAATATGATGTGATTTTAAGAGTCAAATAATTATGGAAACATCAAGCTCAAGTTGACCATTATGCTAAGACAGTAACATGTCTTAATGATAATGGTCGCTTTATGACAATTCAAGGAGTCAAACGTGAGATCAATGCAAGACAAATTTAAGCCATGTATATGGAAAAATCTTAAATAAAGGGGTGTGTAATCTAATCAATACACATCTAGATGAGGGTGAAGTTGAAAAGGAACCCACCATGGATGACTATCCTTTTCTTTGTGATTTCAGGGATGCTTTTCCTAAATAATTGTCAGGACTTCCACCAAAGAGATAATTTGAATTCTTTATTGATAGCTTGATTAGTTCATAAACAAAGTAAAAAACACCCTATAGTATGATGAAAACATAATTGGTTGAGGTTAAATCCCAATTGCATGAAATTATTTCAAAGGGATTGACTTATCAAAGCATATCCCCATGTGGTGCCCCATTAGTTTTTATTAAGAAGAAGGATGGCAGTCTCAAATTGTGCATAGATTACATGATGTTAAACAAAACCACCATAAATAATAGGTACCCCTTACCGCACATAGATAATATTTTTGATCAATTATGAGGGGATATTATTTTCTCAAAAATATATTTTAGATGAGGTTATCATCAACTAAGAATCAACGAGGAAGACATAACAAAACTATCTTTTAAAATTTGTTATGTCCACTATGAGTTCATCATATTTCACTTTGGACTTAGAAATGATCTTGAAATATTTATGAACATGGTGAACAATGTATTTTGGGATTATTTGGATGGTTTTGTACTAATGTTCTTAGATATTATTTTATATTTATTTAGAATCTAAGGAGCAACACAACATCTAAACCTGATTTTATAATGATTACGACAACACAAATTATATGGAAAGTTATATAAATGCTCCTTATTTCAAGAGAAAGTGCACTATTTGGGCCATACAATCTTAGAATAAGGGATTCAATAGACCTAGCCAAGATAAAAACTATTATGGATTTCCCTTACCTATGAAATGTGCATGAAGTTCATAATTTTAAGGATCTAAAAATGATACTTCAAAAATTATGTGGAAGGGTTTTTAAATATAGGAAATCCAAACATGTCCTTATATAAAAAGGATAAGAATTTAATCTAGATAGATAAATGTGAAGAAGTTTTTCAACTTCTTAAGGAAAATTTAACCTCTATTCCTATTTTGAAGATTCCCAATGTTAATGGAAACTTTTCAGTCTCTAAAGATGCATCCATTGAAGGTTTTGATGCCAGATGGCCATGTGGTGGCCTATAAGTCTCAAACACTTAAATAATATGAGCTAAAAATACTCACCACATGGTTTGAAACTTACATCTAAACTATTAAATGTGTTTCACCCTATGAAATCTCCTTCTCATAGGAATGCATTTAAAGTGGATCAATACTTGAGCTATGTGAATATGTTATCAAATTCAAAAGGCATCTATTGACCAAATTTGACCCCAAGTCAAATTTGAGTCAACCCCAAGCTTGGACAAAGTGATTGGGGTGTTTCATTATTGATCTAGATGTTTGCTTATCCCTAGCCTAACCTTGGTTCAAGTCTAGCCCCTTTTACTAGTCAAGTCCATGAAAGTCAACCCTAGTCAAATAGGGTCAAACCTAGTCAAAGGCATGAATTATGTTTTTTATTCCTAATATGGTTTTTAATATTATTTAGGATCTTTATAATTCATTTAATTTCTCTTATCATGTTTAATATGTCAAAAATGCCTTGTGGGACCACCTTTTAGCTAAAAAAGAGGACTTGTACGGATGGCTAAAGAGACCAACTTGTCATTAGGTTTTGGTTGATGTGGGATATGTTATATAATCTTATAATCAGGCATATGATTTTCCAAGAATCAGTTATACTCAAAAAAGGCCAATTTCACCCTCAACTTGCAGGTAGTCACCTTTAGAAGTTAGTTTTGAGTTTCGAGCTAGTTGGAAGGGTAAATGGAGGAGTTGAGTGCTAAAATTTGGTAAATAGTACCATTATGACCTATAAAACACTCTCAAATAATAATATTTTATGATAAAATATGGAAAACCCTCTCTATTTTGTCTTAGAGCAGGGGCAGTTTTTTCATGCATGAGGAGACAGTTTGAAGGAAAAATGGTGAAATTGAGGGACCAGAGGTCAAGCAAGCCCGAGTGATGATTGGATAATTTTGAGGGGACCCAAAAAAATCTAAAAAAAATTTCTATAATATTTTAAATCAAACAATATGCTCTGCACAAGAAGGGTTACAGTCATGCATAAAGAAAACCCTTAAGCCTAGAAGCCAAATTGAGGAGCATGCGCATTTTTGACTTTGTCCATGCTTTCCACTTGAATATTTAATGCTTGAAGGGTTATTTTAGAGATTTTTAAGACATAAAAAAAACTACAAACTCCATAAATCCATCTATAGACTCCTACAACATAACTACAAACTCCATTAGTATAACTATGAACTTCAGCAAGTCTAAAGTGGCATCTAAAATGACATAGTGGAAAGAGTGGCAACTCAAATTTGAAGGTATTTTAAGGAATTTTGGATGGATTTGAACATATGAAGTGCCTATACATGTGTCATAACACCTCTTGTATGAATCATTTGAGAAAGATGAAGAGATTTCTAGTGCCAATTGCCAAAACAAGCCTAATGGAGAGTGATCATGGCAATAGATAATGATTGTGCTTGTGTAAGAGAATATCAATGATAAAATAAAATTAAAATGCATGCAAAGGCCTGTTTATAAACCCCTATTATTATTTCACATGTTACACTTATCCCTATTATTCCTTGGAGTGCTCAAGAGGGGCCAATGATGAAGGCAATTTTCAAGGGAAAGTGGAAGAGTTCCTATGCCACATGTGAGGGAGTTGCTTGGTTTAAGATGGACACATGTCAAAGTCAGTTTCTTGACCTCTCTTACACCTCATTCTAATTATTTTTAACTGATGGGAGAACATTGACACTTGTCCTTGTGTCCTTTGTACTTCTTTTTTCTCTCTCCCTTCTCACATTCTATAAATATAAGCCATTTTAGCTTTGCAAATGATTCCAACTCTTAGTATGGTGAAGCCCTATCAAAATTGTACCTTGATTTGAACTTAAGATAATGATAAGTAAGCTAGTTATACTCTAAATCCATTTACACTACATGTTGAAGTGATCCATCTTGAATGTCAATTATAGATTGAGTTCATCTTGTTTTCATGCAATCCTTGAATGTGTTGTTGCAAATGACTTCTTTCCTAATGGGTTTCATGAAGTGTATACTGCTGCAATAGACTCTTGAAGTGTGCATGAGTTTGGTAGTGTAATATCTGACCTTCCCTTCACTTGCCTTCATTTTTTGAGTTGTTATGTGCCTTCATGAGAAACACTAATGCTAGGGAGCTCTATTATTGGTGTTGAGGCTAGTTTGGTTGTCTTAGTTCATTATGTAAATTCCAAGTGTATGAATGGAAGCAAATCTTGGTGCATCACCTCCTAGTTTAGGTTTGATTTATGTATCTTTCTCTCCCTTTTCACCCATAATACATAGTTTTAGTAGCATAATCACATCAAGTCATATCTATGAAGCTAGCACTTAAAATATAGAGGTTTAATTACACTATAAGTGCCCCACACACTTGAATGTATTCTCATTTTGGCCAAATCTTAAAGAAGTTTGAACAACCTCTTCTAGGGTGAAAGATTTGGAGACAACAGTTCTGGCACACCTAGTGGGACAAGGTCCAAATAATGGGAAGATTGTTGGTGTGTCTTCTCTCTTATCAACTTTTGGAAGCATTCAAACAAGCACCAATGGTGAATCCAAATGAATTTTTGATTATAAGCAGCCTAGGTATCTATTGTTGAATATTTTGATCAATTCTTGTCTTTTTATGTGACTTATGAAGTTGATATGGATGGCTATGAGGATAATCCTTACCATACACCTCCATATCAACCTTCTTATGAACCTTTATATCCTTCTCAATAGTCCTATAAGGAACACCATCCTCCCTATGAGTCATGGCAGTCCTATAGTCAACCTAGTCTGTTTCTAAATGAGTATGTTGTTGACCAACCATATGACCCATATTCAACTCAACCTTGTCATGAGGAGTCAAGCAACACCATTAGTTGGGAAGAAAAATATGAAGATTTGAAAACCTTTCTTGAAGAAATTAAACACCCCAATCACTTTGTCCAAGCTTATTACACATCTCATTCTCAAAATGTGTGGGAAGTTATGCCAAAGTTTCTATAATTGGAAAAGCATATGAGTGTGCTAAATAAGTGTTGTGATTGAACTCTTGGTGGTCTTGTGGATTGGTTAAAAATTTTAGTTGGATTGTTAATGGAAATGTGGGGGTATATTGAGTAAGATAATCAATATGTCATTAGTGAAGGGTTGTATATGGAAAGAGAGACTTTTCAATGGTGGATTGATAGGTTAGAGAGATGGGAAACTCAAGAGACTATGGAACAAATTGTAGTTGTAAAAGAATCTCTAAAAAGCTATGAAGAGCCTCAAGAAGATAAGAAGGATGATGAAAGCTTGTATGAAGAAGATCCCCTTCTTATTGCTCATCTTATCTTACCTCTCCCTTAAGATCCCATTCAAGAAATTTCACCCATCTCCATTCCTATCCATGAACATCACAATCTATCCCCAATCCATAGACATATATATCTCTCTTCCACCATTCCTCTCCTTGAAGAATAACCTATTTAATCCTCAAAAGAATCTACTAGTTCTAAGCTTCCAACTTGGGATCAAACTATGAATTCTTGGGGAAAGAAAGAGGTTAAAGGATAATTCCAAGAAGATTATGAAAATCATGAGGTGGATGTGAAAGAAAGTGATGTGTCCTCAACCCAACAAAGCCTTGTTGCTATCCAAGAGTCATTTCAAGAATTTTCTCTTTCTTCCATATCCATTCATGGGCCTCTCACTACACCTTACATTCTTTCTTCAGCTCATTCATCCATTTGCCACCCTCCCACCCCATCTCTTCTTGAAGAAGAAACTCTTTTAAGGGAACCATCAAAGGAGGAACAAATTCAATTTGTAGCAGAGCAAGAGGATGACACAAGTAATGATGAAGAAGAATTTATCATTGGAACTCCACTTGGGGATATCAAGCATAAATCACCCTTCTTGAACCAAGAGAAAGAAGACTCAAATGAAGTTAAAATTTCTAATAAGAAGGATGGGGATAGACTTGGAGTGGACCATATGACCAATGATCAAGATGAGGTGAATGAAGAAGAAGTTTATGAGGAAGAGGTGATCCTTGATTTGAGAAATTATAAAGGAGAATGGTTGTAGTAGATTGAGTTTTTAAAAGAGCTTGAATAACTTTTCAATGTTGAAGGTGAAGTCTATGAGAAGATAGATCAAGGAGTCTCCATGAGAGACAATGATCAATATTGAGAAGGTTACACTAAGCTCCTTGATGAGCTTGAAGAACTTGTAGCTAACAAACCACTTGTCCATTCTCAAGACATCATGGGGAGCCAAGAAACATGATTTGGTTAGGCATCATTAGATCATGTAGAAACTAAGAAGTATTATGAAGAAGCTAAGGTAGTTGAAGTGTAATAAGAATTCATCTTTATAGGTGATTTGTTTGAAGTTGTCTCAGTTGCATTGAAATCTATGACAAGAAGATTAGCCAACACCATGAGAAAGATGAAGGCTTCCATGCCAATATCCAAATGTAAACATGTCTCATGTATCCTTTCATTATATGAGGTAAGAATAGTTTTAGACTTTCCCTTTGATCTAGGATGGGGAATTTCTTTCAAGATAGTGTGTGTTTAGTATGGTTTTTTTTTTAGTTTGTTGTTATGTTCCCTAAGTGCTCTTAAAGCACAAGTTGTGTGTTTCCTTCCCTTTGTTGGTGTGTGTCTTTGGTTTTTTATGTGTGGGTCAACTAGCTTGTTTCCCTTGAGTCAAATACCTTATCAAATTAGTTAAACTATCCATATGCATGACTCTGTGCCCAATGGAGGTGTAAGGCAACTAGTCTTAGGCATAGCGGGCATGCCACCCTTAGGAATCACCAAGAATGTTGACCAAATTTGATCCCAAGTAAATTTGGGTTAACCCCTACTATTTTAAACTTTTTTATAAGGTTTAATATGTCCTATAGGGGTTTCATTATTGATCTAGATGTTTACTTATCCCTAGCCTAACCTTGGTTCAAGTCTAGCCCCTTTTACTAATAGAGTCCATGAAAGTCAACCCTACTCAAATAGGGTCAAAATTATTTCAAAGGCATTAATTATGTTTTTTTAGTCCTAATATATTTTTTAATATGATTTAAGATATTTATAAGCCATTTAATTGCTCGTATCATGTTCAATATGTCAAAATGCCTTGTGGGACCACCTTTTAGCTAAAAAAGAGGACTTGTATGGATGGCTAAAGAGACCAAATTGTCATCAGGATATGTTTGATGTGGGAGAGGTCAGAGATTTCCATAATTAGGCATATGATAGGCCAAGAATTAGTTATACTCAGAAAAGGCTAATTTCACCCTTAACTTGCAAGTAGTCACCTTCCGAAGTTAGTTTTGAGTTTCATGCTAGTTGGAAGGGTAAATGGAGGAGTTGAGTGCTAAAATTGCATATAAAGTACACTTAGGACCTATGAAAAACTCTCCAATAATAATATTTTATGATAAAATAAGGAAAACCCTCTCTATTTTGTCTCAGAGTAGGGACAATTTTCTCATGCATGACGAGACAATTTGAAGGGAAAATAGTGAAATTGAGGGACCAGAGGTCAAGCAAGCCCAGGTGATGATTGGATAAGATTAAGGGGACATAACATATGATAAAAGACCTTGATATAATATTTTAAATAAAATAGGATTCTCTACACAAGAAGGGTTACAGTCATGCATGAATAAAACCCTTAAGCCTAGAAGCCAAACTGAGGGGCATGTGCATTTTTGAATTTGTCCATGCTTTACACTTGACTATTTCATGCTTGCAGGGGTATTTTAGATATTTTTAATCCATATAAAAAACTAAAAAATCCATCAGTCCAGCTACAAACTCCTACAATATAACTACGGACTCCATCATTATAACTACGAACTTCAACCAGTCTAAAGTGGCATCTAAAATGACATATTGGAAAGATTGGTAACTAAAATTTGAAGGTTTTTAAAGGTGTTTTAGATGGATTTGAGAATATGAGGTGCCTATACATGTGTCATAACACCTATTTTACAAATTAGTTGAGAAAGACGAAGAGATTTCTAGTGCTAATTGTCAAAACAAGCCTAATAGAGAGTGATCATGGCATCTAGAATAATGATTGTGCACAATTGTGTAAGAGAATATCAATGATCAAAGAAACTTAAAATGCATGTAAAAGGACTAATTATAACCCCCTCTTCTTAGTGCACATGTTACACTTGTCCCTAATATTCGTTGGAGTTCTCAAGAAGGGCCAATGATGAAGGTAGTTTTCAAGGGAAAGTGGAAGAGTTCCTACGCCACATGTAAGGGAGTTGCTTGGTTTGAGATGGACACATGTCCACATCAGTTTCTTAACCTCTCTTACACCTCATTCTCATGATTTTTAATTGATTGGAGAAATTATACACTTGTCCTTGTGTCCTTTATACTTATTTTCTCTCTCTCTCTCTCTTCTCATATTCTATAAATGCAAGCCATTTTATCTTTGTAAAAGATTATAACTCTTGGTATGGTGAAGTCCTACAAAAATTGAACCTGGATTTAAAATTAAGCTAATGAGAATTAATTTGGTTATACTCTAAGTCCATTTACACTATGCATTGAGGTGACCCATCTTGAATGTCAATTATAGATTGAGTTCATCTTGTTTTCATGTAATCCTTGAATGTGTTGCTACAAATGACTTCTTTCCTAACAGGTTTCATGAAGTGTATGCTATTGTAATAGACTCTTGAAGTGTGTATGAGTTTGGTAGTGTCATATCTAACCTTCCCTTCACTTTCATTCATTTTTTGAGTTGTTATGTGCCTTCATGAGAAACACTAATGCTGGGAGCTCCATTAATGGTGTTGAGGCTAGTTTGGTTGTCTTAGTTCATTAAACAAATTCTAAGTGTATGAATAGAAGCAACTCTTGGTGCATCACCTCCTAGTTTAGGTTTTATTTATGTATATTTCTCTCCCTTTTCACCCATAATAGGTAGTTTTATTAGAATAAGTATATCAAGTCATATCTATGGAGCTAGCCCTTAAAATCGAGAGGTTTACTTCCATTATAGGTACCCCACAAAGCTAGAAGTATTCCCATGTTGGCCAAATCTTGAAGAAGCTTGAACAACCTCTTATAGGGTGAAATATTTGGAGATGACAGTATCTACACCTTGCATGAGGAAAATAGGAACTTGGAAACATTACATTTATCTAGCTTAGAGGGGAAAACTCACTATTTTCCTCTCTTGGGAGCCTTGAAGAAGATTAACAAAGGGAAAATATTTCTATTTGAGAGATAGGGAATAGAGTTGCTTGAGGATTATGTTTTTGATTCACCTTTTTTCCTTTTAAATGGTGAGGGAAACAATCTTACTAGAATTTCATAAGCCATTGGGAATTAGTTGATGGCCCCAATGGTTATGGGTGAATATGTTGAGCATGAGAATGTAATTTTCTTATAATAGGTTTTCAAATTAGATAAGTTATTTTTTGATGATATGTGTAGTTTAAGTTTGGATGATTGCCCTCTATTGGTTTCCATTTGATGGGGGGTTTTGTAATCCTAGACCATCATGCAATTTTTTTTTTGGGTGTGTTATTTGAGCTTTGTCCTTTATTTGACTTTGACTATGTTCCTTCTTGATTGCTTGGTGAAAATATATTTATTTTTTCAATTGTTTATATGCAAATTTTTTTATCTTGCTATCTCAATCTGTATGGGGTATAATTAAGCCCTCAAACTGACGGATGGGTTCATATTACTCATTTTCAATGGTTTGTTGTTGTATAAGACTTTTTTTTACTTCATACTCTATTGCACATGGATTCTTGGTTGTAGTTTAATAGTATATTAGACATCATGATTGATTTATTATGGTTTATTTTAGACACTATAGAAATAATGATTGATGTATTAATGAGTAATGTATTGCCATGTAGTATAAGATATATAGTAATTGCAGTATTATAAACATACTCACTTGTAAAACATCATTTTTTTGATGAAAAAGAATTTTTTTTAGTATTTTGGAGTTAATGAGATAGTAAAATAGATGAATAAGTATGTACTTCTAGTTTAATATCCCTTACAATACTTATTCATGTATAGAATGTATTACTTCATATTATTTAATGTGAAAGGATTTGAATAAGTTAATGTATAATAACATTTTTGTATTACTTCTTGTCATAACTCTATCTCATTGATGACCTTAGACTCAGTGAAAATTCAAACTTGGGATGATGAAATTAATCATCTGAGAATAGATGAGAGAGTTTATTGAGTTTTTACTTAATATTATTAGGGATTAATAACATATATAATTAATGTATACTATTATACCTTTCAAAGCATAAAATGTTGATAGTTGTATTGAAATGTTCATTTTTGGTATATATAAGTTGATATTCACTCTTGAAATAAGGTGATGTGTAAATACCATGTTTATTTGAAATGGTCTATATAATTTTTAATGTGAATTCACTAAGATAAGGTATAATTTTCTCATAATCATTTATTGAAGTTATAATGGTAATCAAATTGATTGACATGTTACTTGTGTTATGTTTTATTGCATTAGCTTAAATAACCATTGGTTTACCACTGTATAAGTACAATTGTTTTGATATCATCTTGAGCAATTAAGGCAAGGCTTGCATATGATTAAAGTGATTATTCTTTAAAAAGTAGTCATAACATAGTTAAATATATATTTTTGTTTATATGTAATAATTACTAATCTAATAGGTTTGAGGTATTGATAGTATTGCATAACTATTGTAAGAGTATTACATTTAGTACATGTTTAGGATTGGTATGAGTTATTATGGAGAAAATGGGTAACACTATTGTAGTGGAATTAAATATTTTGATATCATTAATTATTTGCTTAAATTTTAAACTTGAAGTGAATTGTGAAGGGTAGGGTATCTTGATTTACTATGTTTCTTGATTACCATAAGGATATAAGGATTATATGTTTTGTTAACCTATTGCATTCTTGATGAGCTAAGGAAAAATATAAAAAAGGGGGGAGTACCCTTAGAAGATAGATGTAAACATGTAATGTAACTATTTCTATTTGAGTTTGTAAACTAGAAATGTTATTTCTTTGGATGCATAGTTTCGAAGGTTAAGATGTGAATATTTTCTTGCAGGATGCTCATTGTATAGTGAGGGTTAAACTCACTTTGCATTAGTTCTTGATGTTATAAGTAGAATAAGTTTTAAATTGTTGTGTTATGGTGTTGGGAAAGTTTCCAACAAATGTATATATATGTAACTAGAAAACTTGTGTAATTATTCCTTGGTGTATGATTGGTATTGTAAGTGGAGATATGTTTGATTGAATTTTTAAGATGAGAATTGATATGTGGAATGTATTCTATGTGGGATATTTTTTACCTTTTATTACATTAACTTTGAAATTTCTATCATTGATAAGGACCTTACCATGTTAGATTATGAATACATTATTTGAGGCAATGTTTCAATTAAAACAATGGATATTTAGGCTATGTTATAATGATTTTTTTGATTTACACATTAAATAAGATTGACTTCAATTATGTATAGTACTTCTTTGTGTATGCTTTTTTTTGACTGGGCATGTAAACGAAAACAAGAACTTAGAATTATGAATAAAATTAAAATATATAAGAAATAAATCATGGAATCTATTTATGTTTATGACAGTAGACGATTGAGTAGGTTATAATAGATACTTCAAAGAAAGGTTGATAGATCTAGGGTGTGTTTTTCACAGACCTATAGTAACCTGAGAGGTAGTAGTAAAGATTATTGTGTTATAACTTAAACAATCATTTACTAATTTATCAACCTTAGTAGGGATTAATAACATACATAATTAATGTATACTTTTAAACCTATCGAAGCATAAAATATTGGTAGTTGTATTGAAATATTAATTTTTGGTATATATAAGTTGATATTCACTCTTGAAATAAGGTGATGTGTAGATAGCCTTTTATTTGAAAATGTATATATAATTTTTGATGTGATTCACTAAGATAAGGTATAACTTTCTCATAACCATTTTTTGAAATTATAATTGTACACAAATAGATTGAAGTGTTACCTGTGTTATGTTTTGTTGCATTAGATTAAAGAACTATTAGTTTACGACTGTATGATTACTATTAGTTTGATATCATCTTACTTGAGTAATTAAGGCAAGGATTATAGATGATTAAAGTGATTATTCTTTAAAAAATAGTCATAACATAGTTAAATATATTTATTTGTTTAGATTTAAATAATTAATAAGCTAATAGATTTGAGGTATTGATAATATTGCATAACTATTGTAAGAGTATTATCTTTAGTACATGTTAAGGATTATTATGAGTTAGTATGGGTAAAATGGATCACACTATTGTAATGCATAGAAATATTTTGATATCGTTAAGTCTTTTCTTAAATTTTAAATGTGAAGTGAATTATGAAGGGTAGGGTATCTTGATTTACTATGTTTCTTAATTACCATTAAGGGTATAAAGATTATGTGACTTGTTAACTTATAACATTCTTGATGAGATAAGGCAACACTATAAAAAAAGGGGGAGTACCATTAGAAGATATATGTAAACATAGAACACAACTACTTCTATATGAGGTTGTAAACTAGAAATGTTATTTCTTTAGATGCATAGTTTTTAAGGTTAAGATGTGAATACTTTCTTGTAGGATACTTGTTAGGTTGTGGAGCTAAAAGCTTCACTAATGCAAATAGGGAAGGAGGTTATCGAGAGGTTGTTAAGTTCCAGGGCAATCGACGTCGGTCTAATCAGTTGACGTTGGTCATATACAGTGGGAAAGGCAACTGACATTGGTCAGGTATTGGCCGACGTCAGTCATCTCCAGCCTGACAGGGACCGATGTCAGTCGCCTGTGCGGTTTTAGAACTATCAGTTGCATGAATAGTTTGTTAATGAACCAAGTGTTTGCATGTTAAGAGCCAATTTTAGACTTGAAGCTGTGAATCTAATTATTGTAATTAGGTGTCTAATTATCGTTTGCATGAGATCTATATAATAGACTCATGGGCTGTATTGTAAGGTGTGCTAGTTTGAGTTGAGCAAAGTTAGCTCCTTCTGTGTGTGAAGAGAGCAAGGGTGTTCCTCCTAGTTCCACAGGGGTGCCGAGTGTGTATGATTAGATTGGTCTACAAGTGTGCTAGATTAGGGAGAAGATCCACTAGGGTACTGGTTTGGAGAATCATAAGGACTTTGTGAGGTAAGGACAAGGGTTCTTCAGGGTGTAGAGAGATCTACATGGTAACAGGTGTGTGTGTGTGTGTGTGTGGTCAAAAGAGATCTGTAGGTGGTAGCAAAATCAAAGGTGACAACAACACATCAGAGAGCAAAGAGGAAGGTAAGGTAGTTCCTTACATAAGTAAGATCATTTGAGTTACAAGTTGTTGCAAGTTCAGGGAAGATCTACTTGAAGTACATTGAGTACTTGGAGTGCGTGGAGCACTTGTGGAGTGCATGGAGCACTGGTGTACTGGCAATAGTGGATACTGACTGGTTGGAGGTGAACACCAACTCTGTGTTTGAGTTGTGTGTTGGGACCGTAAGAGAGAGAGCTTTGAGGAAAGAATTATTGTACACTAGAGGTGTGGGAAGCCTCTGAGAGGTGTGAAGAAGAAGTGGCATCTTTTTTATTGTATTCTTTTTTGGATGAGTATTAATACAATTGGGTATTGTCTCTCATATTCTATGTTGTTTTTGGTTTCTAGTTACTTTTTACTTCTGGTTAATTCCACATCTTAAGTTGCTTGTATATGGTAATCAATTGTGCTTCCGTGGGGTTCCTAACAGTTGGTATCAGAGCTAAGATTGCAGGGAGCAGGTTTGTGTTTGGTTACAGGTCACTCTCAGGGGTTTCTGATTGAGTGGGAGTATAGCAATGACAAAAGAAAGTAAGCTACGAATGGAGAAACTGAATAGCATGAATGGTCACTTACGGTGTTATGGAAAGAAAGAGTAGGTAAAGAAAGATTGTTGGTTGGTAGCAGATCAGCATGAAGGAACTGAAGAAGTAGATGTTGCAGGTGTTGTTGCACAGGATGCTCTGGAATGTTTCTTGGATAAAGTTGAATCTTGGTTAATAAATTATGTTGCCTCTTTCCATGCAGCCCTAAGTAGAGGGGTTGGTGAGCCTTGTCGTAGTATTGGCAAAGGGGAAGTGTTGCTGAAATTGCAGGCGGCCAACACATGGGTGTTGAAGAAGGTCATGTAGGTCCTAGTCTTGAAGATGTAGCTAATTACTTTAGGAAAGTTGGGTGATGAGAGATGCACAAGAACTCTCACAGCGGATGCACTTGAATTAGCATGTGGTAAGAAAGCAGGTACTCTTTATCTACTTGCTTGTATTACTAATTCCACTTCTATTGCACAGGTGTGGCTTTATAGGCTTGGTCACATAAGTGAGAAGGGAATGGATGTTCTTAAGTCAGATGGGAAGAGTTCAACTTTAGAGAGCATAGATCGAGATTTTTGTGAGCAGTGGGATGCTACAAGAAAAGATTGTGTTTATTGTAGGAAAAAGAAGACTGATGTATTTGATAAACTTAAGAACTAGAAAGCCTTGGTGTTCTTAGAGGAGATGATGGACAGAGTTTAGTGGATGGGGCTGGATACTTCTAAGCAGGGTAGTTTGGACATGGGATTGATTCAAAGGAGCTCGTGGGTAAAAAGTCATCACTCACAGGCATACACAGGTACCAACATCGATCAAGAGTAACCAACGTCAAACAGACAGGTGCCAATGTTGGTCATGTGCAGACTAGAGAAGTTGGTGGTGTCAGGCAGGTGGAGACTGACGTTAGTAGGGTAACCAGCGTTAGTGACCTAGACAGTCACATGGAACTGATGTCGGTCAGATGTAGACTATGTGGTGACTGAGGTCGATCACTGAGACAGATTTTGGGCAGACAACAAGCTGTCAAGGAGTCTCAAACACCCATGGAGAGGACTGAAAGTGCAAGTAAGCCTCAAATTCATTGTTCCTCTTCTTTATACTAGTTGCTGACTGTAGAGCAGGAAGGATCCAAGAAACAGTGGGAGCATGGCATGAATAGGATGTAGGACCAAACGAGAGATTTGGTAGGGTTGCCAACTGGTATGAAAGCACTAAGACGAATGGATACCTTGGTTAAAGAATAGAGAGAATGGACATGTGAGATAGAAGGCCAGGTCATATGGTCTTGAGGAAGCTGCAAGATAGTGGTACAGGTTTTGACAGGTGGATGACAAAGCAGGGCTTTAGTCAATGTCAGTGTAACCATTGTGTTTGTCTTACCAGGCAGATGATGATAACTACATTATCCTATTACTGTATGTGGATGGTATGATAGCTAGCAGGTTCAGACATATAGGGTTTTGCTGAGCTAAAGGTAAGGTTAGTTCAGTGGCATGTCATGAGGGATTTGGAGTAGCAAAATTCTTTGGCATGAGAGACATGGAAGATCACAAGTTGATTTTGTCTCCAGTGGGAGCTGATGTGAATCAGGTGTTGGCGAGGTTCAATATGCAGGTTGTAAAATCGGAGCACACCAAGGGCTGGATAGTTGAGTGTTTGAAATCACATGAGGTCTGGTATAGACCTGAGTTTGCCCAAGTAGTGGGTGCTGTCAAAGAGTTAGGAGCCAATTCAGGGAAGTGGGTTCTCAAGTATCTGAGAGGGACCAGTAGCAGGGATTCATGCTATGCAGGGTCAAGACTTCACTACATGGGTTTGTAGGTTCAGATGTGGTAGGTTACTCAGATGATAGGTGGTGCACCACAGGTTGTGTGGTGGGTGGTCTTCAGGATTGATCTTGAAGAGGGATACAAGCTAGGAAATAGATTAGATAGGGTATAGGTACAGGTATAGTGCAACTATTTATCTCCAAGTGGGAGATTATTAGGTTGTGGAGCTAAAAGCTTCATTGATGCAAATAGGGAAGGAGGTTGTCGAGAGGTTGCTAAGTTGTAGGGCAATTGACATCGGTCTGATCAGCCGATGTTGGTCATATACAGTGGGAAAGGCAATTGACATCGGTCAGGTATTGGTCGACGTCGGTCATCTCCAGCCGGACAGGGACAAATGTTGGTCACCTGTGCGGTTTTGAAACTGTCGGTTGCATGAATAGTTTGTTAACAAACTGAGTGTTTGCATGTTAAGAGCTAATTTTAGACTTGAAGCTGTAGATCTAATTATTGTAATTAGGTGTCTAATTATTGTTTGCATGAGATCTATACAATAGACTCATGGGCTATATTGTAAGGTGTGCTAGTTTGAGTTGAGAAAAGTTAGCTCCTTCTGTGTGTGAAGAGAGCAAGGGTGTTCCTCCTATTTCCATAGGGGTGCTGAGTGTGTATGATCAGATTAGTCTACAGGTGTGCTAGATCAGGGAGAAGATCCACTAGGGTACTGGTTTGGAGAATCATAAGGACTTGGTGAGGCAAGGACAAGGGTTCTTCAAGGTGTAGAGAGATCTACATGGTAACAGGTGTGTGTGTGAGGTCAAAGGAGATCTGCAGGTGGTAACAGAATCAAAGGTGACAGCAACACATCAAAGAGCAAAAAGGAAGGCAAGGTAGTTCCTTCCATAAGTAAGATCATTTGAGTTGCAGGTTGTTGCAAGTTCAGGGAAGATCTGTTGGGGATCAACCAACAATAGATTACACTTGTGAAAGCAATAAATGCAAAATTAAATCAGATAGACAAGTAACTAGAATGATAAATGGCAAGAACAAGAGATACAAGATAACACCCTGAAAACTTGTATTAAACTCTTTACAAAAGGAATACAATTGAAGAAAGCTTCTTTCTTCCACACCTCTCCTAGATGTATAGATCTCTCACTAGATCTCTATTCCTCAAGAGCTATCTCTCTCAAGAACAACCAACTCCAACAAACCTGGATTGATTCAATTCTGTACTATTCTTCACATACAATGAATTACAATAATTCACTACAACTCCAACTACAACTACAATAAGCTAGGAAGATCTAATTCTACATATAGAATTAGGAAACTTGAGCATGCACTTCCAAAAAGCACTTAAGCCACTTGAACAAGGGCTCTAAAAATAGTATTGCCAATAATAGAGACGCGAGCTTGAGACTACAACTCAAACTCATCATGCAAACACTCGCTTCTGTCCACGAAAATAGCTCTCTGGACACGCAGGTAACCGACGTCGATTCCTGCTGCTTGTCTGTGACCGTCGTCGACCGACCCTCTACCGACGTCAGCATCTCTGCAACTGCTCCTAACTGACATCGGTCGCTCCTGACCGACGCCGGTGTCTGTGTAGACCCAAAACTGATAATCTATGCTCCTTGGTGAAGCTTTTAGCTCCACACCCTAACAATCTCCCACTTGGAGATAAACAGCTGCACCAGTACCTGTACAACAACATCTTTTAGCTCCTCCATCTTCAACTCAATCATGAAGACCAACAGAAGTTGAATGAAGATTCAACTTCTCCTTTGTAACTGGCTTGGTTAACATATCGGCATGATTCCTATCTATATGGATCTTCTCCAGCTTCAACTCACCATCTTCTAATACCTATCGTATGAAGTATACCTTAGCTGTATGTGCTTTGTTCTTGAATGAAAGGCCAAATTCTTAGCCAAATGGATTGCACATTGACTGTCACTATACAATCTGCAACTCTCATGCTCCCTACCAAGCTCATCCATGAACCGTGTCATCCATATCATCTCTTTGCTAGTCTCTGTGGCTGCAATATACTCTGCTTCTGTAGTTGACAAGGCAACAACCTTCTACAACTTAGATATCCAGCTAACCGCCGTTCCACCTACAGTAAAAACATAACTTGTAGTGCTCCTCCTGCCATCCAAATCACCTGCCATATCTGAATCTACATAACCATGTAGAGAAGTATCTGAACCTCCATAGCACAAGTGCCTACTGCTGGTTCCTCTCAGATATCTAAGGATCCACTGAACTGCTTTCCAATGTTCCTTACCTGGATTGGCCATATACTTACCACTCCCACTACTTGGGCAATATCTGATCTAGTACACACCATTGCATACATCAAACTCCCTACTATGGAAGAATATGGAACCTTACTCATGTACTCTACCTCATCATATGAATAAGGACATTGTTCTTTACTCAACTTAAAATGTCCAGCCAAAGGTGTGCTTACCGGTTTAGCGTCCTGCATATTGAACCATTTCAACACCTTGTCCACATAATCTTCTTGAGACAATATCAACCTGTGATTTTTCCTGTCTCTCTTAATGCTCATGCCAAGGATTTTCTTTGCTACTCCCAAATCCTTCATAACAAATGTTTGAGCTAATTTCACCTTAAGCTCTGAGATATCCTGCATGTGTGATCCTGCAACCAGCATATCATCTACATACAATAATAGAATAATATATCTACCATTATCAAATCTCTTGAAATACACGCAATGGTCTGATTGACACCTACTGTAGCCATGCTCAGTCATAAACTTGTCAAATTTTAAGTACCATTGCCTAGGAGCTTGCTTGAGGCCATACAAGCTTTTCTTCAATCTGCACACAAACTTCTCCTTACCCTTGACCTCAAATCCTTTTGGCTTTTCCATATAAATTTATTCATCCAAATCTCCATGAAGAAACGCTGTCTTAACATCTAGTTGCTCAAGATGCAAATCCTCAAAAGCAACCAAAGACAATACAACCCTTATTGAAGTCATTTTAACAACAGGAGAAAAAATCTCACCAAAGTCAATACCTGGCTTTTGTGTAAATCCTTTTACCACTAATCTAGCCTTATATCTCATCTGTCCATTCTCACCTTCTTTCAACCTGTAGGTCCATCTGTTCTTGAGTGTTCTCTTACCTACTGGCAATTCAACCAAATCCCATGTTTGGTTCTCTCTTAAGGACTCCATCTCCTCAACCATGCCACGCTCCCACTGACTCTTGGACTCCACCTGTATTGCTTCTTCAAAACTCTCTGGTTCTCCACCATCAGTTAGCAATAAATAAAATAAAGAAAGAGAATATCTAATTGGAGGCTTACTCACCCTTTCTGCCCTCCTGATGGGTCTCTGAGACTCGTCCACAACACGCTGTCCACCCAAATTCTTTGACAGTGACCGACCTCGGTCACCTCCAGACCTGTTACTGGCCGACGTCGGTTCTGTCTGACCGACCTCGGTGCCTGTCCTGCCGATGTCGATCTCTGTCCTGCCGATACCGGTCTCTGTACTACCGACGCCGGTTACTACCCTGTCGACGTCGATCTCTGTGTTTTCCTGCAAGTGATTATTTCTTTTTCCTGCGAGCTCATCTTGGACTTTCACCTCATCCAATTCACCATTGCTCTACTCAAATTGATTCAGCTTCCTTAGCTGATCACAATACATCACTCTTTCATTGAAAACAACATCACGGCTCTTGATTACCTTGTTAGTTTCTAGATTCCACAATCTGTAACCAAAATCATCTGAGCCATAGCCAATAAACATGCATCTCATAGATTTAGCATCAAGCTTCTTTCTATTTTCTTTATCTATGTGCACAAAGGCTTCACAACCAAAAACTTTGAGATATGAGAGATCAACCTTTTTACCTGTCCATGCCTCTTCTGGAATACCACCATCCAGAGCTGTAGAGGGTCCTCTGTTAATCAGGTACACTGCAGTGTCAACAGCTTGTGCCCAAAACTGTAAGGGCAAATCGGCATGCAATCTCATACATCTTGCACGCTCCATTATTGTCTTGTTCATCTTTCAGCAATTCCATTCTACTGAGGTGTCCTTGGAACCGTCCTTTGCCTGCGGATTCCATGCATGTAACAATAATCTCTGAACTTATGACTACAGAACTCACCGCCATTGTCTGATCTCAGGCACTTTAATCTTTTACCTGTTTCATTCTCAACCATAGCTTTCCAATTCTTAAAAGTCTCAAATACATCAGATTTTCTTCTAATACAATAGATCCATACCTTCCTTATAACATCGTCTATGAAAGATACATAGTACTGTGATCCTCCAATGGAAGTAACCTGAGCCGGTCCCCACACGTCTGTGTGAACAAGCTCCAACTTATGCCTCTTCTTAATAGACCCAGTTTTGAGAAAACTAACCCTTTTTTGTTTTCCAAATACACAGTGCTCACAAAACTCTAGATCTATGCCTTTTAAATTTGAAAGCATACCTTTGGACTTAAGAATTGACATCCCCTTCTCACTCATGTGGCCAAGCCTTGAGTGCCACAATTTAGCATCCACATTTGAAGTAGATAATACAGAAGGAGATTTGTTAGTAACACAATTACACAAATAGAGAGTACCTTCTCTCTTACCTCTGGCCATAACAAGTGCACCCTTGGTCACCTTCCAAGATTCTGCTGTGAGAGTTACAGTACAACCCTCATCTCCTAACTTTCCTGCAGAGATCAAATTTATCTTCAAGCTAGGAACATGCATCACATCTCTCAACACCCATGTGTTGCTATTCTGCATCTTCAGCTACACTTTACCTTTGCCAATTATTTTACAGGGCTCATCATCCCCTAGATACACTATTTCAAAATCTCCATGGATATAGTCACTAAAATATTCCCTGTTAGGAGTAGCATGAAAAGATGCACCAGAATCTAGTACCCAAGATTCTATATTATTATGCAGAGAGAAAATTAAAGCATCTTGTGCAATACCTGCAATCTTGGCTTCTTCCTTTCCTTCGTGATGATTGTCCTCCTTAGGCTTTGACCAACAATCTCTGCTTATGTGCCCCATCTTTCCACAATTCCAGCATTGTGGCCTTCTGCCATTTCTGGATTTAGATCTACCTTTCCCCTTAGATTTGGATCTTGATCTACCTTTCTTGCTCTTCTCTTTCTGCCTTCCCCTGCTCTCAAAACTTAAAGCATTCCCAGATGCCTCTTCTGTGCTTTTTCTGCGTATTTCCTCATTCAAGATAACATTAACAACATCCTCTACTTTCAAAATATTTGATGCAGATGTAGTATTGCTAACTGCCATTACTAAGCCATGCCAGCTTTTAGGCAAAGAACATAATATCAAAAGAGCTCTTATTTCATCATCAAACACTATATTGACTGAACTTAATTGATTCACAATTCCATTGAAATCATTTAGATGAGTAGAAACAGATCCACCTTCATTCATATGCAAATTAAATAGCTGCTTCATAAGATATACCTTATTGGAAGCATAGGGTTTTTCATACAAATTCGCTAACGTAGTCATCAACTCTACTGTAGACTTTGCCTGTGATAAATTAGATATCACAGTGGATGCTAGACTCAGTCTTATAGACCCCAGAGCCTTTCTGTCAAGAACTTCCCATTCTTCATCCTCCATGTCTTTGGGCTTCTTTGCAACCCCACCTAACGGTAAGTAGAGATCTTTCTGATACAGATAATCCTCTATCTGCATTCTCCAATGTTGGTAATTTTTGCCATTGAACTTTTCCATTCTCAATTTACTTTCATCTGCCATTGCTTCTCCCACTCAAACAGAAATCCCTGCAGAAACCCCCGTGATAACCTGTAATCAATACACACTACACAGATCTGAACCACCTGTTAGTGCACCTGAGCTTTGATACTGATTATTGGATATCAAGCTCTGAACCTACAACCAAGGCTCGGATACCACTTGTTGGGGATCAACCAACAATAGATTACACTTGTGAAAGCAATAAACATGGAATTAATTCAGATAGACAAGTAACTAGAATGATAAATGGCAAGAACAAGAGATACAAGAAAACACCCTGAAAACTTGTATTAAACTCTTTACAAAAGGAATACAATTGAAGAAAGCTTCTTTCTTCCACACTTCTCCTAGATGTATAGATCTCTCACTAGATCTCTATTCCTCAAGAGCTATCTCTCTCAAGAACAACCAACTCCAACAAACCTGAATTGATTCAATTCTGTACTGTTCTTTACATACAATGAATTACAATAATTCACTACAACTCCAACTACAACTACAATAAGCTAGGAAGATCTAATTCTACATATATAATTAGGAAACTTGAGCATGCACTTCCAACAAGCAGTTAAGCCACTTGAACAAGGGCTCTAAAAATAGTATTGCCAATAATAGAGACGCGAGCTTGAGACTACAACTCAAACTCATCATGCAAACACTCGCTTCTATCCATGAAAATAGCTCTCTGGACACGCAGGTAACCGACGTCGGTTCTTGTTGCTTGTCTATGACCGTCGTCGGCCGACCCTCTACCGACGTCGGCGTCTCTGCAACTGCTCCTAACCGACGTCGGTCGCTCCTGACCGACGCCGGTGTCTGTGTAGACCCGAAATTGATAATCTATGCTCCTTGGTGAAGCTTTTAGCTCCACACCCTAACAAGATCTACTTGAAGTACATTGAGTAGTTGGAGTGCGTGGAGCACTGGTGTACTGGCAATAGTGGATATTGACTGGTTAGAGGTGAACACCAACTATGTGTTTGAGTTGTGTGTTGGGACCATAAGAGAGAGAGCTTTGAGGAAAGAATTACTGTACACTTGAGGTGTGGGAAGCCTCTGAGAGGTGTGAAGAAGAAGTGGCATCTTCTTTATTTTATTCTTTTCTCGATGAGTATTAATACAATTGGGTATTGTCTCTCATATTCTGTGTTGTTTCTGGTTTCTAGTTACTTGTTACTTCTGGTTAATTCCACATCTTAATTTGCTTGTATATGGTAATCAATTGTGCTTCCGTGGGGTTCCTAACAATACTCATTGTATAGTGAGGGTTAAACTCATTTTACATTAGTTCTTGATATTCTGAGTATAAGACATTTTTAATTGTTGTGTTATGATGTTGGAAAAGTTTTTAACAAATGTATATATATCTAATTAGAAAAAATGTAAATTTGTGTAGTTATTCCTTTGTGTATAATTGGTAGTGTAAGTGGAAATATGATTGATTAAATTTGTGAGATTAGAATTGAGATTAAGAATGTATTCTATGCGGGATATTTTTTTATGTGAGATACTGTTTTACCTTTAATTACATTAACTTTGCAATTTCTATAATTGATAATGACCTATGTGAGATAATGAATACATTATTTGTGGTTATGTTTTGATTAACATTAGATATTTAGGCCCTGCTATAATGGATTTTTTGATTTACGCATTGAATAATACAAACTTAAATTATGTACAATACTTCTCTGTGTATACTTTGTTTTTTTATTGGACACATAGATTAAAAATGAGAACTTGGAAGTGTGAGTAGGAGAAATATATATAAGAAATAAATTATGGAATATTATTTGTGTTTACGAAATTAAAATATTGAGTAGGTTATATTTGATACCTCAAATAAAGGTTTATAGATTTAAGGTGTTTTTTTCACAGACCTACAAGGAATTTGAGAGGTAGCAGTAAGGGTTATTGTTTTACAATTGTGTACCACTTTATGAATTTTTGCCCAGAATTAGAGGGATTACATTTCATTCTATAAGTATAATTAAATTTTGAGCAATAATGCTTATTCTTTTATCTAAATATTTTATTACTACTAGTTTTTATTGACCATGAATATGCAAATACTATTTTTTAGAAGGTTGAGAGAAATGTTCTTCGATATTGTGTCTTAATAAAATGAGAAATAGAGTAATGAAAATCCTTGAATTTAAGTATTGTCATGTAGTTGATTTGAATAGTCAAGTGAACAAGGGATTTATTGAACAAAGATGAGTTTCATTATATGAAAAAATTAACTTGTAAACTGACTACATTGTGTTTGCGCTTAATACTTTGCATTTTGATTGGAGTTGTATGGAAAGGCTTCGAATGCTTGTTGACACTTGAATTCAGTTAATAATGAAATAGATTGTATGTAAAATTTTTATTGAATCCAAACATTGTACTTATCTTTTGGTTTGATAATCTTTGGATTACCTTCATTAAATATTGAAAGGGTAATGATCTCTATAAGTTATGTTTGCATGAAAATTAAGAGAATGAATCTTTTAAAAATATTTTTATACATCACTTTTACACTGATTACATTGAAGGCATAATTCATTTATAGTTGGAAAAACCTAGCTTATTTGTAAATTAATTTTAATTTCATAGTCATTTAAGCCAAAATTATAGCATGCTGGAATAATTTTTTATATATATAGCTTAATTGCATAAGTAGAAACATTTGACATTGGCATCTATTTTTTGTTTGTTAAGAGTAGAAATGTTGAATTAAGTAAATGCAAGCATGTTAATTAAGCTAAGTTGAACATGTGATATGGAATTATTAACAATCAAAATGCATTGTTGGATTTTCTCTAAATGTATTAATTGGATGAATCTCTCATGAATGATATTGAAATAAAGTAATGTAAAGTGATATATGGAATTTAGTATGAAATAATTTACATAATGATTTGAGCCATAAATTTAAATAGAACTATGTTCAAACATAGGATTGTACCCTAATGGCTTCAAAAGGATTCTCATGGGATCAAAAATACACACAGGAGGATTTTAAGGAAATTCAAATAATATCTTACCTTGATTGAGGTAAATTAGGAACTATTGAGCCCTAATTCATGCCAATAAATGTACTAAAAGCTTATTCATAAATTAGATTCTAAAATTAATTTTTTTTACAACACTTATTAAGATAAATAAGAGATCCTAAGCACAATCCAATGTGAAAGGTTGAAGGTCATGAACTTAGCTCATTCCACATACTTAAGCTTATTTTTTTACAACTTGTTACTTATTTTCAAACACTAAACAATGTGAGTGATACTATAAAAGTATGTTTGAAATATGATATACTCACTCAGTTTTGGTAGTTGTGCAATTTGGTGTCATGGATAACATTAATTATTCAATACAAATCTAGGCTAAATTTTTAACGCTATATAAAGACTTAGTGTTGAATTAAGGATGGACATAGTATTGAATTAATGAAGGATCTTAAGTCACTAAATGAGGCCATGGTAACATCATCCCTATCATTATCTATTGGTGATGTTAGGGTGATATTAAGGTTGAATTTAGCCCATATTTAAGTCAAATTTATATATATGTCATATAAACTCAACATTAGGGATGGCCTTAAGATGCCTATATAACTTTGCATTCAACTTTAGGGATGAAATTTGGCCTTTAAAAATATATTTTTAATGACTTAAAGTTGAATTTAATTAAAAATTATTTTTGTTAAAATGTTGTAGTGTATATATGTTCTCATTATTTGAAAGTCTTCTATATAAATGTTCTTAAACTTGTGTTGATTTTCATATTATATAAACATTTCCTAATATTAGTTCTAGTTTTCATATTTTGAATAGTGGCCTTCTTGGTTGATTTTGTTGATTATTCATATTTAGATATATAGTCTTTTGTAAACATTCTTATAATATTAAAAAAAAAGTCAACACAGATTTTGGGATCGAAAATAGCAATTAAAGGAAAATGCCAAAAAATATAATACAAACAACATAAACTAAGGGGTTGGAAAATTTACAATGAAAAACTAAGATAAAATAAGAATGCAACTTCAAAATTCAAAAAAGAAATATATGCCAAACCTAGAAGAAACATGAAGCAATAAACAATTCAATGGAGGATATCAATGTAAAGCTAGTAGGAAGCATGATTATCCTAGAAGCCATAAATAACACTAGAAATAAAAAAGCACTCTAAATGTAAAAAAAGAAGATGAAAGTCTAAAAATAATCTATGTACAATAGAGATTGTTTTGTTGAAGTGTATGAGATAGGCTAAAAATGATAACCGATAATCCCATCTAGATGTTCATCATATGTATAATAAGTTACCCACTCATCTTCATGATCAAGATTTGAAATGTCACACCCCATTTTCTCAAGTATATGGTTTATTTATTTTGTTTGGATATGGCCTACCATACAGACTTATATAGTTGGACTCTAAAATGTTTTAAGAACTGCTCTTATGATTGTTTTCCTATTTTGAACAAAATGATTGCCTAGTTAAATGTATCTTATTATATTGAGTTTTGGACTAACGTATAATATACATGCTTTTGAAATTTTTTTGATGTTAGATATGATGTTTTTCATAGTTTCAAGTAAATTTAATACTAATTACAAGTGGAATTAACTAATTTTTTTCTTAAGTAATAACATGATGTTAATATTCAACATTATATTGATTCATTTTCAATTGTATAAAATTTATTTAATGTATGCATATTATGATTTGGTTAACCACTTTACAAGTTTTGTTGAGTGTGATATTGTAACACAAGTTTATTTCTCTATAAAAAGGGAGGGTATCATATAAAAGAGATGGATATATAAGATATTAAATGGAAATAAAGAGGATGTGTTGAATATAGATAGTGAACCATATAAATAGTTAGATAGTTTATTTGGTCATGTATTTTGTATGTTAATGTCATTAGATGATAAATGTCAAGAGTCACACACAATTAAATTTTCTATCTTTGCCCTTGTTAGTCCTTTCAAGTGAAATGATTTTATTTGTGACACAATGTACAATGACTTCTCTTTTGCGACAAAAGACATCATTAGTGTTGTTAGTAACCTTGGTTGTAAATTCTTAAACTCACCCATATTTGATTTCTATAGTATCATCATATAATCACCAAGGTTTTTTCAGTCATAATAATCTTTGGTTCTTATTGAAGTAATGAGTTTTTGATGAAGCTTAGTGATGTATTTAAATCACTAACACTAGTTAAAACTGATAAAGTATAACATTTAAGTTATAGTGAAAAAACATTGATAAATCATCAATTATAGCTTATTATGACATTGAAATGTAATATTTAATTTATCCTATTATTTATTTGGTTTCAGAATTATCTAATATTTAATATTTAAACAAGATCTCTATCCATCATAAATAATTAAATGCAAACTAATTAATTTAAACACTATCTTGCAACCAATTATTCAAATTCATAAAAATAAAGTTTAAAAAATTAAGGTCTAATTACAAAATGAATCTCATAGCTAAAAATATTTAACAAAATCAAAACCCACATGGCCAACTATTGTTTAATGAAGGAGGTTTGAAAGTTTATTGTATCTTCCACATGGTTTGTGCCATATAGAACTAAGGAATTTGTTTTTGAATTGAAATCTTATAGCTATTAACTCCCCCAACCAATACTAATTAAAAATCAACACTTGTGCCCTTCATGGGAATAGTTGTATATTTTATAAACTATGTTTGGCTAACAAAAATTGGTTATGCTTTAAATATTATAAACTCTATTTAAGTTGGTGAAAACTATGTTCAGCTTGATAAAATTGCATTTAACTTATATGGACTATGTGTGGCCTTAATTTAGAGGGTTTTTTTAAATTTTGGACAACATAAAACTATGTATAGTTTTGTAAAAACCTTTCTTAAAATTGTATTTGGATTTTACTGAATTGACTTTATACCTACCAATGTCATTTTTTTAATACTTCTAGTCCTTTACAGTGAACCCATCTTGTCTATGTCCAAAACCCATGGCATCCTACAAAATGACATATGGCAAGACATTTCTAGAAAGATTGAATTTGTATTTGGTAGACTATGCAAGTATTTGATAAGATTGCATCTAATTTGTATAGATTGCACCTATCTTTTATAAAATACGCTTGAATGATATGGTCTACATTTTGTTTAAAACTAGGTATTTATTATATAAATTGCACTTTTATTATTGTAACTTTATTTTATTGTTTTCATGGCATCTTATAATTTATTTTGTTGACTAAACTCAGTTTTGATAGTATGGCAAATTCATATAAAAACTAGTAGTGTAGACCAGTTTGTAATAATAGTATAAGTTATTATCAAAAAATATAAATTTAGTTATATTTTTTGAAGGATTTAATATTGATGAGGAATCAAATTGAATTTTAATCTCGGTATTTTGAGAATAGTTAGGCACTCATAATTTAAAATGAAAGGTTACAATTAAATTAGTGTATGATATTGAAGTTAGTCTTCAAATTAATGATAACAATCTATGTATGTTATCAAATAATTAACAAATATAATGATTCTTGTTTAGTTCTATAAAATAACACAATGTTAGTGAAATAAAATCATAGAACAAACTTAAAAATAATGTCTAGTATAGATTTTAGGAACTCCATAACCTCCTCGCCAATTATTTTAGGCTTTAATTTAATAATGCAATCAACCCCCTTGCTACAGATTGGAAACATAAAACTAGTATAACTTGTAGTCAATAATATTCACCGCTTGCTATTTATTTTTATTTTCATCTTCTAAATAGAAAATTTTCTCTTGGTTATAATTTTATACAATATAAGTATTTCACATCTACCACCTACACCATCACCATTCTTGTATTTAAATTTCACTATTGTTATTTCCTTAATATCACTTATACCATCATTGTTCATAATGTTATATTTATTTATTGCCTTATTACATAGTTTTTATAATAAACTATTTCACAACAATGTCGAAATAAATCATGTACAACTTTCTAAGTCAGAGCACTTCACTTTACACTAATATTTAGCTAGTGAATATCTTAACAACATTGACAATTCAAACACAATGAGTGAAGGTCTAATAAAAAAAATTCAACTTGATTTTTTAAATCAAGCAATGTAAGGTAAGTTGATTACACTTAAAAAGACATTAATAATTGATTGGATTGATGCACTTGACCATTTATCATAGCTATACATTTTAAAACATGTATTTTTATTTATCAAGAATAATATATTGATGTTTAATTTGATATTGTCTCCTTTCTCAAATATTTTCTTATACATAAATAATTGGTAAAAAATATCATATTGCACAATCTACGGTTAGTAGGCATTAATAAAATCTTATAGATAGGTAACTTAAAACATGGAATTCAAATCACTCTTGGTCCCTACAAAATCTTGCTATCAATTTTGGTCATAAACACATCTGTCATATTTTTTTAGGAATGTAAACTCAAGTTTATTATCTATTCCATAATTCATCACTAAGGGTTTGAAATTATCCCTAGTGATAAAAATGTACCTAATCTGTCAATTAAATCCTAAATAAATATACACCAAAATGTTTTTATAGGAATGCAAAATGCTATTATGTACCCATTTTTTGAAGATCAAAGTGTTATTTCCCAAGATACATTTAAGGCCAAGAAACTGTTAAGATGGATAAGTTAGGAAGACTTGGGATAAAATCATGAACTTAGGGATGTGAGTACTAAGTGATGAGATAAATCCTAGTTAGTCTCACTATGAATCAACATTTTAGTAAGTTTGAATGTGATAAAGTGGAATTTTTAATCCATATTTATGGCCATAAGCAATGTATACATGAAGTATACATTATGAACTTACTAATTATTTTCTCATTTCACTATCATACTTTTATCATGTTCCATGGAGTAGCTATAATATTGGCACACTTATACAATGACCTCTTTCTTGTCATTTGAATTGTATATATATTTATCATGAAGGGTAGGGCCACTTTCATTGGATAAGAGGTGTGTGGAGGATCTGAAAGGATCTGTGGTTAGAGGTATAACCCTCGATGATACTCTTCATCTTTGCATCTTAAACAATCTGCTACTAGGTTTAATGATGTTCTCCTAATTATCCTTATTCTTATGAAGGATTTATTTATTTATTATGTATAACTCGTAGTTACCCCTAAGGTGTAAGTAATACTGGAATAAATGTATATTTTATTTTTGTGATATTTTTTTAATAATTTTGTGTTTCATTTATGGAGTATATTCCTATTTTATGTGTATGATGTGGGCATCCTCTACTACTTGAAAATTAAACCTACCAACTCTCCCTACCAGGTCAGACTGATCGCCAATTGACCACCTTTTCTCACAACCAATGAAATAAACAAATCGATGGATTTATTTGTCAGCTTCTTTGGCACATGTTTTTTTTGTGTGCCATCTGCATTTTATATCAAAGTGTACTTAATTATTGAGTATATAGAAATTCTAAGTTCTTTTTATGTGCCACACCTTTTTTATAATTAACCATCTTCCACAATTAGGTTTTTTTTCATAATTTTGATATTTTTATAATAATTAACAGTATATATATCCATTTATGTTTTCTATGTGTTATCTGAATTCTATATCAAAGTGTACTCAATTATTGAGTATAGAGAAACTCTAAACTTGTTTGATGTGATACACCTTTTTACTAATTAACCATCTTTCATAATTAGTTTTTTTCATAATTTTGATATTTTTATAATAACTAACATTATACATACATACATACATACATACATACATATATATATAATTAACCATATTTTTAAATTAGATTATAATCATAATTTTGATATTTTTATAATAACTAACATTATGTGTGTGTGTGTGTGTGTGTGTGTAGGTAAGAGTGGTTTTGTAAATTGAAAGAGTGTAAATCGATAGTTAGACCTCAATTAAAACCCATGACTACTAACTTTCCATTGCTTCTCACCATCATTGCCCAGTTTACCTTGAAATATTTCACAACTTTCATGCTCTATAATAATGTACTTGAATGCCAAAATAAGTTTGTGTAAATTAATTGTAGGGCTAGACTAATTAGATATGAATCTCCATGCAATACTTTAGCCGATAATGGATTGTATTTTTAATGGAAAGAGATAACCTCTTTACTTAATCTCTATGTCAAAAATGTAAATACCTTGTTTTTTTTTTTTATCAATATGTGATATTTTACACCATATGACCCACATACACATGCCATAAATCCAAGACAATTGTTTGTAGCTTGCATTGTGGTGTCATATTTTATTGACTATTTTATATTCGATTACAAAAAGACTCAATGTTCGATGTGTGGATCAAATAAAAAATGCAATGATGCTAATTTTGGGGAAATACATTGAGGTTATGTATTTTATCTTATTGAATTCATTATGGTTAAATTGATTACTAAATCTTTTACAAAGTGTATGCCACATAGATGCATAATGGGGCATTACTCGTGATACAATGTAAATGTCATGTGATGGGTGATTATTCCCAATAGTTGGGAGAGTTGGTAAACACTTATCATTTATAGAATTTATTCCCCTTTTAAGTTTAGGATGTGGGCACCCATCATGCTCGAGCCTTAAACATACCAACCCTCCCTTCCAATTGGGATAAGTTCTCTCAACAAGTGACTCCTCTACCATGACATTCATATTGTATCACAAGCGATAACCCCTTATGCATAAATGTGGAATGCAATTTGTAAATTTGATCCACAAATAATGTAAGTGATCATGTAGACAAAATCCTTGCATGGTGATTCATATCATGATTAGTATACCCTCTATTATTTGACGATTGGATTACAAGTGTAATAGATAAAAGTTTTTATGTTGTAACCATTTTTCAAGTTGATTATATCAACATTAAGTTAAAAAGTCCATGGATAATTAGTGAATTTATATTTTTAAAAATTCATAAATCCAAATTTGATGACATCATCATGAAATCACACAAATATCTAAAATCCATAACTTTTAAAATTTTCTATTTTCTAAATTCACTAATTAAATTTATTCCTCATCTCTGATGACAAGTGGCCAAGTGGATCATTAAAAATTAATGAATTTATATTTTTAGAAATTAATAAAATCAACCAAAATATCTTATATGAGTTTTCAATCCACTTGTAAAAATATTAGGAATTGGGTGGGAGACAATCATTCTTGACCCATGTCTCTCATGATTATCTTTGACCCAACCCAGAGTTAGCCTAACTCAACTTAGGATTAGAATGAATCAACCAAAGTTAGTTCTAAACTAACCTTCCTGGGGTTAGATTTGGTTCTAAGACTTATAAATAAAAGTTCCAAGACACCTATAAATCAAGCTTGTTAGTGCAAAGAACTAATGCAAAATTTCCTATAGGAGAGCTTCACATGCCAAGCCAAATCAAACCAATATTACCAAGGTGACAAGAAGAAGTGGATAAATGGAGATTCATTGAAAAATATTTATTTATCACACATCTGAGCACATCATTCCATGACCAACTCACAATACTTGCTCTTATGGAAGGTAATATCACTTATTTTACTTTCATTTTGTTAGTTAATTGTGTAGTTCTCTAGGTCCTTGGGTGTCAAGGCTAGAGGTGTTAGTTTAGTATGTTTATTTTAATTTTATTTCTTGAATAAAACTATACTAATATCCCCTCTTGGATTCTTTATTAACATAATATCATGCCCAGTGGGACAACTCTTCATGAGCGCGCACCCCATAAAATTGTCTTGTTCTTAGTCTCTTATTATGATTTTTTTTTGTTGCTAAAAAAAATCTCACAAAATATTTAGAATTTTTGTGTAATAACTTATTTTTTATAATTTTTTGTAAGGATGTATTTATGGTATCATTAAAATTATCTAAAATTATCTTCAAATTAGAGACTACCACTTTTATTTTATGGTTTTATGCTAAAAACAACTGATACAAAGCTCATAACTTTTTTTATATTAATTGTTTTAATATGAAATTTTTAGGAGAGGTGAGCCTTTAACCTATGAACAACCTCCAAACATTTTGTGAAGAACTGATGTATAATTTATAAGTTATTATCAAAATACTAACTATTATTTTTTATGTTTATGTGTATTCAGTTTTGTTTTTAACATTGATTTTGTAGGTTGTCTTTCCTCTTTTGGTCCAATAAAACTTATAACAAGTTTTTTTTTTTAGGTTTTTTCAAGAAAAGAGAAACAATATTGCATCCCAAAAGGCCATTTTCACATTTATATTTGGTGTTTAAAAATTGTCTACTTGTTTTGTTTTCATTTTTCAAAGTTGACAAATTAATAAACAAAGCCAAGGGGCTAAATTTCACATCACATTTCACTTAGGTGTTTTAAAATGAACTCAAACTTAGACCAAGTGATCTTAAGAGCTTGATTGTTTATCATTTTATTTATTTGTTATGTGTTTTTACAAAATAGACTTAGCATGTATGCTCTGCCTATCCCCTTTAGGGAACTTGGGTGACCAAAAATGCTTTGTCATTTGCCTTTTATCGCTTAATCCATGCATAAATGGAATATCTCTAAGGCACTTCCCAAGATCCAAATGAATTGGGTGATCTTAAAATGACCTTAAAGTATTTATACATTTATTTCTTACATCTTAACTTGTGGGTAGGAGCTCGATTCTCCCTCATAATTTCTCTAAGGTTGCGTTGACTTGGGGTTTCATCTCCCAGCATTATACCAACCTCACTCCATAATAGGGTGTATAAATCAAGGCATAGATACTATGATTGCCTGGGTTTTGAATGGCAAGCCTCTTTGATGATAATAAAAACTTTAGTCAAGTCTAGATAATCATGGGAATCCACCAAGAAGTATATGGATGGAGTCATTATGTAAAGGAATAGACCCTTGCATAGTAAGTTATTTGATATAAACTCAATTTATGTGATTGCATCTCTAATTTTAACCACACTTGGGACCATCTATAACGTATGAAATTTATAGTTTTATACAAAACCCACTTACCATGGAAATATTATCAATGCAGGGAGAGTATCCCAAAGTTCTATGTCACCATACAAATTCTCAAGAGAAGAGGGGGCCTAAAAACCCATACTTTTCATGTGCATCTAAAATTTTAGATTAACAAATTATTTTCTCTCAAGAAGGAGTATATTGATGAAATTTGACAATATGAATCCACCTTGTCAATTTTTAGGAATAAGATGATACACAGGTGTTTCTGTCTTTTCCTTTTACTTACATTGCTTTGGAGTCAAAAACTATTTTGTTTATCAAAATCACGTGTCTAAATCACATCCAAATCAAGTCATGTTTATACACCCCTTTTAGCCTAAATAGGTGTTATGCCATCCGTTTGATGCCACACTTTGCCTTAGTCATTTTGCAAACCTTTTGTGTGTGTGTCACTTATTTGAAAGGGGAATTGTTACACTGCCCATTTCATTCCAAGTCTTTGCCTTTGAGTTTTTGAAACAAACCATTTATCATACCTTTTGAGTGAGGTAGCTTCGTTACATTACCCACATTGTTTTAAAGACATTTTCCTTATGTCCATTCAATTTCAAAAACATGTGTGCCTTTTTGGTCTATGCCAAATAATGTTATGTTATCCATTTTGTTCTAGTTTGCAGCCCATTTGAGAAATAAAGTCTTTTAAAACAAGTTCAAAATTGGTCTTGTGAAGTTAAAATTCAAAATTTTGATTGGTTTATGCCTATGCCTTGCCTAATTTTGGCTTAGGTGTTTACCTTTCACTTTTGGATTGTGTAACTTGGATTAATTCTTTGCTTGATTTAAATATCTCCATGTCTAGATTTTGGAAGTGAGATTTTTTGTATGCTTTCCATCTCTTTAGTTGCTTAGAAATAAGGTCAGAATTCTCTATAAGTACAACCTTAAGCATTATTAGTTTACATTTGAGTCTTTCTCATCGCTAGGGCTTGAATATTTTACTCCTTGTCCTTATTTTTGCCTACTTGGAATTGATTTTCCTGATTAGTTTTATGCATATGCCTAAAGTCTAATGTCTTCTATCAATGGTCACATTTGTGTTTGAATCCATATTTCTGGTTTGAGTCAAAGTGTTTCAAATTTTTAGATTAATTGCCTTGTAAGTTTTACCTCGACAAAGTTCATTTTTAAGTCTAGCTTTGTGTCATGTTCCCAAAGACCTAACATTTGCCATTTTACCTTTTGTTTTAGACCTAGTTGTTTTGAGCCTAGATTTATGCCTTGTTCTGACATACCTAACAACCTTTTCCATTTTTAGACCTATATTAGATTTGTTGAAACACTTTTACCAAGATTGGCATTTGGATTTGTATTTCACTTGATCATTTGTATGCAAGACATTTGACATTAGACCTTTAGGAAATTTTAGACCGAGTTTATCATTGATCAATTTTAGAGAAGAGATCCATTTCAAGCCAAGTTTAAACCATTTATAATAATAGATCGAGTACCTATTCTAAGTCCCATTATAACCAAGTACCTATTCCTAGACCAATGTCATTTTCAAGCCTAGACCAATTTGTTTCAAAATCATATCAATAGTAATATAAGAATTATCATCAGAAGTGTTTCACATAAATTTTGATTTTATTTCTTTAGAAGAAGAATGTAAAACTTTAAAATAATGGAAAGGTTAGTAGAACCTAGATTTGGTTTGTGCTCCATGATCTAGACAGTTTTAGATACTCCTCTTCATCTTGGGAGGATGACCTACAAATAAGAAAGTACTAGAAAAATGTTGATTGGTTAGGTAGGTGGATGGATTAACTAACAAGCAGGATCCAAGAAGTATATAACTTACTTAGAGGCTGTCAATCCACATTTTAGACAAGTTAATGTTGATAAAGTTACTGCTAAGAGAGGTTTCATAACATAAATAAAAGTAATTGATCAAAATAAATAAATACTTTTTAAGAAATAATGCTTTTTAATAAAATAACATTAAAATAAATGCTAAACTATCAAGGCGTGGTTTAGGTGTGGTCAGATTATTGTTATTAACTCTATATAGTGACAAGGATAAAGAATCAAGGTTTTTGGTTGAGGTTAGAAGGTGTTTTAAGGTTCCTATTTTGATTAAAATGATTTATACAGTGACCATCTGACGTTGATGGGTAAGGTTGACCATTGGTGGTCAATAGGTGATCATCAATAATAGTTAACAGGTTATCATTGGTGATCAAGGCTAACTATCGATGGTCAATAGGTGACTATCAATGGTGGTCAATAGGTGATCATTAGTTATTAAGGCTAACTATTAGTGGTTGATAGGTGACCATTAGTGGTGGTCAGGGGCTGACCATCACAAGTGGTCGAGGGATGACCATTGGTAGTTGATAGGTGATCATTGATGATGGTCAAGAGTTGATAATCATACATGATCAAGAGTTAAAAATCATCAATAAATAGGTGACCATTAATGATGGTTGAGGATTAATCATTGCATATGATCGAGGGTTGACCATCACCGATCAACAGGTGACCACTATGGTCGAGGGTGATCATCTAGGGTCACTATGGGTTTAGACATATTATTGGTTCCAAATATAATATGTTGTGAGTTGTTTAAAAAAAGGTTATATAGGTTTTTATAGGTTGGTTAATGGTCATGAGGGCAAGAGAGAACCCCAAAGGTATCAAGGGTAGAAATTTGGTACTCAGGTGGTTGAGATGGTTAGAGGGTACTCTGGTAGAAGAGGTAATGTATGGAGTTGCAGAACTATTGAAACTAAATAACTAAAACTTAAAACAATAAAACTATACTTAGCTTATGGTTGATATTTGATGGCTTGAATAAGTCCTAGAGCTAGGGAGCTTTTCTATATCCTGCACCTGCCTCCTTTTTCTTCTTCCCTCTGATGCCCCCCAAAAGTTCTCCCTTTGCATCTATCTTCCTCTCTTAATATAGAGGAAAGGGAATAGTGAAATATAGAGCTCAACAAGTTGTCAAAATTTATTTAAATAATTCATTGATCATACAAACAATAGATCAAATATCTATAAATAAAAAAGTGAGTTGGAGTTTGAGTTATAGGTAATTCTTGAGGTAGTGAGGATCAAACCACTGGCGATCAAGGGCTGATCATCAATGGTCGACAGGTGACCATTAGTGACAGTTGAGGGCTGGCCATTACACATGGTTGAGGGTTGACCATTGATAGTCGATACGTGACTATTGGTGGTGATCAAGGGTTGACCATCACACACCGTCAAGGGATAATATTTGATAGTCGATAGGTAACCATTAGTGGTAATCAAGGGTTAATCATCACACATGATTGTGGGCTAATCATTAGTACTTAATAGGTGATCATCAGTGGCAGTTGAGCATTGATTATCACACATAATTGAGGGCTAACCATTGACATTTGATAGGTGCCTGTTAGTGATAGTTGAGGGATGACAATCATATATGAGTTGAGGGCTGACCATCGATGGTCGATAGGTGAATATTGATGGTAGTCAAGGGTTGATCATCATATGTGATTGAGGGGACATAGTCAAAATTGGCTAGATTTATCCATTTCCACTAATGATTGGTGGGGTAAATGATTAGGAAATGGTCCTAAGGGGGTTAAGGGGTGGTGTAAGGGTCAGTGCGACATTTGGAATCATAGTGTATAATTTTATAGTGTCTATATTTTTCCCCTTTTTATTGTGTAGTTTATATTAGCAAGATATAAATCAAAAATGGAAGTTTGGTATAAAGATGAATGCCCCAAATATGGGAGGTGTTCCCCCTCAAATTGAGAATTGATGAGGTGAAATGGATTCAGGTACAAGTTTGATAAGTGGATGAAAAAATAGGTAACATGGATGGATTGGTAAAATAAGTTGCTACAAGGATGACAAGTGATAAGTAAACCAGGACACAGTGTTAGGCATAGCTGATATGGGTGCACTTATAAACTCAAGTCATCATGCAAAAGGTTGTCATGTAATCAGGGGTCCAAAAAGTGGGTGATCTTGAGAACATGGATTAGGTCATAGGTTTGATAAGTTGGATAGGTGGGTGATAAGGTTGGTTTGGTTGGTTGGGAATTTAAGTGTGAATAGGCACATAAAATGTGACTAAGTGTGATATCATAGATCACACATAGACTAAGTTTCCATAGTTGACATAAGTGGTAAAACAAGTTGGGTACCAGAAATACAAGTGATAAGTGGACCAGGTGACCATATTTAGGTGTGGTGGTTATGGTTGCACTTATAAATGCAAGTCTTCTAGACAAGGTCAATGTGTTCTTAGGTATCCAAGGTAGGATGTGATCCTAAAAAGATAAAATGGTCACAAGTATTGGGACCAAAAAGGGTCATACTTTGAGGTACCTAAATGGTTGGGCATAAAATATAGCTTAAAGTTGTCAAATATGGTAAGGTAGGTACACGGTAAAAATGACCAAGGCAAGGTTTGGTCACAAAAAGTATAAAAGGTGGGCCAAAATGACCAAGTTGAGGTTAATTAGTTTGGTTGGTTGGTTGGTGGAGAATAAGGTGCTCTTCAATAGGTGTATGGTTGTGGAAAAAAAGGTGCTCCTTGATAGGTGTATGGTTGTGGTAATGTTATGTTTATTTGAAAAGGTTTGGTTGGGTGGTGTTTAAATTGGTTGCCCCATTTGGTGGAAGGGTTCAAAATAAGTGGTTGGGGTTTTAATGACTCAAAGATGGAAGACACACGTCTTCTCAAGTGGTCATGAAAGTAGAAAGAGGTTGAAATGCTCTAAATAATAAAGACCATAATGGCAAGATGGGTGGTCTTAAGAATATAAGCCCTTTTCATGCATTGTATTGGTGTTAGTTCATTAGTTAAAAGAAGTAGCTTGATCACATAGTCTCAAGTAAGCTGAAAATCCCTTGATTTGGTAGAGGGTTGTAAACACCAAAAATCCACACCACAATTTTGAATGTCAAAACATCCCTAAACCACCTTAGGACCCCATTGGGACCAATTTGACCCTTAGACTCCTAACTAAGCCCAACCATGGTTAGTTTGACCAACTAACTTATCCTACCCTTTTACCCACTCTTTACCTTATCCCTCAACTGTTGACGGTCAAGATGACCACCGACAGTCACCTTGATTATCGATGGTCAGGGTCCACCATCCCAAAAGCTAACATGCAAACTATTTACCTTGCTTTTATAAAAATAGCTTGTCTAAATATGTGTGTGAGCCATTTCATGCATGAGTTAAAATTAGAAAACCTACTTAACGTCTTGTTGTACCTTTCCTTCCTTGCCTATAAGAAGAGAGGGTTAGGAGGTGAAAGTGGCTACATCCACAACTATCAAGAGATTTTACATCTAGAGATTTCTTCTTATAGGTGTTCATTTACTAATCCAATGATCCAACCATCATAATAGAGAGATAACTTATCATCACCCCTCAATCAACAACCAATAACATTACTCTGCTAGGAAAATGTGAGACTCTATCAAGGAGCCAACCACCCAAACCATTCATCCAACCAACCTTCTACAAACTAAATATTTGTTTTCTAACATTAATTTACTTTATTTTAATTTCACAATTATCCCAAAACCAACCCATCTCTTGAAATATAACTTTGTGATCTCATCAATCTAACCATTTACCAACCTAAGCCTACACACAGTAACCACTAATAGTTGTCTCAACTGTCGATGGTTTGTCTAACCACTGATATTCACCTTGACCACTGATGGTCACCTTAACTTCCCATGGTCACTATGGTAGGAAATAATAATAAATTATTTTCACCTGCTTACCCTCAATGAAACCTAATTTTTTATGTTGCTACTTGTTCACAGATCCCTTCCTGATTTTTTGAAATAGACCTGACTCATTTAGCATTAGTATTGACTTGCTTATCACCATATTAGTCATTTCTAATCTATTTCTTTAGAAAGCATTTTTTGTGTTCAATTTTAGTACCTTTTGATTAATGATGCAAGTACCTTATTTCTATTTTATAAACTTAATTGTTTAAAATGTGTGGATCGATAGCCCCTGAGGAAGCTCTTGCTTTCGAGATCTACCTAGTGTTAGGCAATCCATCCAACTATCTATCTAACCAACCATCTACTTTAGTGATGTCTTATTTTCAAGTCATCCTCCCAAGCCAAAGAAGAGTTCTTCACAATCATCTAATTCAATGTATGCATAATAAAATAGGTTTTTCAACCATACTCATATTTAGTTTCTTCTTCCTTTCTCAAAATATAAGTTAAAATACACTAAAATATTTTGGCACACCTGGTGGGACCTTGAGTCTTTACGTGATTTTTTCTTGTTTGCATCTATATGCTCTTCTCCCTATTATGTGTTCATAAAAAAACTAATTTTTTTTTGGGCTTAAAATTGACTATATACATTGATTTCTTGCAAGTTTAGCTCACATAGTCTAAATTAAGGCAAAGTAATTTGATTGTAGCATCACTTTTGTTGCACACACTAAACTAAACCACCTTCATCAAGTAAACATCAAACAATGTTGAGACAAGGCCCAACTAGGATTCATCACCTAGAGGTCACCTTACCTTTTCTTGATGATCCTACTTGGAGGTTAATACCAAGGGGAGAACCAACTCAACTCTCTGGTTGAGTATAAACTCTGGAAATCAGTATATATTGTCTAAGCACCTGACAGCCTTATTGCTTCAGACTGTTTAGTGACAAGGTAGGCCCCAATACTAAGCCACATATTGAATTTCAATATAGATCCTTTTGAGTTCTTAAACTTAACCTGAAACCATCCATAAATTTCTTTTCTAGTACCTATTCTATTAGCCTAAATGGAGTTACACAATTTCTTGAAAGCTTAAGGCATAAGCCAAAAGAGAGACTAGAAATAACTTTAGGACTTAACATACTTTCTAATGTGTGATTGCTTTCCTTGCTCATTTCTTGTCTTCTCTCTATTTGAGTGTTGAGTTTATTTATGTATTCCCTTTCCCTTATCTTGTATGGTTTTAACTCACTAGCAATGAAGAAACCTAGTAGAGCAGAACCCATCACCAAACCAATTAGCCTCTTCTACCTCCTCATCTATGGAGTACATTTTTGAATCAAAAGATGTTCCTCATCCTTTAGGAAGTCCTTTCCATTAGGTAGTTCCTTAAGGAGACACAGATTTTGCCACCTTCTTAGATAATAATCTTATGTCCCTTTAGCATTATCTTAACACCATGCCTCACCATACCCCTGCTTCAGTTCCACCTATGGACCTGCCTTATGGCATGCCTTTTCACCTTATGGAAAACACTTCTATTACCATGGTCACTACCCAACCATTGGCTACCCAAGCTTCCTCATCCACCAAAAATCCCTTTGATACTAGTATGGAAAACCAACCCACCCCATCTACAAGCACCCTAATACCTTCCACTCCCACCAATAACTCTTTTACCTTGGGAGAAACCCAACCACTAACCACATCTACTCCCCTCACCATGGGAATACCTACCACTAGCATTGCCAACCTTCCTTCGGCTACCTCTAATCTGCTAACCACTAACCCCCTTCAAAATATTATGGTACCCATACCTTCTACCTTACCACCCATCAACACAAAAGTTACTACCCTTCCTTTGATCACTAACCTAACCACTATTCTTACCCAATAGGTGCCCATTACACCAAACCCAAGTTACATCCCTAACCCACAAGGGCATGTACCTCCACCTATCACCCAACCACCTAAATTTACCTACCCCCACATGGCTTCCTCCCAACCACCAATGTCCATGTACCAATATGTGGCAAATCTTCAACTCCTTACCAACTGTCTATATGTCACACAACCACCACAATAATATGTACCTTAAAACCTTCTAGGTGTACAACCCCAGGCATACCTAATGAAGATGCTCATGGATAAGATGACTACTTTAGAGTCATCCATTTTTGAATCTCACACCATCTTATCCTATGATTAGATTTACAATGAACCTATCCACCCATTTATCCCTATCCGACCATATCCTCCTCAGTGGGAACTTCTCAAGTTCTCTAAGTTTGAAAGTAGGGAGGATCCCTAACAACACCTTAGGGATTTCAAAAACTCATGCTATTTTATTACCTATGATGATGTTATCCTTCTTCACACTTTTCCTATGTCTTTTTCAGGGCTGACATTGGATTGGTATAATACCTTAACCAAACACTCTTTGTTCTCCTTCACCTAGTTGGCCCAAACTTTCCTAGATCACTTTTCCATAAATATCTCCAAGAAGGTTTCCATCACTGACCTTTACTCTATTCAACAATTAGATGATGAATATATTATCAATTTTGTAGCTCGTTGGAGGATCCTAATCAATCAACTCTCCTTCTCTTTGCCCCAACCTGAATTGATCTAACTCTTTGTTTGGGCATATGCCAAACAAATCTCTTCCACAGTACATGTCCAAAGCTTTAGAAATTTTGACAAAGCTTTTACCATGGTGCATAAGATAGAAAATAGATCCATTGATGAAGGAAAACTAAAACTAAAAAATAAGAACTCTACCTACAAAACTAATGAGGCTTCCTCCTCTAAACCAAGAACTAAACCAACACTAAGACCAAAATCAAGGGAACTATGAAGGTGGTTGTCCTTAAAGCCACTTCTCCACCATGTGTCAACTAACCAAATTCTTCTAGCTCCTCAAATTAAAACATGAGAAACTAAAAATGGAACAACTAGAAGCAATTTACTCCACTTGGAGAATCTTATAATTCAATTTTGGAAAAGTTATTGAAGGCCAACATCATACAAATTCTTCCCATCAAGACTCCTTAACAATTTGATTCTTCTTATCTTGCACCTAGTTGGTACAAAGAGAATGATCTATGTGCCTTCCATCGAGTAGTAGGGCATGCCATTAATAGGTGTAATACCTTTAAAAGTGTTGTCCAATCCCTCATTGACAAAGGGGATATCATGTTGGACAACCCCAATGCACCTCAAAACTAAGCCCTTAACATCTTCAAGCAACCTTTCCCTAATCATACACCTACCAAAAATGAGAGCAACAAGGTTGAGTGTTCTCATGATGCTAATATTATTAACATGGTTCTTGACATGCTCATTGTTGAAGAACCTACTGCCCAATCCACTGGTTCTTTGTCCTCTCCACTTATTTAGGTAGTGGAGTTACCTTCTCCCTTTTTGGAGACCCAAACCAAGGAATCACCCCTTTATCTTCTTCCACTTATTGAGGTAGTGGATCCATCAACCCCTCTTTCCATTGACATACTATAACAAGCACCCATTTTACTTTCTCCCTTAACCACTAAGAAATTTACTGCCCCTTTGGAGATCATCCCCAAAGAGGAATCCCCCATGTCTACACCTCCCATAGAGGAGCCACCCATTCAAATCTTGTATCCTTTGATTGAGAAAAATGATGAGGTTACCACCCCTCTATCTCAACCTCTAGGCTTATCTTTCAAGTCCACTATCTAGGGAACAAAACTAGTCTACAAACCATTGTCTAGGTTAGTGTAGAAATTGGAATTTGTCTCCAACCCTAAAATGGATTTAGCCACCTTTTGGTAGTAATTGGGGATCCCTTACATCACCAAGCAAGAACCTCCAATCACCCCTTTATAAAACCAACCTGCCACTCCTATTATCCAAACCCCTGACTTACCAACCAAATCGATAAAAACCAACCCAACAATTTCTCAACCATCTAATGTACCTAAACCCTTAAAGGCCAAATTACCTTCTCTAGCCAAATCGACCAAACCAACCAAAAATATTCACACCTTCCCTATGTAGAGCCTTAATCACCCATTTGTCAAAGTGGATCATACCTCACCAAACCCAAAAACCAAATGCTAACCCAAATCAACCAAGGGGGTAAAGCTAGCAAAAGGCTAGAGGGCCAAACTTTTACCTCCCTCCACATTGCCTTCTATCTTAGGGCCTTATCCCTCCACTCTGATTAGGAATTTGGTTGTCCCAAATAAGATCCAACCTCTGCTATTGGTTACACCATCACACTTTCTTTTGAACACACCTATTTTCACCAAGACATCAATAACCAAACTACCTACCCTAAAACTTCTTACCTCCAACTTATCAACCTCTACCTTACTAAAACCAAAACCATCAACTAAGAACACTACCTTACCTAAACCTCCTACCACCAAGCCAACCTCTAAAAATCCTTCCATCCCACCAATGAAGACCAAAACATCTAAACCCTCTCCACCTTTATTAGAATCCTACTCGACTATTTTTTGAAGTTTATTAAAAACCTCTTGCTTGACCTTAACCCATATCAAGCTGTTCAACCCTCTTGGTCTAATATCTATCTGTTATAATGATAAAAAAGTATGCTCCTATCATAAGACACCAGGCCATGACATAAGTAACTTCAAAGCTCTCAAAACTATTATCCATTGGATCTATGATAAGGATGATCTATTAGTGGAAAAACCTCACATGGGCTTATTACCAATCTAGCAACCAATAACCAATAGCCAAAACCAACCTATTTCCCCACTCTTACCTAAGAGGGATGAGGAACCAAATAACTCACCTACCCTAATTCCTCCTTCTATCTATACCATCCACGTGGTCATGGGAGCACAAAAAAAGGATAAGGGGAAGGTGAAAGTGTCTATCTCATGGACATACCCATCTTCTACCTCCCAACCAAATCCTACTCAAATATATTCACCTTCATATAAACCCAAGGTATCTATATTAGGTGTCTCCCAATCCAACCCCTTTGAATCTATCAGGAGAGTGGTGCTCAAACAACTTCACAAGACCCCAATGAAGATGAGCTTATATGAGTTGGTTACTACTTTACCTCATCATCACCAACCAATGATAGAGGCATTACAATTGATAGAGGCCAACCTGAAGACCCTCAACCCCTAGTAACCTTTATTGGTGCTCTCCAAATTTCTAACCTTGTCACCTTCAAGGATTCAATAATACCTTCTATCCATATTGATGACCTAGATCCCCCTCTTTTTATTACTACTTACAATAACCAAACTCACATCAAATGGGTCATGATTGATGGGGGAACTAGTATTAACATCATATCCTTTCATTCCTATAACTAACTCAACCTGTTAGACAATGTCAAGTTTGAAACCTCGACCATCCTCTGGTCCTTTAATGACACTGTGACAAGTACCCTAGGAACTATTGTCCTTCATATCTATGTAGGACCTCACACACTCCTTGAGCTCTTTATGTATTGGAAGGCAAATTCCAATACAATGTTTTGCTAGGCTGACCTTGGATTCACTCCATGGGTTGTGTACCCTCTACCCTTCATCTTTACATCAAATGTGAGTATGAAGGTCAGGTCATCACCATCCAAGCTAACCCAAGTCGCTTCTCGACATGCAATATGAATTACCAACCTAATGACATCCTCCTAGCTCCATCTAGCACACCCTCCTCAGATATAAACAAGCCCTCAACCATGAAAGATGAATTCATACCTTATTCTACCAATGATGTATCAAATATCTCATCTATCCCCTTTGATTAGATCCCCACTTCAGACCACTTGGAATCCACATTCTAACATATTTCACTGGGGGAATATCACTTCTTCACCCTTAACGCTTTCCCTACTCCCCAAGAGTATGGGAAACTTGACCACCAACTCTGGTATGACCCCAACATTGGAGCCATTATTTCCTTTGGACCTTCACACTATAAAACCCATTTCATTTATTGGGGACTTGAAAAACCACTTGGAACTTCTACCACCTCCTCTTTGCCTCGACCATTCATCTCTAGCTTCTCTTGCTTGGATAAACTGAGTCTTACAAAAACATACCTCCACAGGTGTGATTGGAAGGGATTTGGTCTTGGATGATATGGGCATGGCACACATGAGTTTATTTACATTGAGACCTAAAAGCCTCATGAGAAACATGGCCTTGGTTTCACTCTACCCACCAAGAAGCAAACCAAACCACCTACTATCATGAGCATTAATGAAGAGACCCCTTCCTCACTAACCTCTCCTCCACCTGTGTGTGAGAATGATGAAATCATCCTGCCTAATTTTTTTCATCAACATGATCAACCTTAGACCCCTAATTTATCAAAAGTACATGAAAACTGTAACCATCCCTTTGACCCATCTTAATATGATAGGAGATGAATCTCCTACCATTAATACCATTCAGTGCTAGGATGACAATTCCATTCTTAGCTACCTTAGTGCCCTATATTGTTCAATCCATAAATATCTTCCTCCCAAGACTTTGACCATGTTTAACAAATACACCATGGATATCAAATTGGGCACTCTGGATAACCCCCACATTATCAAAACTGGCCAATCATTGAATGATGAGAAACTTCATGATTTCCCCTCATTCTTCCACAACTGTAGCATAGCATTTTATTGGTATTATAGTGAAATGCATGGAATTGACCCTGACATTGCCACCCATAACATAGTCACCAATCATGATTCCAAGCCCATCAATCAAAAAATTTAGAGCATGCACCCTTGTATAGCCATTATCATTAAAGAAGAGCTTCAAATTTCATTCAACCCATTGACTATCCCTAATGGGTCTCAAATGTCATACCTATCACCAAAGCCATAGGGGGAATACTAATTTATGTGGACTTTCATGACCTCAACCTCACTTTCCCCAAATATGACTTTCTTTTACCAAGTATTGACCAGCTAGTTGATCTTATAACTAGCCATGAAATATCTCATGGATAGATTTTTGGGTTATAGTCAGATCCTAATTTCCCCCAAAGATCAGTACAAGACCACCTTTACCACCCCATGGGGAACCTTTTGCTATAAATTCAAGCCTTTTGGACTAAAGAATGTTGGTGCAACCTAACAATGTGCCATGACTTACATCTTTCATGATCTTATCCATAAAATTGGCAAGGACTATGTAGATGACCTTATCAAAAAATCCAAACTCTAAAAGGATCATTTAACCATTCTCAAAATCATCTTTGAGCAACTTATCCATTAGCACACCTACCTTAATCCCAAGAAGTGCATTTTGGGGGTCTTGTCAGGAAAGCTTCTTAGTTTTATTATCTCCTTTCAAGGAATAAATGTCGATTTGGCCAAAATCAAAGCCATCCTTGACATGATTCCTCTAATAAACCTCAAGCAACTTCACATTTTTTAGGGGAAACTCCAATCCATCCATTGCTTTATTTCCCAACTTTTAAACTAATACCAACCCTTCCACCACCTTATGAAGAAGGATGTATATTTTAAGTGGAATAGTGACTTCTAAAAGGCCTTTGATTCACTCAAAAATTACCTTTTGTCTTCACCTATCGTCACCCCTCCCAAGGATGACCAACCTTTCTACCTTTATATCTCCACCATTGACCACTCCCTAGAAGCAATGCTTGCTCATAGAAATGAACAACATAGAGAGCAATCCATCTACTATATCAGTTGCATGCTTGTAGAGTATGAGACTTGGTATACCCATACTAAAAAAACTATGCTTAACTCTAGTCTTCGTGGCCACCAAATTTTGCCACTACCTTCTTAGCCACAAAACCTATGTCATAACCAATATCAACCCACTCAAGTATATGCACTCCAAGCCATACCAAAACTAATGTATGGCCAAGTTTCTCATGCTTTCAGTAGAGTTTGACCTTGAGTTCTTTTAGCAAAAGTAAATTAAGGGGAAAGTCATTGCCAAACAATTGGCTAAATCACCATTAGCAAACAACCAACATCCTCCTCTTGAGTTCCCAGATGAGTCCATCACAACCCTCTCTCAAGTGGACTTCACCTACCAAGTCACCATGTTCTTTGATGGATCAAAATGTCAACATGGTGGGGAAGTTGGTATCATCCTTATTCCATTTGAAAATGAGCCTCTTCCTTTATCCTTCAAGCTTGACTTCAAATATACTAACAATATGGCTAAGTACAAAGCCCTAGCAATAGGCCTTCACACTATTTTAGCCTTGAGAGTCAAAACAATCAATATCTTTGGTAATTTCCAACTTGTAGTCAATCAAATCAATGAATCTTACCAGTGTAAGAATGATGTTTTACAACAATACAAACAAGTAGTTGATGAAATCTTAGTGTCATTTGAACACAAGTGCATCTAGTCAACCCCCCGATCAATCAATAATTTTATCAACACCATGGCTTCCCTTGCCTCTCAAATCTTAACTGCACCCTCTGACTCTAGCCTATCTATCATTATCCATAGAATTAACCAGCCTTCCTATATCAAACCAAACTTTCCCACCATCTTCAATGTGGAAGAGACCCAACCTAACCTATGGTATTAGTAGACCTTTGACTATCTCGACCTTGCCATTCCTTTTGGGCTTTCTAGGAATGCTCAAAAAGCATTTATCTAGAGTACCTCTCATTATACCATTATGTGGGCAATTATTTACAAGGATTGCTTTGATGGTCTCCTCTTTCATTGCATATGTAGTCACTAAACCTCTCATGCCATCAAGGAAATATATAATGGTATCTTTGGGGGGCACTTTAGTGTCCTCACTGTAGCTAAACACATCCTGTGCCTTGGCTATTCCTAGCCTAACCTTAACCAAGACTATTGTGATTATGTGAAAAAGTGTGTTAAGTGTCAACAACACACCAATTTTCATCACACACCTAGCCATAGTCTTCACATTTCTACTAATTTTTGGCCCTTTTCATAATGGGGGCTATATCTTATTGGTGAAATCAACCCCCATTCTTTACAGTGACACTATTTTATCATCACTACAACTGAATATTTTACCAAATGGATAGAAGTTATTCCTATAGTCTTGACCAAAGCAAAGAAGATTGTTGACTTTATCAACCATCACATTATCTACCATTTCAATGTACCTCATAAGTTCATCACCAATAATGGTAAATATTTTAAGAACAAATAAGTCCAAGGTCTATGTGACACATTTGGCATTAAGTTAAGTTTCTCCTTGCCCTATCGCCATCAAGTGAATAGACAAGCAAAAGCCTATAATAACACTCTTAACAATATGCTCACTAAAATGGTTGACACATATGGTTGGGATTGGTATTTGCACATCTCTTTCACCTTATAGGCATATCACACTAGCATTCAAACTCTTATGGGTGTTACCCATTTTTCTCTTATGTTTGGAGTGGAGGCCATCTTGCCTCTTGAAGTCCAACTTCCTTCCCTTTACATATCTTTGTAGGACTTTTTTATGAATACAATTATCATCAACACCATTTAGCCTAGATTGAGCTACTTGATGAGTGTCATTTAGCCACCCTTACCCATATTCATGTCTATCAAGAGCACATCAAACATGCCTATAACAAACACCTTAGAGTGCAAGAATTCAACATCAAAGACCTCATCCTATAGGAAAATCAACATGTCACCAATATGGAGAAAAATAGGTGGGGCAAGTTTACTTTCAATTGGATTGGACCTTATATCATAACCCATAAGTATGGATCAATAGCTTACCGGTTATCCTCTCTTGAGGGAAACCCAGAGCTTGAGCCCCTCAAAGCTTTGCATCTATGTCCATTATTTTATTAAAGAAGGATCAAGTTCACCTTTTGTTTTAACATAGGTTCATCCCTTGATTTCAAACACATTCATCTCCCTATTTTAAAGGTAATTGATTAAAACTAAATCATGTGATTATCCATCACAATCATATCCTAATCTTGAACAATCGGTATAATGGCTCTACCCATGACATGATTATCATGGTACGTTTTGCCCCTTTTTAAAGATGGATTCCCATGATCATTGTCATCTAACCTATTTACACCTAATCAAACTTCTTGTGATTTTAGTTTTACCTTCACAAAGGTGAACCCTTTAAGCCTATATAAGCATGTCTATGTTAAGAAAAATTAGACAAAGCAAAAAAAGTAAGATCCCTACCAATAACAACCATGGGTCATTCTTAAGCATTCATAGACTACTCCCTCAAAGGATAGCTATTGAAAACATATTTAAAATTAATCAAAAAAAGGTGGACTGATCCCTTGAAGGACAGCTACCAAAAAGTATCAAACAAAGTATACAAACTTAGACCACTCCCTTGAAGGATGGATAAGTAAAGCATTTATCAAAAGCATAATAATTTATTGGAAGCTTCTCATATCAATCAGCTTCCCATATACAATAACAAATAAAAAGACCCATTATCAAAATCACAACAATATCAAACCAATCATGAATGCTGTAATTGGCTCTCATAAGAAAAATAACATTAAAATCCATAATCAACTCTCATAAGTAGACTTCCCACATCGATCAGCTTACACATTTGACATAGACTTGTTTATACTGGCTCTTTTGAAACCTATAGAAGAGGCATGCTAGTCTCACAATAAAGTTCTATTTTTATCCATCTCCCCTCTATATATTATAAGAAAGGGATTTTGAGCTCACTTCAAATTATACAATCAAAACACCTTTTTAACCAACAAAAGAATGCTAATGAAAAACATTTGATTGTTAGGTTGTGGAGCTAAAAGCTTCACTGTATGCAGACATGGAGGAGGTTGCTAAGGTGTAAAGAAATTGATGTCGGTCAGGCCAACCAACGTCGGTCATATTCAGAGCACAGGGCTACCGACATCGGTCATGGATCAGCCAATGTCAGTCATCTCCAGACTAACAGCGATCAATGTCGATTGCCTATGCGGTTCTGAAACAGTCAGTTTCATGAACAGTTTGTTAATGAACCGGTTGTTTGCATATTAAGGACTAATTTTAGTCTTGGAGCTATGGATTTAATTATTGTAATTGGATGCCTAATTATTGTTTGCATGGGATCTATATAATAGACTCATGGGCTGTATTGTAATGTGTGCTAGTTGAGAGAGCAAGGTTAGCTCCTTCAGAGTGAAGAGAGCAAGGTGTGTTCCTCCTAGTGCCATAGTGCCAAGTGTGTATGATCAGGGAGATCTACAGGTTGTTGCAAGATCTGGTAGAGATCCACAGGGGTGCTAGTTTGGAGAATCATAAGGGTTCTTCATGTGTGTATGATCTCAGTCGATAGGTGTGCAAGGCCAAGTTGATCTATGGTATAGGAAGATCAAGTGAGATCTACATGGTAAGTAAGATCATTGATTTGTAGGTGTGCATGTGTGTGTGTGTGTGTGTGTGTGTGTGTGTGTGTGTGCGTGGTCTAGGTTTGCAGGTGTTTCAAAACCAAGTTGATCTGCAGGTGGTAGCAAGATCAGGGAGATCAACAACACAACAAGTAGCAAGATCAGGGGAAATCTACTTGGAGTACGGTGTGTACTCGGTCATGGAGTACATGGAGTACTTGTATATTGTATTAGTAGTGATACTAACTGGTGGTACTGGCAGTAGTGATACTGACAGGTTGGAGGTGAACACCAACTCTATGTTTGAGTTGTGTGTTGGGACCGTAATTGAGAGAGTGAACTCTTGAAAGTGAATTACTGTACACTTGGTGTGGGAAGCCTGTAAGGTGTGAAAGAGTGTGGCATCTCTTCATTGTAATTTCTTTTCTGGAAGAGTATTAATACAATTGGGTATTGTCTCTCATATTCTGTGTTATTTCTAAATTTCTAGTTACTTGTTACTTCTGGTTAAATTCTGCATTTAGTTGCTTGTACATGGTAATCAACAGTGCTTCCTAGATCCTAACAGTTGGTATCAGAGCGAGGTTGCAGGGAGCAAGTTTGTGTTTGATTATAGGTCACTCTCAGGGGTTTTTGATTGAGTGGGAGTATAGCAATGGCAAAAGAAAGTACACTAAGAATGGAGAAATTGAAAAGCAAGAATGGTCAATTACGGTGTTATGGAAAGAAAGAGTAGGTAAAGAAATATTGTTGGTTGGTAGAAGATCAGCATGAAGGAATTGAAGAAGTAGATGTTAGGTGTTGTTGCACAGGATGCTCTGGTATGTTCCTTGGATAAAGTAGAATCTTGTTTTATAGATTTTGTTGCCTCTTTCCATGCAGCCCAAAATACAGTATTTTTCCATGTTAAGGTCCTTGAAGACTTTGGAAAGATTTATTTAGGGGCTGGTGTGCCTTGTCAAAGTTTTGGCAAAGGGGAAGTGCGGCTGAAATTGCAGACGGCCAACACATGGGTGTTGAAGGAGGTCATGCAGGTCCCAGTTTTGAAGATGTGGCTAATTTCTTTAGGAAAGTTGGGTGATGAGAGATGCACATAAACTCTCACAGTGGATGCACTTGAATTAGCAGGTGGTAAGAAAGTAGGTATCTTTTATCTATCTACTTATATTACTGATTTTTCTTCTATTGTGAAGAGGTGGCTTTGTAGGCTTGGTCACATGAGCAAGAAGGAGATGCATGTTCTTAAGGGGAAGTCAAATGTCTTTGACAGACTTAAGAACTAGAAAGCCTTGGTGTTCATGGAGGAGATGATGGACAGAGATCAGTGGAAAAGGCTGAGTAACTCTGAGCAGGGCAGTTTGGACAGGGTTTTGATCCAAAGAGAGCTCGCAAGTAAAAAGTCATCACTCACAGGAGAACATAGGTACCAACGTCAGTCAAGAGGAACCAACATCGAATAGATAGGTGCTGATGTTGGTCATGTGCAGACCAGAGCCTGTGGTGTCAGGCAGGGTAAGACTGATGTCGGTTAGGGAATCAATGTCAGTGACAGGTAGACACTGACGTCGATCATAAAACTGGTGTCGATAGTTAGGACAGTCACATGGAACCAACATCAGTCAGATGCAGACTGTGTGGTGACCGAGGTCAGTCACTGGAATGGATTTTGGGTAGACAACAAGTTATCAAGGAGTCTCAAATGCCCATATGGAGGACTGAAAGGCTAAGTAAGCCTCAAATTCGTTGTTCCTCTTCTTTATACTTGTTGCTCACTGCAGAGTAGGAAGGATCCAGGAAATAGTGGGAGCATGGCATGAATGAGGAATTTGATTCCTAGGATGCAAAACCAAATGGAAGATTTGGTAGGGTTGCCAATCAGAAGAAAGCACTGAAAGATGAATGGATTCCTTGGTTAAAGAATAGAGAGAATGGACACATGAGATGGAAGGCCAGGTCATATGGTCTTGAGGAAGCTCCAAGACAGTGGTACATGTTTGACAGGTGGATGACAAAGCATGGCTTTAGTCAATGTCATTGTAACTACTGTGGTTTCTTTACCAGGTGGATGATGGTCATGACATTATCTTGTTACTATATGTTGTGTGTTTCCTTGATGCAGGGTCACACATGCAGGGTTTTTTTTTAGCTAAAGGTAAAGTTAGTTCACAGGTGTGTCATGAAGAATTTGAAGGAGTGAAATTCTTTGGCATAAGTGTGTTCTAGAGACATGGAAGGTCACAGGTTGATTTTGTCTCTAGATGATTGTGTGAAACCGGTCAGCATGCCGAGGGTTGGACAGTTCTATGAATAGTGTCCTAATTCACATAATGAGGTTAAGTACATGCATATTAGACCTGAGGTTGCCCATGCAATGGGAGCTATCAGCAAGTTTGGAGTCAATCTAGGAAAGAAGCACTGGAGGGTAGTTCAGTGGATTCTCAGGTATCTGAGAGGGACCGGTAGTAGGGAATTCTGCTATGCAGGGTCAATTTTTTTTCTACATGGGGAATGCTGCTATGCAGGGTCAAGTTTGTAGATGTGATGCAGCAGGTTACTTGGATGACAGGAGGTGCACCACAGGATTTGTGGTGGTTGGTCTTCAAGGTTGAGCTTGAAGAGGGATACAAGCTAGGAAACAGATTAGATGATGTATAGGTATAGGTACAGGTGCAACTATTTATCTCCAAGTGGGAGATTGTTAGGTTGTGGAGCTAAAAGCTTCACTATATGTAGACATGGAAGAGGTTGTTAAGGTGCAAAGAAACCAACGTAGTCAAGCCAATCGACGTCGGTCATATTCAGAGCACAGGGCTGCTGACATTGGTCATGGATCAACCAACGTCGATCATCTCCAGACTAACAACGATCGACGTCGGTCGCCTATGCGGTTTTGGAACTGTCAGTTTCATGAACAGTTTGTTACCAAACTAGTTGTTTGCATGTTAAGGACTAATTTTAGTCTTGGAGCTGCAAATCTAATTATTGTAATTAGATGTCTAATTATTGTTTGCATGGGATCTATATAATAGACTCATGGGCTATATTGTAATGTGTGCTAGTTGAGAGAGCAAGGTTAGCTCCTTCAGAGTGAAGAGAGCAAGGTGTGTTCCTCCTAGTGCCATAATGCCAAGTGTGTATGATCAGGGAGATCTGCAGGTTGTTGCAAGATCTGGTAGAGATCCACAGGGGTGCTGGTTTGGAGAATCATAAGGGTTCTTCATGTGTGTATGATCTCAGTCGGCAGGTGTGCAAGGCTAGGTTGATCTGTGGTATAGCAAGATCCAGTGAGATCTACATGGTAAGTAAAATCATTGATTTGTAGGTGTGTGTGTGTGCATGGTCTAGGTTTGTAGGTGTTGCAAAACCAAGTTGATCTGCAGGTGGTAGGAAGATCAAGGAGATCAACAACACAATAGGTAGCAAGATCAATGGAGATCTACTTGGAGTATGGTGTGTACTCGGTCATGGAGTACATGGAGTACTTGTGTACTAGCAGTAGTGATACTGACTGGTTGGAGGTGAACACCAACTCTGTGTTTGAGTTGTGTGTTGGGACCGTAATTGAGAGAGTGAACTCTTGAAGGTGAATTACTGTACACTTGGTGTGGGAAGCCTATAAGGTGTGGAAGAGTGTGACATCTCTTCATTGTAATTTCTTTTCTGGAAGAGTATTAATACAATTGGGTATTGTCTCTCATATTTTGTGTTATTTTTGAATTTCTAGTTACTTGTTACTTCTAGTTAAATTCTGCATTTAGTTGCTTGTACATGGTAATCAATGGTGCTTCCTAGATCCTAACATTGAAGGGCTTATGTTCCTTAAGACAATCCAAATTTGGTTTTTGTTTTAGTTCTTGTCAAAGAAGAAGCATCACACCTTCTTCTTATCCTATCATGACTAGTTGATATTTTCACTAAAGACATTTACCTCTTGATTATATCCTTTGTTCTCACATTTAGTGATGTTGATTAACTTACTTCATATGCTTTACCCTAAGCAAAATAACAACAACCATAATCATCACATCATATCAATATGTATGTCATAAGAAAGTGCATAACCATAAAAATCATAATAACATCATAACATCCATGAGTAATAAAACAATCACCATTTTCATCACATGTCTAAATCTAAATAATGAAACATATACTCATTAAAATTTATCATGTCATAAGCATCACCATACACATACATGTCATAAATCATAGCCATAAATAAAATTCATCTCTACATTAGTGTCTAGGATCCATAATATAAGCATAATCCATAATCAATATAAGCATCACATCTAAGCATTAACATCAAAGCAAGTCATAGACCATGAGAAATAAACAAATATTATATATATAAACTTGTGAGTCAAATAGCATCATAATGTATGTAATAAATATACATGTCTCTCTCTCTCAAAATATACATCTCACTGTATCGGCTCGTAGGCCAAAATAAAAATGATATACAACAGTATATAACTATATCCAAACTGTGTCATGGCTATGCCCCTGGGGCATCACTATCTCCTAGAGCACTACTACCTCTTGACACCTATCTTTAGGTGCCTACCTATTTGACTATAGATGTGGCCCACTAACCAGGTGTCATTACACCTGCAACACTTGCTAGCCTAGCTCTATACTCACCCCATCAGGGCTCCACTAGATAGTGAGTGGAGATTATAGACTCATAGTATTGTAACTCCTAGATGGTGGATATGTACCTCTGCATATCAATGGTACCTATTAGACCTGATGGTGTTGTTGCTACTCTTCCAACCTGTCTTAGATCATGTCAATCTTGGGTGACCTAGACTAGTGTAGCTCTAGCCTGGTCCCTCTCACCTATCATGGTGTCTAACTCACCCTATAATGTAATCACCTACCCTTATAATGCTGCCACTTATACCTATTCCATGGCTAGTGCCACTTATGTCTATGCATTGGGGCTAGTCCCTATGCCCTCTAACCCCCTCTCTTGACTGGGTCCACATCCATCAGCCTCCTACCACCATCACCATCACCAAAATCTACAACTGCATATAAATACTAGTATCATGCCATGTACTCATTTGCAAAGCTGGTGTCATCTATTTGTGGCCTAGCTAGTAACTCCTCATGATTTAGCAGTGTCCTCATGGGATGTGGCTCTATAAATAAAATCTTTTAGTCCTCATGCTTGTATCTAGGGAATGTTCTTGGAATACCCTAAACCAAGTTAAACTACCTATGAACCCTATCAAAGGAAATAAGCTCCACCTCTCCATCCTTCCTACCGAGGATCCACCTATAACTCTATAAGGATAATGTCTACCTCATGTAGCAAGGCCATACTAGAAACTGAACATATGGTCTCCAGGTAATATCTCTAATCACTAGTGCATCTAGTGCACCCCTGAACTAATCTACATCATGTGTACCTCCTCTTACACCTAAAATGACAAAGTTAGCGCTCTACGTAATGTAACTACCCGAGAACTCAATATGAACATATCCCATCCATGGTAATCCCATTAGCCTCAGCACCTAGATGTGCTTATAGGCCCAATAGTGTAGAACAAGATTGACACTGATGCCATACCTCTTATGGGCCTTGAATCCCCACAACTCCTATATATCTACACCAAGAGAATAGGTACCTAGCTACATACAATCTACCCCAGTAACAAGTATGGAAACCTCCTATTGCTTGAATTAGGAAGGGAAAAACATGAAATAACAATCACTAACATAGTCATGAATCTCCTCTCACCTAGTGCCCTCTCATATAATATGATATAGATGAAGCCCCCAACATGCCACCCACCCTGATCATAGTGATCACCATATAATAACTCAAGGTGATCCTCATACTCCTCCCACTTTATATGGTAGATTGGATCACCCTATACAGGTAACCATGTAATATTTTCCATATTCTTTGGTAGGATCATGATCTCATCAGTCGATAGTAAGAAGGTGTTCATAGTCAGATCCTATTTTTTAATGAGCACTATGATCATGGATGCATCATGTGGCATGTGCTGGTAGTGCCACATCACTCCTAGCCTAACCTCCTCCTTATAGGCCCAAACAGCTAAGGTCATCCCTTGGTGGATCTCTACAAAGATGTGTGACACTCAATCACACATCTATATCATCTCTTGGGCCTACAAGTATTCATTCAAAAACACAACTTAGTTCCCAAAATACTAAACTCTATTACCTCATACTCACTACTGGTTATCACCTACAAACATTTCCATAACACTTTAATCAAACCTTTCAAGTAGATCTAAGCATCTTATATACCCATTCTAGATTCTAAAATTTAAACATATATTAACAACTCAGATATGTATACCTTTGTTTAACATTTTTTCAAACCTAGTTACCATTTAGTTGACCATCGATGATCACTATGACCATCGATGGTCAGGTGGCACTCTATCAATGGTCTTTAACCATTGATAGTTAGGGTGATCACCAATAGTCATTATGTGTGACCATTGATATAAAACCTTTGACTCTACCTTACCCTAAAACCCACCTAAACACCACAAATCTACCAAATCCTTACCCTCACCTTAATCTCTACCCCACCCCCAACCTACCTACCGTCTCAATTTCATTTTTACCCATCAAATTCATAAAAAAAACCAAACAAACCCTAACTATGGTATACCCATTCAAACCCAAAAAATCAAGCACCCACCCTCAAAACCTAATGCAATTACAAAATCAAGCTAAACTATCAATTTAAGGGCACCACCTACCTCATTCCTTGACCATCATCGAGGAGTAAGCTATAGACCCACCTATCCTTATCTACATCTACATATGCCCTACATCCTTAGTTGGTCAAATTATATCAATATCAATCCCCTTGGTCCACTCCCCAATCACTCGCCTACCCAATAGTCACCATCAATACTTTTGCCACAAGTGTCAAAAGTCAGAGCTCAAAAGTGAGAAAGTTTAAATGAATAAAATGACTTTCAAAATTACTTTTAACTACCAGAATTTGATGATCAGGGTCTTCACTTTTTACCAAGTTATCTCTTCAATCAAACTTTTCTAATGTATAACTCATCAACAACCCACCCATGGAGACCACCTTATCTGCCCACATCAATCACCTTGATCACCTTGACACCTCACCATTGGGCCATTTTGGCCCAACTTAGCACACATTTTATGATAAGTTTTACTTGGTCCTTTGACCATAATGACAACATTGCCATGTTGACCACTTTTTTACCTTGTGCCACTTCATGCATACTTGACCCACTTATGTATTCTTAGGAGCACTTCCTGCCTTAGATACCCATTGAAACAAAGACATCACTTAGGAAACTTATGTTTACAAGTGTACCTAGCCACCATGCCTAAATGCCATCATGTGGTTTACTTATCACTAGTCCTTCTAGCACTGACCTTTATTTTTACTAGCTATGACAACCTCATCAATACATGCTCTTGGTTATCACACTTTTTGTCACACTTTGTGTGCTTTTTTACACTTTGGTGACCAACCTATCACCCACTTTTATGATGTCCACCTTGATCATCACCTTCACCACTACATCAAACCCACACCTAATTCTATTTTACCTCATCAACTCCTAGTTTGAGGGGGAATACCTCTTCCCATACTTAAGATAACCTGAACCTCGACCCATAATCAATTTTTTGTTTTATATCTTGTTGATTCAAAGTTGCATAACAAAAAGGGGAAAAATGTAGACACAAAAAATCCACACCATGATTCTAAATGTCAAAACACCCATAGACCATGTTAAGACCCCCTTAGGACTAATTTAACCCTTTGACCCCTAATTGAGCCCAATCATGGTATGTTTGACCAATTGACTTAACCTACCTTTTTACCCACTCCTTACCTTAGCCCTCAACCATCAATAGTTAGGATGATTGTTGATGATCACCTTGACCATCGATGATCAGGGTCCACCATCCCAAAAGCTAGCATGTAAACCATCCACCTTGATTTTTTAAAAATAGATCATCTAAATCCATGTCCAAACCATTGCATACGTGAGTTAAAATTATAAATCCTAGTTAACGTCTTATTGCACCTTTCCTTCTTTGCCTATAAGAAGAGAGGGTCAGAGGTGAAAGGGGTCGTATCCACAACTATCAAGAGATTTTACATCTAGAGCTTTCTTTTGTAGGTGTTCTTTCAGCAATCTAGTAATCCAGTCATCATGATAGAGAGCTAACTTACTGTTGCCCCTTGATTGATAGGTAAGTACCATTACTTTGCTAGAATCATGCTAGACTCTATCAATGAGCCAACCACCCCAACCATTTATCCAACCAACCTTCTGTAAGTTAAGTATTTCTTTCTAACATTCATTTAATTTATTTGCATTCACAATCAACCTAGCACTAAACCATCTCTCAAAATCCAAATTTGTGATTTCATTAATTTGACCATTTACCAACCCAAGCCTACCATAGTAAATGATGATGGTTGTCTCAATTGTTGATGGTTTGTCTAACTGCCGATGGTCACCTTAACCACCGATGATTACCTAAACCATCCATGGTCACTATGGTAGGAAATAATAGCAAGTTATTTTCCCCCTCTTACCCTCAACCAAACCCAGTTTTCTATGTTCTGTTTTGTCCACAAACCCCTACTTGATTTTCTAAAATAGACTCGACTCATTAAGCATTAGTATTGACTTGTTTATCACCATATTAGTCATTTCTAGTCTATTTATTTAGCAAGCATTTCTTAAGTTTGATTTTAGTACCTTTTGATTATTGATGCAAGTACATTATATTCTATTTTATAAACTTAATTATTTAAAACATGTGGATTGATAGCCACTGAGGAAGCTTTTGCTTTTGGCATCTAGCTAGCACTAGGAAATCCACCCAACTATCTATTTAACCAACCATCTAATTTAGTGCTATCTTATTTTTAGGTCATCCTCCCAAGCCAAATAAGATTTATTCATAAACATCTAATTTAATGTGCAAACAATCAAAAAGGTTTTTCAACCATACTTGTATTTATTTTCTTCTTCCTCCTTTCTTGAAATATAAGCTAAAATCCACTAAAATAGGGTAAAAGATGGAGATGAATGGTAGGTGGATGAATGGTAATGTAACCTTCTTGTGAGGATGACTTCATTCTCTTCTAGGTGACCTAAGAACCATTATAGAAAATTCCATGCTCTAATTTTGGTGTAGACTGATCAAGTTGGGAAGTCTATAAATGCTGTGTGAAAGCAGGTTGAAGCTTTCTTAGGATTGCTTTGTTTTTTACTTTTGACTTTGGGGTTTTTTATGCTTTTATTTGATGGGTTTGGAAAGATGATCAAGGTGGGAAGATTCCAAGTGATTGCTTACTTCACAAATGTTTGGTTCAGCCATCCTTTAAGGGAGTGGTCTAATCTTTGGATTTGTTTATGTGTGATAGTTGTCCTTCAAGGGAGCAGTCTACCTTTTTAATAAAATTTTGGTAGTTCTGGGTAGCTATTCTTCATGGGAGCAGTCTATAATGCTAGAAAATTTTGACCCAGGTGATATTCAGTATCCCAAATTTTAATTTTATGTTAGTTTAGACATGGACTAGTTTATATAGGTTGAAAGGCTTTCCTTTATGGAGGCAAAACCATAACACAAAAAGGTTAATGATAGGCAAAACAGGTTTAAACAACAATGACCATGGGGATTAATCTTATAAGGGATGAAAAATGTCCATGAGAATCATGCCATAGGTAGATCCATGGTGCCCATGCTTAAAATTAGGCTAAGGTTGTGATGGATAATCACATGATCTTGTTTTAATTGGTTGTCCTTAAAATAAGGAGATAAAGGTGGTTAAAAATAAGGGATGAGCTTAAGTTAAACATAAGATGACTAAGAACTTGGTTTAACAAAATAATGATCATGAAAGTAAAGCATTGAGGGGTTTTGATTCTGATATGCCCTAGATCCACACTTACATGTAAATGGTTTGAGCCAATCAGGAAAGAAGTGGTCCCCCAACTACTTTTTGACACTTATTAGGCATGGAAAAGATGTTGGATGGACAGATTAAAAAGGTAAGGTTGGTTAGGTGATGGTGGCTAGAATTTGGTTAGCAATAATGTTGGTTTTTGGTTTGGTTAGGTAGGTTTAGGTATTGATTTGGGTTGGTTTTCTAGGTAGGTATAGGCAAGGTAGTGAAAAGGAAAGGTTTCAAGTAGGGTTATGGTTATGACAGTGACCAACAATGGTTAGTAGTCGATCGATGATGATTTACCAAATATTGGTGATGGTCAAGATTTGAAAGGTAAAAGACGTCTAAGGGTAGATCAGTGATGGTTCAATAGATACTACTATCGATTGAGGTTTCAATCAAAAGAGGTCTAAAAAGTGTGATTGACATTGAAGACTTACTTATGTTTGAGGTTAAAGGTTGGGTTAAGGTCAAGGTTGGTTTAAGTTTTAGGTTCATTTGGTGGTTATTGAGATTTTATTGGTTATACGTGAGGTTGGTTTGGTTATAGGCAAGGTTGAGTTGATGGAAAAAGTTTAAGGCCGAAGTTATGGGTGAAGTTGTTGAAGGTGAGTTGGAAAATGACAAATGGTCAAAGCCTTTTAGAAGGAGAGCTCCCCCAATAAATTTTTCCATATATGGTAAGGATGTTGGTTAGTAAAGAGGGTTTATGAGGGATGAAGATGACATCATCCACCTCCAAAGGGTTGTTAATTATTAGTTATTAGTTGGCATGGAGTTCAAGTTATAGGTGATGGTTTAGGTGAGATCTCCCTTATGGTGCTATGATGAGGGAAATGTTATTGGGTTAGCTTTGGGTAGGTTTGGGGTATAGTAATGATGTTGGAAACATTTTCCTAAAATAAAGGTGGGTTAGACAAGAGTTTTAGATTTTCCTAATGAGGGAGCTTAGGTGAGATATGGGTAGCTTGGATGAAAGGGTAGATGAGATTTAAAAAATCTTGAATGAAGGGTTGATGTTGGTTTGATTGGTTGAGGGAGTTAGGATGGGTGGTTGATTTGGTTTGTTGGTTTGGTTTTCTTGTTTGTTTGGTGTGATTGGTGAGGTAAGGTGACAAATATTTGGCCCTATTCAAAAGGGAATTGAACCAAAGACAATGTCATTAGGTAAATGAAAACGAGAAGATTATAAAATAATTAGATGGGTTTGGTTTTAGTTGAGGTTGGGTTGGATCCATGAAAAGAGGAAGTGGAATAGGTGAAGGGGTTAAAGTTGGCTCTTCAAAAGAAGGAGGTGGAAAATATGTGGTTGTTTGGGGTGTTTCCACCTTTCGAGGGGGTGGAATAAACTAGAAGAGGTAGGTTGGTCTCCTTAATTATGGTTTCAAAACAAAGTTGAGAAGGTTCCACTTGGTAAACAAGTGGATTGGTTAAGGTTGATTCTTCCTTAGTGATGATGGTTGTTAAAGGAAGTTAGGAGTGTTTTACTTGTTCAATAGGTAAATTGGTTGGGGTTTTGATTATAGTTTCCTCAGTCATATGTTCACTAAGGACCAATTATAATGGATGGGCCTCATTACTTTGAGGGCTTTGGTTATTGGTTTTCATAATAATGGGTGTAGAAAGAGGTTCAATGATTGATTGTTTGAAGACATTCAAGGCTAAGTTGGGAAGAAAATGGAGGCTATCCTTTAGGACCTCTTTTGGTCAATAAGGTTTTGTATGATCATCTTACAAGACTGACATATCTCTACCATATGACCATTTGTGTGATGATAAATACAAAACTCATTCTCTATAAACCAAATGGGATTTGGAAGAGAATGATTGATGGGTTTTATTGGAGTGAGTCTAATGACAGAAGCCTACAAGAGTTTGTCAAGGATTGAGGCATATGATTCCCCCACTAGGGTATAGTACCTAGGAAGAGGGTGCACTAATGGCTATTCAGGTTGTGAGCTAATTGGTTAGTTTGATGAAGTTGATTGGTTAAATAAGTTTGGTTGATTTGACAAGTTTGAGTGATTTGATGGGTTGGGTATGCTTGATAAGGTTGGTGGGTTAAAAAAATTTGGTTGATAGTTATTGGTTTGATTTGATGAGGTTGGTTTGATAAGATTGATGGGTTTTGTTGGGTTAATATTTTTTCATCACCTAACTGATGAGAAAAATAGGTTGCTTTAACCATAGCATAAGGAGATTGATCGGCCAAATGTGCAGGTTTATCACATCAAAAGGGGACAAATCTCTCCTCTCATCAAGGGGAGGTTCCCTATAACTATGAGATGCTATATACTATATATATAAGTAGAAAATAATACTCAGGGGTAGGACAACACCATCCATCTCTCTTTTTTCAGAGATGATGTTCATAGACATAGGAGAATTCTTGTGAAAACACTGAAGGCACTTCTCTTCTTTCAGAAGTGGTCTGCAGCAAACAACAAGAATCATTCCTGGTAGGGATAAGTAAATACAACATGGTGTAGTAACATATCAGGATGAAGTGTAGCACAAAGTCTCCACCTTAACTACCAAAGAGTGAAATACGAAGGACAATGGGGGCACAAAGTCATCCCAAGATCCTTTACACAAAAACAAACTAAAAACACACACACTAAAGATAATTGTGGCAGCATAAAGTCTCTCCACAGTTGGCTTCAGGACACCTTCCTAATTACTTCCACTAGTTCTACTTGTTAAATTAGATGGACAAAAATGCATTCAAAAAATAGACATAAGAACCATTTCCTCAACAACACAAGCTATTCCAACATAAAGTCTGGAAGGTCACTTGTTTTCTCATTCAAATAAAGAAATATGATTAACAATCTGAGCTCAAAGTCTCAGTAATGCCTTTCAATTTGGGCAAAGTTTTGCTTCTGATAACAAAAAGATCTCCCTTGCATAAAAAATAGATTACAATATATAGCAGCCAAGAAAGACTTGGCGCTTTGTTTCATGGAAAGGCCCATGCTGTATTCAATGCCTTGAATGCATTTTTAGTTTAGTCAAGTGGCCATGCTAAAACAAGGCATCAACCTTGACTTTGGTGTATGAAATCATCTCGAATGTCTTCTCCTTGGCATGGGTCATATGGTCTATCTCCAGATATGTGCGCGGCTATCCACTCACTTTTATTCAAAGGGAGAAAAATAGGCAGTGCCTTTTAATGTTTGCACACTCAGATGTCTACTTGGTGGACTGTCCCACCTACTAGAATAACTCCCTTGTAGATACTTTATTATCTCCTATAGCTTTCCCTCTTTATTGTTGCAATTTGAGCTCTCAGGCTATCTTCTTACCTTCAGCAGGCTCTTTCGACTTCTTTCTTCAACTATTCACTGAGTTTTGTTCTTCAAGTTCCATGCCATATTTGAAAATAAATGGGCATTTCATTACCTTGAATTTGACATCCATAGGGATGTCACTAGTTGCTGGTCACTTGAACCACATTGAACATTGAACCTTTGAACCATGAGAGTTTATTGGTTCAATGGTTCAACGGTTCAGGCGGTCTTATCGGCACCTTGGTTCAATCGCTTCTTTGGTTCAATCACTTTCTTTCCTCTTCAATTGAAGCTTCCCTTCAAAATTTGAAATTCCTTCGACTTTATATCTTTAGAACCCCCTAAAGGGAAGGTGTTCCTTTGGGCCTTGAGAATGGTCCATTTAGTGGTCACTGAGAGTCCCCCGCAAGGGTACTTGCCCTTCAAGGTCCTTCAAGTGGCCTTGTTCTTCAAATCCTTCAGACATTTCATCTGAAGGAAATCTTTCCTCTACCTTTGCCACTTTCTATCCGGCCTTTCAACATTCCTTTGGATAAAATGTCTAAAGGAATTCCTTCAGACATTTTGTCTGAAGGATTTCTCTTGTGAAATTTTGCTACAAAAAATCTTTCTGAAAGATATCCTTTTGTTCCTTGGGATTGAATCAACTGATTGAACTATTTGATTAAACCAACCAATTGAACCAATAATGGTTCAATGGTTTAATGGTTCAATACTATGTTCTACTCATTCAATTGATCACTTGAACTAACCACTTTGAACCATTCATTTGAACCAATCGATTGAACCAACTCTTCAAACTTTTATTGAACTCATTGAACCTTGAACCTTTGAACCATTTTGGTTCAAGGTTTAACAGTTCAACAGGTTAAATCTTTCTTCTTCAAAGTCTCCTTTCGTTTAATTCTTTTGATCTTATTGAACTTGTTGAACCTTTGAACCCGTTGAACCATTTTGGTTCAAGGTTCAATGGTTCAACCTTTACTCTTCAAAGCCTTCTTTTATTTAAGTCCTTTAAAGCTGTTAAACTTTGAACTTGATAAAGCGCTTAACTCTTTTAAGTTTGATGATGTCATTGAACTTGTGAACCCATTGAACCTTTAGAGGTGGGGTTCAATGGTTCAATGGTTCAATCTTTTGTTTGAAGCCCATCAATGAGTCTTTTGATTGAACCTCGGCGTTGAACTAGCCTTGAAAATGCCTAAGTGTTGAAAATTCTTTTTGAGAAAGCCTACCTGTTGAACCTGTGAGTTCTCTAGCTGAGAAGACTCAAATATTTGAAGAATTTGAATACTCAGAACATTTTTTGAGAAGGGAAGGGAGAATTTTGGACTGCAGGACCAAAATAGTTGATATGTTGTCCCCAAAAAATAAGTGACAGATTTTGGGAACAATAGGTTTGAAAAGTTTGGTTAGTTTGATAAGGTATATAAGGTAGATTTATTCAAGAGGTTTGGTAAGGTTGAAGTATTTGATAGTTTTGACATGGTTGATATGGTGGGTAGGTTTGATATGGTTGGGTGGTTTAAAAAGTCTAGTCAGTTTAATAGGGTAGATTGATAATTATTGGTTGGATTTGATGGGGTTGAAAGGTTGAAAATGTGGGTAAGGTAGGTTGACTTAATAAGTTTGATAACATTGGTAAGGGTGATAAGATTGATTGGTTAGAAAAGTTTGTTTGATAGTTGTTGGGTTGATAGTTGTGGGTGCTATGACTAGGGGGATAGACCAAGTCTTGGTTTTGAGATAAAAAAGGTTGACAAAAAGGGGGGTATAGGTGATTGATATGATGGTTGAGATAGGTAATCAAAATTTTGTATTGGTTTGGGTAATTGATATGATAGTTGGGATAGGTAACCCAAATATTGGTGAGGTTGAGATAGCTAAGGTGGGTTATGACAAGGGAAAATAAGGGTTGAAAGTTTATTTGTTGGTTGAGGTGATGATCAAGTGGTTGTTGAAAGGTTGTTAATTTCTTATATTTGAGGTTGAATTGATTGTAAACAAGGTTGGGTTGGTTATAGGTGAGATTAGGCTGGTTATAGGTGAGATTGGGTTGATGGTAGGTAAGGTTGGATTGATTGTGGATGAGGTTGGGTTGGTTATAGATGAGGTTAGGTTGATTTTCGGTAAGGTTGGATTGGTTGTAGGTAAGGTTGGGGGCATAAGTGGATCTTGATGTGAGGTAACACTCTAAGGCAAGAGTGTTGTCTTCTAAGAGTTTAACAAAGTTAGGATATCCAGGATAAAATATTGGAAGGCTCCCCATTAAACAAGGAAATGAGGATGAGGTGGATGAAGGCAAGATGGTGGAAAATTTTTTACCAAGGGGGTTAGATTCCTTACAACTCAAACAAAGAGAAGATAATAAAAAAATAAAATAATGTAAAACACACTCTAAAGCATGTTAAATCTTAAGGTTCTTTTTGTCTCACTTGTAGCTTACGCCTTAAGTTAAAATTGTATGACTCAACTTGGGTTTTGAAATAGGTACTAAATAAGAAATTTATGGTTGGTTTTAGGTAGTTTAAGCTTTCAAAATTAGCTGTATTGGCATCGATACATGGCTTGATATTGGGGCCTACCCCCTCACTTCACACATAGTAGTAATAAGGGTGTCAGGTGCTTAGCCAAGATATATTGATTATCAGAGATTATACTCAACTAAAGCGCTGAGTTTTGGTTTTTCCCCTTGGTAATGACGTCTAAGTGGGATAGTCAATGGGTGAAGGTTACCACTAGGAGATGAAAACCTAATCGAGCCTTATGTCAAGTGTTATAATGTTTGATTTGATGCAAGTGGTTTGGTCTTGTGTGTGTGGAGTGAGGATATGGTTAGTTTACTTGATTAATCAAGCTATGAGAGCTAGTTATGCAAGTAAAAAATGTATGAGAGGTTAATTTTAAGCCCAAAAGAAATGTTGATTTCATTTAAATAAGCATAAAATAAAATAAAAAGCACCTAGATACAACTAGGTTCCACTAGGCATGATAGAATGTTTCACGTAAATTTTTCTTTTATTAATTTAGAAAAAGAATGTAAAACTTGAAAATAAGGGTGAGGTTAATAGAACCTATATTTTCTTTGTGCTCCATGATCCAGATGGTTGTAGATACTCCTCTTTATCTTAGGAGAATTACCTATAGAGAAGAAAGCACTATGAAAATGGTTGATTAGTTAGGTAGGTGGGTGGATTGCCTAGTAAGCTAGATCCAAGAAGTACACAACTTTCTTGGAGGCTGTCAATCCACATTTTAGATAAGTTAATGTTGATAAAATTGTTGATAAGAGAGGTTGTATAACATAAATTAAAATAATTGATCAAAAGAAATAAACACTTTTTAAGAAATAATGCATATTAACAAAATAACATTAAAGGAAATGCTAAACTATCAAGGTGTGGTTTAGGTGTGGTCAGATTATCTTTCTTAACTTTGTATAGTGATAGGGATGAAGAAGCAAGGTTTTTGGTTGAGGTTGGAAGGTGTTTTAAGCTTGTTGTTTTGATTAAAATGATTTAAATAGTGACCATCAGTGTTTAAGGCTGACCATTAGCGATCGATAGGTGACCATCAATGATGGTCGATAAGTGACTATTGGTGGTCAAGGTTGACCATTGGTAGTTGATAGGTGACCATCAGTGGTGGTCAAGGGATGATCATCACATATAGTCAAGGGATGACCATCAATGGTTGATAAGTGACCATCGACGATGGTCAAGATTTGATCATCACATGTAGTTGAGGGTTGACCATCATCGATCGATAGGTAACCATGGGTAGAAATCAAGGGTTGACTACCACACATGGTCGAGGGATGACCATCATCAATCATTAGGTGACCACTATGGTCGAGGGTGATCATAAATAATCACTATGGGTTTGGACATATTATTGGTTTTAGATAGAATAGGTCATGGATTGGTTACATAAAGGCTCTATAGGCTGGTTAATGGTCATGAGGGCAAGAGAGAGCCTCAGAGGTATCAAGGGTAAATTTTTGGTACTCAGGTGGTTGAGAATGGTCAGAGGGTGTTCTGGTGGAAGAGGTAATGTATAGAGTTATAGAACTGAAACTAAATAACTAAAACTTAAAATAAGAACAATATAATTAGCTTGTGGTTGATAGTTGATGGCTTGAAGAAGCCCTGAAGCTAGGAAGCTTTTTGATATCCTACACCTACCTTCTTTTTCTTCTTCCCTCTGATGCCCCCCCGAAGTTATCCCTTTGCACCTCCTTTTCTTCTCTTAATATAGAGGAAAGGGAGTGGCAAAATAAAAAGTTTAACAAGTTGTCTAACAAGTTGTATAAATCTAGCCTGATCATGTATTGATCTTGCAAATGGTAGATCAAATAGCTATAAATAAAAAAATGAGTTAGATTTTTAGTTATAGTTAACTCCTAAGGTAGTTAGGGCCAAACCATTGATAGTCGAGGGTTGAATATTTTTGATTGATAGGTGACCATTGGTAGTAGTTGAGGGTTGAATATTACATGTGGTTAAGGGTTAATTGTCAGTGGTCGATAGGTGACCATCAGCAGTATTCAATGGCTAACCACCACACACAGTTAAGGGTTGATCATATGGTAAAGGGCTAATTATCAGTGGTTAATAGGTGATTATCAAAAATGATCAAACACTGACCATCACATGTGGGTTGAGGGATGACCATTGATGGTCGATAGGTGACCATCGATGGTGGTCGAGGGCTGACTATCGCACATGGTCGAGGGCTAAACATTACATGTGGTTGAGGTTAAATAGTCAATATTAGTTATATTTATCCATTTCCACTAATGACTAGTGGGGTAAATGATTAGGAAATGGTCTCAAGGGGGTTAAGGGGTGGTCTAAGGGTCAGTGAGACATCTATAATCATAGTGTATGATTTTTTAGTGTCTAAAAGAATTAGAATAAACATTAGCCTCAACATTAGATTTAGAGTCCCTTGAGTCAGACTTAGCTTTATAATCATAATACATTCATAGCTATTGTAACATTTATTACACATGCCTTGTAGATCAATTTGAATACATTTGTGATCCTTTCCCTTTTTTGAGGATGATTACTTCAGCATCAACATAAGTTATCCTAGTATATTCGACAAGGATTATGATGCCTGTTCCCAATCCATCACCATTCCATATGCCATTAATACCACCCAACATAGACATTATATTGACATTCTACCTCCCACAAGTGTTGATTGGGACCAATCGAATCACACATTGTTGAACTATATTTACGGTGACATATTAGTTGTAGAATATCAGGGGGACCAAGACCACATTCATGCAAAAAAATAAAAATTTCTTAGTGAAACCTTTTCAGAGGTGCTAAGGGGAAATCAAAGTCCAATCTAAGCATCTTCAAGTGAAACCTTGTTGGAGGCACTAGAAGACAATCAAAGTCAAAATTGAACATTCTTTAGTGAAATCTTCTCAAAGGTGCTATGGGACAATCAAGACAACTTTATTAGTGAAAATCTCTTTGAGGCATCAATAGTTGAGTATAATATTTCTTCACTACTTGATGAAGATATTATCAAAGATAACATCAATATAGCTTCCAATCTATAACATAATCAAATGGCAACTACTTTTAGGCCCAAATAACAAAAAAATTTGGTGGTCATATCAAGATCATCTTTAGAAGTCTTTAGCCCCACATTGTGTGTGCCTAAAAATACCGATCTTCATTTGTTTCCCAACCATTATACATTATATTATGATCCATTTCCCCATTACCAAACATATATTTTATCCAATATTTATCCATATTTACCATCTCTAGCCGTAATTTCATTTATAAAGGGTATAAATACATCTTATCTCAAAGTTTGAAGGAAATAAAATTAATGACCAATGAAGATCACAAAAACATTATTGGAGTCCAAATCAATAATAGATTCTTGATAGAGTACCTATTTAGAAGAGGTGTGGGCTAGTAATTGACAATAATTGACTACTCTAGATGTATCATATGTTGTTCAGGACGTACATATCCACATCAACAGGAACAATAGAACCATTCATTGTACCTTTACATTTACCTTGCCTTGCCATGTGCCTTACCTTTTCCATTTGCCATTTATCTCACATTGTCATTATTTCATACTTTTCCATGTGCCTTGCCTTTCCATTTTCCTCACCTTACCATCCTTTCATACCTTGACATACATTTAAATTATAGTGACTTGAGGTCCTTTGGGACTATGTAGCCAATGCTCAATTCACATTGAGGTCAACTTGATCACCCTTTTTGCCATAATATACCATTATTTGAATCATACCATATCTTATATTGTTTTCACCATGCCATTGAGCCTTCAAAAGCTAGTTCTTTTTACCTAACCTTGCCTATCATGTTTGGTGTTGGTTCTAACTCATTTGTACTTCAAGCACGTTCAGTGGTTGATGACAAATTTAGTTACAACACTTATTTCAAAATTACATGTTTGAATGGTTGTATATGCAAGTAATATGATAGTGGTCTTGATAATTGTATCCTTTATTTATTATTAAATTTAATTATGGGTATCATTTATTATAATTGCCTTTGGTCAAATTAGTGTCCCACCCTATGCTACTAATTATAATCGTGTATGGGAAAATTAGTACCATTGACCCTTTACCATTATTTCCTAATTATAACCACCTATGGGAAAATTGGGGATAACACATTTCCCATGTATTGTTGCATCACCTTTCCATTACTAATATTATTTTCCTTGCCATTTTCCTTTACCTAAAACTTGTTGATACTTAGTTAGATGTCTTTTGTGTAGGTTGAACTATAGTGACTTGAGGTCCGTTTGGACTATGTAGGTAACATTTGATTCCCATTGAGTTCAGCTCAATCACCCCTTTTGATCACTCTCACCATTTTTTGAGCAATCTAAACCATGCTCTCACCATTTTACGAGTGGTTTATTTTCAATATCTAATGAGTTAATATACCCCAAAAATTACAAAAAATATTTAGAAATTTTCAAAGTCCTAAAAATTATAAAAAATGTCTTACAATCTCCTAGAGAGATATAAATCAATAAAATCTAAAAACCATTGGCCCTATCTTCAACTTGGTCACCAATCCTTGATCTTCCATATTGGGGAAAATCCATTGTTGGTTTTAATCCATTCCACTACCATTGGGGGTGTGACCTTCCCTTTGCATGTATCCTTGTTTAGGGGCATCATCCAATTTGCACTATTAGGCCACACTCACAACTTTCACCCTATTGAGGTAAATCAAAATGTGTAGCTTATATCAAGATATCTTATCCCCATATTTTATTCCCTTGAAAATATCCTTGCTTGGGGGTACCACCTATTTATCATTCCTTTAAGCCTTCACACATAGATTTTGACTTGATTGACGACATGATGCTTTTTGTTGCTTTTACTTTCAAGCATTTTTTATGTGTGTTTGCTTAGTTATTTATTTGTTTATTTTCTCATTTTTTTTATTTCATTGTTTGCCTTGAATTAATCTATATGCATTCATTGGGTGATTCTTTGTGCATTAAACCTGAGTCCATCCATATTCATACATCAAAATTGTCATCATGGTTTTTATCATTGGTGTATTATTTTCAATTATTTATTATATTGGGAGTCAGTCCTTATGCACATTACGGCCTGATCACCATGGTTTTTCATATCACGGTGCATACCATCATGTGTTGTAATAAAAATTAGGTTAGGGGATCTTATAATCAATAGTGCCATAGAAACTTCTCCTTGTTTACTTTGGCAAATCCTCCTACCCTTTTTGATCAAATCAACCCATTGACCATTCTAGTTGTATCGATGCTAATAAGGATGAACATCTCCACATTGGAAATTATAGCTAAATTATTCACATTGATAAATTCTTATTCTCCTATTCTATTCCTCATTCCATTTACTCCCACTTTTGGGTGAACTACATTGGCCTAAGGTTTATTTATATTATGTAGGCAATGCTTAGATACATGATGCATTTTGGGTCAGATCGAATACCATTATTCTTCCAATCATATCTTTCATTATGTTTCACATTATCACGTGTTTGGTTGCTTGTGGCTTCTTTAGTCATTAGACCATAACATCTATGTTTGTGTCCACTCATCTTTAATCTATGTAATAGGTTATATCCTTGAGTTATGCTTTTCAATCTGTCCTACTAGAGCATAACCAGTTTATCATGTTCAAATTTGCCCTAATAATGAAAAATAATTATTCAATCTATCATTAAAATGATTATATCCACCTTTGGGAAAATCATTATTTTGACCCATCCATCCTACTAGGGCATATGCCTATGCCACTAATTATAATTGCCTTTGGGTAAATCAGTGTCTTAGCCTCTGTTATTGATTATAACCACCTTTGGGAAAATTAATATTTTTATTAATGCATGTAATAATTAGCTCAACTAGATTAATATCATATATGGGTTAATTTATTTCTTCTTCTTGATTCTTATTGAGGGACCATATATCAATTCTATGTGTTAGCCACTCCCTTGAGGGGGGATCATGGGCTTTCCAAAATTTATTTGGATCATCATTTTTTAATCATTATCTTCATTTTTATTTTTAATGAAATTTTATTTCTTTGAAAAGACATAATTATTCTTGTGTCTTACAACACCTTCTCAAAGAGGGGTAAAATATAGACACTCATTTTTGGACACTTCTATGTTTAAATGGACATCAGACTGATTTCTTATAAATAATACAAATTAAACCTAAAAATTATAGTTCATCCCAAATTCATCCATGCATTGGACGTAAGTGCCTTGAATCATGTCAATGCATCCCTAATTGGGGTATTAACATGTACACAAAAATAACCTCTCTCCAATTCATCCCAATCAAATTGTGACCTAACAAATAGACATTTTTGACCAAGAGTTATAACCTTACATAAATTTAAAAAATGCAATTGACCTGATCAAAATTATTTAATTAATTAAACCTAAGTAAATGCATAGTTGAAATGTCCATGGCTAATTAGTGAATTTATATGTTTAGAAATTCATAAATCTAGATTGATGACATCATCATGACATCACATAAATATCTAAAATCCATAGCTTTTGAAATTTTCTATTTTCTAAATTCACTAATTAAATTTATTCCTCAACTCTCGTGACAAGTGGCCAAGTGGTTCATGGAGAATTACTGAATTTCTATTTTTAGAAATTCATAAATTCAACTAAAGTATCTTCTATGAGTTGTCAATCCACTTGTAAAAATATCAAGAATTGGGTGGGAGACATAATCATTCTTGACCCATGTCTCTCACATTGCCCTCATGATTATCTTTGACCCAACCTAGAGTTAGCCTAGCTCAACTTAGGGTTATACTGACTCAACCAAGGTTAGTTCCAAACCTAATCTCCTTAGGGTTAGAGTTAGATATGCGACCTATAAATACAAGTGCCAAAATATCTCTAAACCAAGCTTGTTAGTGCAAATAACTAATGCATAATTGCCTATAGGAGAGCTTCACATGCCAAGCTAAATCAAACCAACATTACCAAGGTGACAAGGAGAAGTGGAGAAATGGATATTCATTGACAAATATTTCTTGAGCACATAACCAAACACATCATTCCATGTCCAACTCACAATGCTTACTCTCATGGAAGGTAAGATCACTTGTTTTAGTTTCATTTTGTTAGTTAATTGTGTAGTTTCTCTAGCTCCTTGAGTGTCAAGGCTAAAGGTATTAGTTTAGTGTGTTTGTTTTGTTTTGATTTATTGACTAACACTATACTAATCTCCCCTCTAAATAAAACTCCTTATTCACAGAGAGTAGATAGAACACTAATGCGTCATCATCATGGTCTTAATTTCATTTATATGCATCATTATCATGGTATATGTACCAATGCAAGGTATATAAATTAGGCCCTACCATCATGGTATTGATAATTTCATTTATGTATATGGTTTTGATACAAGTTACAAACCATACAAATTGCAAACTCCAAGGGAGTTACAAATTTACCATAGAGATTAGGAAAAGAGACTCTCTTTCCATGTAGAATGCAAGCCATCATAGACTAAATATTACATGCTAATTCAAATCCTGATTGGTCTGCCACCATATATATATATATATATATATATTATTGGAGTATATTCCACTTTTAAACATATGATATGGGAACCCCCTAATGCATGAGAATTAAACCTACCAACCCTACCTACCACCTAGGACCAATCACCAATTGACCACCTTTTCTCTCAACCTGTGACTCCTCCACCATGACATTCACATTATATCACCAATGATATCCCCTTAAGCATCCACATGGCATGCAATTTGAAAAAGCTTCATTACTCACTTCAACCCACATGAAAACAATTAAATAGAATCCATAACTTATTTAAAACAAAAGTTGTTTAGTCATATATTGATGAAAGTGTGTGTTAGTGCCAGTGGTGTCAAAAGTATTTATCTCTTATCGAAAGTGAAAAACAAATGCACATTATCCCATTCATGTCATGTATTTAATATTTATAATCATGTGATTTGTTTGATTACAAAATAAATTCTACTACCATAAAATATTTGGGATGTATTTACACTCCATAATGCAAGCAAGTTACGAGGATGAGGTGTTAATGTGTCAGGCAAGTGGTGGGATGTGCAAATATATAATATTAATATATTTATATTATTAATAATATATTATATTATATAATATTTATATATTTTATTTATATCATTTATATTTACATATAATTATAATATAATATATTATAATAAATTATATTATATTATAAAATAATATATAATTATTATATAATTTTATTATTATATTATTTAATATTAATTATATTTTTCTATTGCATCGTAATAAAAATCTAAATCATTTAGATTAATTTGTGTTTTAAAAATAATTATATTTTGCTTATATACATAATATAAATATAAAAAACATACAATATTACCTATTTTTTTCAAAACAAATTGTAACAAATAGTTTTTATTTCTCAATTTCAATATTATATTTAATAAAAACCTATTTTAAATAACTTTCAATCAAAATCTGAAGGCAGTCAATGGCCAAAGAGCCAAGTGTTAAAGTCACTCATTTTTATTTCCCAACTAACTGATAGTTGTACCTTTTGGTCAAGATGCCTTACAAGTGGAGAGCAATTCATCTATAACATGGATCTTGTGGCTAGATTCAAACCCAAGAAAAATAAGAGATTTGTAAAGCAATAAACTCTTTGTTTTATTAGAAAAAATGTTATCCAAGAGATAGTAAGAATGCCATTTAGTTTGGACACTGAATCTCTATTTATTAGTCTGGCCAAATCCATTGCACTATTAGCCATAACCATGATTGTGAAAAGTTCAAATTCGAGCTCTAATTTTCCACAAGGTATACCACAAATCTCAATCCCTCCATAATATTACATTCAAAATAACTTCATTGTTATTCCACAGATATTAAGCATGTAATACGTGTTTTAGATGGAAAATGTAACATTTTATTAGTGTAGATCAAAAAAATTAGGTCGATGTATGGATCCACCTTAAGTTTCATTTAGTTTTTATTCTTTGGGTTTAAGATTGAAGAGTTTGTAATGTGTTTTCAAATTTCCATCATTATTCTTCGAAATGGTTTTATAGACATATTACTATGTCTAATATGTTATAATTATGAAATCTATGAACTTTCCTAGATTTAACATTTTATTTTTTCTTGAATAACATTTATAGCCATTGCTATTGCCACAATGTCTAAAATTAAAAGACTGAATTCAAAATTAAGATTCTAATAAGATATTATTGTAATTATTATAGGATAATGTTTTTTGTGACATTGGTGGCCTATGTTCAATACCGTGCCATTATGGAGAAAGCAAGTGAGGCATAGGTTCAATACCATGCCTTTTGGTGAAATTTAACCATTGAAATGATCTTTCTTCACAAGGATGGCTATGATGTTGATCCTTCTGATTCAGTAGCCAACAATATCATAGGTGGTTTGGAGTCTTTGAAGTAGAATTATGGATTATTTGTCTATAATTTGGCCCAATGCGAGCATAAGAAATGAAAATTGATCTCAAAACCATAGAAAGGGATTAAAATGAAGAAAAAGAAGAATAAAATGGTGCTTAAGTTGACCACATTGCATGTAAAGAGTTGTTGGAAAAATTATATGGATGTTTGTGTTTAAGCTACTAAGAGCATTTGAAGATGAATTCAAGGGCATGGAATTTATTCATTGCATTAGATCAAATAGGAGGATTAATTTTTGTAGCATTTTTTGGTTTGCAAGCATGTGTTTAGATAGTGATATGCTTTGTAGTAGGCTTACTGACAAGTTAGTCTAACAATCGTATGTAGACAACTTAGAAAGCCCAAACAACTATTCATGAACACTATTCATAGATAAGATTGGATTGGCATCTAGGAAGATGTAAGGATGAATCTAAGGTTTGTTTCCCCAGTAGAAAGACATTTGGAATAAATATATTAGTACGTTATATTATAATAATATCCTATAATATAATATGTAATATTCTATATAATATAAATTATTAATATGTATATAGTATATTATATATCAATACTATTTATTATTAATTATACATGTTATATATAGTTAAATATTATTATCACTGTAGTAGGACTTTTGATCCATATGGATTAAAATATGCAATTTAAACCCAAAATATGAAACTACCGAGTAGTAGAGATTATGAAAGCAATTTGAATAGATGAAGACATTGTTACCAATTTCTTGCTTCAACTAGCCTCCCTCCAAGATCTTCAAATAGATTGTTGATTGTGTATTGCCATGGACTCAGAATTCTAGCCTTATGATGGCTTTATTTATGGATTTAGATGGATTAATTGATCAAATGGACATGGAGACTCTATGGATTCAATGGTTGGTTGTGATTTCTAGTTGATTTCCATGGAGGAGTGGCTTTGTTTATATAAGCCAAGGGAGGGAAAATCAATGGCTCATATTAAATCTTGGGCCATTGGGCAATGGTTGAGGAATTTCCAAGGAATTAAAAATTTCTTGAAAGCCTTTAGAATAGAGGCTTCTAGAGGGGGAAGGCTAAGTTAGAGAGGATTCTAGAATTGGAGGATTTTAGAATCCTTTTAGGGATTAATTAGGATTAGGTAGGGTATTAGATAGAGATTAGGTGGGTGATTAGGGATTGGGGATGTAGGAAAACCTAGGAATCAACTTAGTAGGGGGTAGGTAGGTCATGGGAATTTAAAATTCCCAAATAATGGATAACTAGGATTAGGATAAGATAATGGGGATTTAGGAGAATTAATAGATTGGTGGGGTAGGAATAATGTTAGTGAGTGAGGAAATGTTGAGGGGTGATATTACATAAATGAATAGGATTAGGATAAAGGGGATTAATTAATGGGATTAATTAGAATAATTAGGTGGGCATAATTTAGTGTATACATTTTACCCTTCTTTAAAAAGGCATTACGAGTGGATGAAGTGGAAAGAGTAATGGTATTTCAAGGAAAAGCCATGTCTTAGATGGATGTTAGTACAGGATATTAGTGGATATGATGCCCCCTCGAGGGGATATGTAGGGAAGAATGGGATAGATGGCCACTCGAAAGAGGAAGTGAGGGGTGGGATGCAATGAATAGACAAGGGGATGTGATGTAATATGTGAGATAGACAATGAGGAAAATGAACTCAACCTAAGAATTTAGCTACAAAGGGATTATTCCCCTAGAAAAGACATATGCATAGGGAGTGAGGATGATTGTGTTATGGTTGTCAACACATCCCAAGGGGGAATCAACCATAATGAGATGATGATAAGACAAAAGGCCACAAGCTTTCAACATATCCCAAGCAAGGATGCATGCAAGGGAGAGATATAAGCTAGGATAAGACTGATTTGATAAGATTAAGGATAAGTGTAGATTAAAGCCAAAGTTGAGAGATATATTAAAGGAGGTGAAAGATAAGTATGATAGGATTGAGTGACCAAAAGATGAAAGGGAATAATTAGACTAAATTGCATCAAATCAATAATAGAGATGATGCCCGTTACAAAAACACATGCAAGGGAGCAAAAGATAAAGTTATGGTCCTAGTCATGCCCTAATTAAAAGAGGGACCATAAAATTTAAATGGTGATTTGACCAATCAATGATAATGGATGAGTGATGGAATGAAAGATGGTTGTTTTGATTTGTTAGGCCAAGTTGATAGGTGTGGGTGATAGAAAAAAAGGTTAGGGAGATGATTGTAGGGATGGTGATTGATTAATTTATTGATTCATATGATAGCTCATAGATTTGAATGATGTCAGAAATAAGGATAATGAGGGACATGAAATATGTGATGATGGAAGATGAGGAAAGAAGTGAGAATGGTCAAGCTAACCTTGGGCACTAAAAAGTGGCCAAGTGCTTCCTACATAGTCTAAAAATACCTCAGACTAATGTAGTTCTAACTCAGGGACAAATGATAATTAATGGAGAAGATGATGATGATGATGATGATGATGATTAGTGATTAAAGGATAAAATATTGAATGCTATTCGAATGATTTGAGAGGATGAGATCAGTGATGATAAATAAGGATGATTAGATAAATGATGAGGGTGTATATGATCAAGCCATCACAACTATCATAAGGATCATCATGGTCTAAGAAATTTTATAGATATGGCACTTGGTAGTATGCCCCATGATATAAGTATGACCAAGGGGACATTGTGCCAAAGTGCAAATAAAAGGGGCAAATAGTGAACTCTACATCATCAAGGGCACTTATAAGCATTATTATAGCTTTGGTGACCTCATAACATCCTCGTTTATTGTCTAATAGACAAAAAGAGACATGATGCAACATAGACTCAAAAGACAAAGACAATAAAATATTTACATGATTAAAGATATGCTAACAAGCCAAATAGAACAAATAAGTAATACACACAAGTAGCTACATGCAATGTCATAATGTCATGTCTAATGATGGGTTAAGTGATTAGGTGATTGTGTACTTATGATAGACTTGGATAGACTAATGATGATGATGAGGATTATAACTTAGGTAAGGATATGGACTTGGAATAGACTATTAATTTGGATAAGGATAAGAATTTGAATAAGGATATGGATGTGGACTACACAAGGGGCTAAGATTATGATAAGGTTATTGAAGATAATAGGACATAAGACAAGGTAAGATGACAATGAGATGGAGAACTTAGGACATTGGGATACATAGAACATATGACAAGATGACACAAGAAAGCCAACTTAAATGTTTTGGGATTTTATGGATTTTATAATTTTTTTATATTTCAAATTTTAGGTCTTTTTGGGAATATGTATATACACTATACAATTACAATATACTTTATTTATAATAATATTACAGATTAATTTTATAAATAAATATATATATAATAATAATTTTATTATATTATTTATATATAATAAAATAATATTAATGGGTAATGCATTATATAATATGTATTAATATTATATAATTAAAATATATATTATATTATATATTAATTAAAAAAACATATAATATGATATGTATTTTATTTTAAGCTAGTGAATCTCGATTCTAAATTTAAAGATATAAAGCTCATGTTCTTTTAAGATAGTTAAGTGGAGATGATTAAATGAAGTTTTTTTTAAAGACCTTACCTTAGGTGCATTCCTTGAGTTAATTAAGATAAAGGGCATAGTTTTATTTAAAGCATATCTTTAATTATCCTAGATTATGTTACTTTAAAAATAAATGAATCGTAATTTGAGCTGGATATTTCATACATAAGACTTCCTCAACATAGGCCACCTATCCCCACAATTATCTTCCTAGATATATTCCCTAGACTTTACCCGTATAATTCACAAAAGAATATAAAAATAATTGTGTAAAATAATTTTGGTGAGTAGGGAGCTTTTGACGAAATTGTGAATATGTCTATGTGCCCTTATATTGTTAGGGATTTATTGAATGGTGATGCATCATTAAGAGTAATGACAGGGACCATCTGTCTCCACCCACATGTAATTTGTTGAATAAGGAGAGCATGGGGGTTGGTAGAGGGAGTTTGGAGATTAAGTTTGATGTTTTAATGACTTTGTACACTCCTGTTGTAGATTTATCATGTGCACCAGGCCCTTCATCTAGTGAAGTGGTGCCATAGGTGGAAAAGTTAGGGAAGTAAATGGTTTTACATTTGGGCATTGCAAAGGATACACCAGTTGTCTCTTTTGAGAATGAGTCCCTTGAGGAAGTGCTTCAAAATGAAGAATGGTTTTTGGTTAGGGGTTTAGTGTGTATTTTTGATAGGTCTTGGCCTACCCTTCTAGCCATTCATCAATGAATTTTTGATTCACAACACCCTATTTTGGAGGATAGCATGTAAATTTACCTTTATGCCAAAGGATTCTTCATTGTGGTTTTTGATAGTCTTTCTAATCATGATAAGATCATTCAGGCCAAATCCTAGAGCTGGGATCAACACCTCCTTTTGAAACATTCATTTTAATATTTTAATCATCTGGTTGAAAACCTCTCTCTCAGACCATATAGGCTTGGCTGCTGTAACTTCCTCTTCAGTTTTGGGTAGAAGCTTGTCTATCAGCTATTGGTGGAACCTTGGGTGATATGTTGGATATTGATGCTTCAACTTAAAATTTATCCTGCACTACCTTTTCTATAATTTTTGTTTATTTGGATATCTCTCAGGACCTTCTAGCAATGATTTAGTTGAAATTTAATGGATGGTGCTAGTCTCAAGCCCTCAATTATGAAGGACTTTCCTTTAGGTGTCTAAATTGCTTTACAACTAGTCATTTATCTACATCTTTTCATAACTCCAAGCACAAAGTGGATTCTTCATGGTGGAAGGAGGCATGCCATGATCTTAGTTTTTCTAGACAAAAATCCTGCTTTGCCCTCAAGAGTAGTTAAAAAACCTTTCGTGAGGAGGATCCTAAAGATTATTTGTCTTAGGCTACATCCCCACATATGATATCTAAGGATGTGGGATCAATAAGGATTATTAATATGGATTTAGAGGGTAAAAATAAGGCCTTTAGTGGCTTATAATTGGATATGTGTATTTCTTTTGGTTCTAATTCAAGGGATTTGTGTAAACAAGAAGAATGGATTGTAGTAAGAAGTAATAAAAAGGACATCTTACTCCTAATTCCACTTCTAGGATACTTCACTCTCACAAAAAAGTGGATAAGGGAGAGACGTATTAGTGTCTAGTTAATGTTTTATTCTAGTCTATTTTGTAGTTTGATTGTCTTGTAGAGTCCTATATGACACCATGACCATGCTTCCGCTAGGTATTTTTTCTATGGTTGATGGTTAGTGATTTTGGTTTTATGGTATTCTCTTTATTTAGGGCTTGAGATGCACCAACCCCAATATCTATAAAAAAATTTATGTAAAATATTTTTTTAGAATAAAGGAGAGAACTAGCTTGGAAAGAAGGAAGGAAGTGACGAGAAAGATTTAAGAGGTATTACTCTTCAATATTTCCTATGAGTTAGCTCAATTATTTTTTTATTATTTTTTGTGAAAACTTTAGGGCATAATCTAAACTTAGATAAGTTAAATATGGTGTCTCTTATATCATAAAACATTTGGTATTTAATATGAGCTTATCTGGGAAAGGGCTAGTATAATTTCTTGATAAATTAGAGAGAAGTTGTAATGGTCACATAGTAAGACTAATTGGTGTCATTTTTTATTTGGTTTAATTCTCTCTCAGGATTTTTTTTCAAGTGGTGGGAGGGAAGGTGAGAGGGGAGGGAAGTTTGCATATACAACTTAAAAATCATTGGAAAATTCAACATAAAAAGGACTAATAACTACCTCTAGCATCAAGGCAACCATATATATGGATCTAGATTGGGAAGTTCCTATCCTCCTATTTCCTAATCTGGTATGTTATGCCATGTTAGAGTCTATTCTATCTAGTGATAGAGATTATTTATTTTGTTTCCAAAATTGGTCTGTTGAATTCTATTGTATTCTATCTGGTGATGGTGAATGTCCAATTTGATCTGCTATATGGGTAGATAGGTATGCCATGATTTCTTGTATTTTGTTGCCCAATATAGTATGTTATGCTTTATTTTGTTGCCCAAAAATAACTATCTTAGCTATGGTTGTTTTTATGGCCTTTTAAGGAGTTTATAAGATGGTCATGTCTAATAACCCATTACTTATACAAGTTATTATGTGATCAAATGGACAAGGTGAGAGTATCTTAGCCATGGCTATTCATTCTTTGTTTAATTCCTTGCCACCAATAATTAATATGATGGAAACTATGTTTCCTCCTCAAAGCAAAATCGATGTTGGCATGATCTGACTCATGCAATGGAAATAATGGCTGCACTTCCCTATACCAACACTCCAGGATCAATTCCACCCATTTAACCACTTAAAAAATGGTGGTTGAAACTAGGGGTAGTGAAACTAGGGGAAATGAAACCATGGGGCAGCCCACATATTATAAATATTATTATTCATCATACCTTTCCACTTGTAATTAAACTCAACTTAAAAACTTGTAGGTAATACTATTTTTAGGAACAAGTGATTAATTATGCAATAACATGCAACACAAAATTCATTCCTCAAAATCACAATAGTAGAGACATATGAAAGAAAATTCAGATCTAAGCAAATACACACATAACACTGATATAATGTGGTTCACCCAATATGGGCTACATCCACCAAGAAGCTCTTTATAATATTATAAACAAAAGTACAAGACAACTCTCAACAAGAACCTCTCATAGAGATAACTTTATCCAACCCAAATTCACACCAAAATTCTTGAGATGCTAAGCTACACCTCAAACCCGATCATACTGACATAAGAGAGAATACAAAGCAAAAAATGAGATGCAAAATGCAATGCTTAATGTGTTTCCCCTCACCCCTATTTATACTTTCCAAAATCCCTTGAAAAATGTGCCATACCATGGAGATAACCATATCCCCACCAAATAAGGGAGGTTACAAACACCCAGGATAAACATAATCCCTTGATTCTCTCAACACCTTACCCACTTCTCCATAAAACGTGCCAAAAATGTTGGAAGTGGTTAGCATACTAAAAAAATACACCCCATCATTTGTGAAATTAAAAAATTACATGTTAAAATTACCCTGGTAATTTTATTTTTACCTTAGGGGTGTTGAAATGGACTCCACATTCAACAATCTCCCGCTTGGAGTTCATTTCTCCTTGAATAAAATTTAACACTCCTCCATGATTTTCATGAAGACCAACTAAAGATAAACATAACCTCAACTTCTCTAATGTGACTACCTTGGTCATCATATCCATAGGATTCTAGCTCATATGTATCTTTTCTAAATTCACCATGTTTTCCTCCAAAGTTGTCATGATGAAATGATATTGCAATTATATGTGCTTCATCCTCGAGTGGAAAGGAAATTTCTTGGCTAAATGTATAGCACTTTAACTATCACTATGTAATCCCCCAATTTCCTCCTTATGCCCCAACTCATTAATTAATTGTTGTAACTAAATCATCTCTTTGTTAGCCTTTGTAGCAGAAACATACTCAGCCTCTGTGATTGATAAAGCCATAACCTTTTGTATCTAAGAAATCCAACTAATCACTGTATCATCGATAATAAATACATAACCTATAATACTCCTCCTACTATCAACATCCCCAGCCATATCTGAGTCCACATAACCATGCAAAGTGGTGTTTAATCCACCAAAACACAATGTTATACCCATGATTCCTCTCAAATATGGAAGAATCCACTTCACTACTTTCCAATGTTCATAACTTGGATTATTCATGTACCTAGTTACTACTCCCACTGCATGGGAAATATTTGGCTTAGTACAAACCATAGCATACATCAGGCTATCAACAAATAATAAGTAGGGTACCTTGGACATCTTTAGCTTTTCTTCTTCTATCTTGGGACATTACTCTTTTGATAATTTGAAATGGCTATCCGAAGGAATCCCAACTGGCTTAGCATCTTCATGTACTCTTCCTGGGATAAGATCAACTTCCTCTCCTTCCTATCCTGAGTTATCCTCATACCAAGGATTAGCTTCACTGCACCTAAATCCTTCATAGAAAAGGAATTACCAAGCTACTTCTTGAGTACTTGAATATGTTGCATGTTCTTTCCTAAAACCAACATGTCATATACATACAAGCATAGGATAATATAATTACCATCCTTAAATCTCTTAACATACACACAATGGTTAAAATGACACTTGGAGTGTTCTAGCATAAAACTGCCAAACTTCTTATACTATTACTGTGGAGCTTATTTTAGGCCATACAAGCTCTTCTTTAGTCTACACACCAATTTTTCCTTTCCTTCAACCTCATAACCCTATGGCTGATCCATATATAATTCATCCTCCAAATCACCATGAAGGAATGTAATCTTCACATCTAATTGTTCTAAGTGTAAATCCTCTACTATAACTATACCAAGCACAATTCTAATAGAATTCATCTTAACAACAGGAAAAAAGATCTCATCAAAATCAGTACCTTTCTTCTTTATAAACCCATTGATCACCAACTGGGCCTTGTACCTTTTCCTTCCTCCATCCTCTTCTTTGATTTTTTATACCTACTTGTTCTGTAATGCTCTCTTTCCCTTGGTAGCTTCACCAAATCTCACATATGGTTCTCCATGAGAGAACTATGTTCCTCTTGTATAGCTTGCTCCCACTTCTTCCTATCATTCACCTATATTGCTTCTTCAAATAATTTGATTCTCCATTGTCAGTAAGTAACAAATAACTCAAAGATGGGGAAAAACATTCAGGAGCTCTTTTTATCCTAGAAGACCTTACTACAAGAGTTTGGGGTTCATGTGTAGGAGGTTCCTGAATTGTTTCCTTGGACACCTTATCATTCATAATATCATCCAAAACTATGTAATATTTTTGTTCTTGTTCCTGTAACTAATCCTTATACATGACTTTTTATTTAAAGACAACATCCCTAGACCAAAATATTTTCTTGTCTCTATGACTCCAAACCTAGAAACCAAAATCATCCTCACCATAACCAATAAAGGTGCATCTCTCAGACTTAATGTCTAACTTGGTCTTATCTTTCTTGTAAACATAAAAAAATGCCTCACATCCAAAAAACCTAAGAAAATAATAATTAACTTTCATACCAGACCAAGCTTCCTCAGTTATGCCTCCATCCAAAGGCATTGAAGGTCCTTTGTTAATCAGATATACTATTGTGCTAACTACTTCTACCCAAAATATTAGGGGCAGCCCTGCATGCAACCTCATGTTCCTAACATGCTTCATGATTGTCCTATTCATACTCTATAACACTCCATTCTACTGTGGCATCTCTGGAACCATCATTTGCCTATGAATTCAATTTTGTGAATAATAATCATCAAATGCTTTACTAGAATACTCACCTCCATTGTCTAACTTGAGACATTTCATATTGAGACTTGTTTCATTCTAAACAAAAATTTTCCATCTCTTGAATGTTCCAAACACATTAGATTTCTTCTGAATGCAATAAACCCAAAATTTCCTAGTTGCATCATCAATAAATGTAACATAATAATTTGAACCACTAAAAAGATACCTGAGCTGACCCCCATACATTTGAGTGAACCAACTCTAACTTAGTCTCCTTTTTAGGTCCAACCCTTAGGAACTTAACTCACTTTTGCTTCCCATATACACAATAATCATAGAAGTCCAAATCATCTTGTTTCAATTTGGGCAACTTGTCTTTCAATATCTCCATGCCCTTTTGGCTCATATGACCAAGCCTATAGTGCCAAAAAATTGCATCTCTATGTGCAAAAACTAAATTACAGTGATCAACACTACTGGTCCAATACAAAGTGACAAATTTCTTAGCTCTCACAACCACAAGAGCACCCTTGGTAACTTTCTAAGAGTTTAATGTAAACAACATCGAACAACCCTCACTGTCTAACTACCCCACTAATATTAAATTATGCCTTAAATAAGGGACATGTCTGACATCCTTTAGTAGCCATGTGTTCCCATTTTGCATATTCACCTGAACACAACCTTTCCTTACTATATTACATGGTTCATCATCACCAAGATAAACATGTCCAAAATCTCCTTGAACATAATTAGTAAAATGATGCCTATATGGGATGGCATGAAATGAAGCCCCTAAATATAATACCCAAGATTTAGAAACATTATCTAAGAAAAAAATAAAGCATCCTAACTAACAGTACCTATTGTCATATTTACCTCCTTGGTCTCCTCATGTTTGGTCTTCTTGTCTTGAAGTTCCCAACATTCCTTCTTTGTGTGTCCACTTTTCCCATAGTGCCAACACACCATCTTGGCTATAGATTTAGATCTTCCCCGACCCTTGACTTTCCATAGTTTACTTTACTTTTGTCCTTTTATCTCCCTCTAGTTTCCACCATTAAAGCATTCCCTGAAGATGATTCCCTGGTGCTCTTCCTTCTCATTTCCTCGCTAAGAATCACACCTATAACATCCTCAAAATTTAAAACTCCCTTAGTAGGGATGACATTACTCACAACCATAACCAGGCTATCCCAACTATCAAGTAAGGAGCACAAAATCAATAAAGCCTTAAATTCATCTTCAAATTTAATACCAATAGAAGTTAGCATACTCATAATTATATTAAAATCACTCAAATGATCAGCTATAGAACCATTTTAGACATTTTCATATTAAATAACCTTTTCATAAAAAATATTTCATTAGAGGCAAATGGTTTTTCATATAACTCCCCTAATTTATTCATCAAACCAAATGTGGTCATCTCCTTTGAAATATTGAAGGTAAAAAAAGATGCAAGGCATAACTGTATGGGTCCCAGTGCTTTCCTATCGAGCAAATTTCAATATTCTTGATCTATACCTAAAATTTGGCCTACTTTCCCCATTAAATGGTGATGGAGATCCTTTTGAAATAAGTAATCCTCCATCTACATCTTCCACAATCTAAAATTCTGCCCATTGAATTTTTCAACTCTATATCTACCATTATCTGCCATAGCACATACTCAAGCTAATATATTTCCCTATGATTCACCTCTTTAGCAAAACCACTAAATCTAGCTCTAATACTAGTTGTTAGGAATAAGGGATTAATTATTCAATAACATGCAATATGTAATGCATTCCTCAAAATCACAACAAAGACATATGAAAGAAAATTTTGATGTAAGCAAATACACACATAACACCGATCTAATGTGGTTCACCCAATGTGGGATATGTCCACCAAGAATCTCTCTATAATATTATAAGCAAGAGTAAAATATAACTCTCAACGAGAACCTCTCATAGAGATAACTTTCTCTAACGTGAATTTAACCAAAATTCTTGAGCTGAGAAGCTACACCTCAAACCTGATCACACTGACTAAAGAGAGAATACAAAACTCAAAATGAGATGCAAAATGTAATGCTTAATGTGTTTCCCCTCACCCCTATTTATACGTTCCAAAATCCTTTGAAAAATGCACCATATCATGGAGATAACCATATCCCCACCAAATAAGGGAGGTTACAACCACTTGGGATAAACATAATCCCCCGATTCTCTCAACACCTTACCCACTTCTCCATAAAATGTGCCAAAAATGTGGGGAGTGGTTAGAATACTCAAAAAATATGCCCCACCATTTTTGAAAGTAAAAATTACATGTTAAAATTACCCCTATAATTTTATTTTTACCTTAGAGGTGTTGAAACAGGGTCCACATTCAATAATTAGTATCACTCTAGGATCAATTACACCCATTTACCCAATTCAAAAGTGGTGGCTGAAACCAAGGGTAGTGAAACTAGGGGTAATGAAACCATGGGGTAGCCCACATATTATAAATATTACTATTCATCATACCTTTCTACTTGCAATTACACTCAACTTTAAAACTTATAGGTAATACCTCCCCTAACACCCCAAACACGTGGCAGGAAAAGATTGACTAAAAAAACTTTAACAATCATAGTCTCATCTAAGATAAACATTTACATACTTCTTCACAACACTATTCATAGGCAAGACTAGATTGGCATCTGGGAAGATGTAGGGATGAATCTAAGGTTTGTTTCCCCCAGTAAAAATGCCTCTAGTGTAATTAAACTATAATCAAATGATGTAATACTACAAAATATGTAATCATGAGGATTTGAATTATTTATCTAGAACCAAGCCATTTTTACATGTTGTAATTTTTAAATATGAATTATGAATGTTTACATATCTTTATTGAAAAATTGGATAACTGATATACTAAAATACATGTTATATGAAAGTTAACTTGAAAAAGAATGTATTAATAAATGATATGAGAAATTAAACTCAATCAAGTGTGATGTGTTGTACCACTAAAATTACTTCTTCCTATTTATAATTAACAATGTATGATAGAATCCAAAATAGTTAAGAACACCTTTGGGAGAGTTATTTAAATAAAAATCATTTTCAAGTGTAACATGAAGGGGATCTTACACAAAAATATGGAGGACTATGAAGTTTAGAGTCAAATATGTCACTATAAGTATTTGAAAATTAATCATGTGTTGTATGGTAACCTAAATTATTATTACTATAATGTAATAATTATTGTGGAAATTAGTCAAGTAATAGTTATTTTTTCCTCTTGAAAATAAATCACTTTGTTTGGATCATATAATTGAATCCTTATTAGGTTATTTATTTTGAACACACACAATAGTTATGATAAGATAACCGTAGTAACTTTTGGTAATGCCTCATATTGTTTTTAAATGGGTGACTCATAATATGAGCCTCAAAATTTATTACGCACAAATTTTAAACATTGATGTAATTTTGATGGGATCACTCATTTGATTTATCAATTGCATCCAATTAATATATTGTATACCATGTTATCAAGTAATACAAGAAACCACATGAGAAATAGCTTATTACCTCTAACGATAGGTGATGTGATACCCTTGATAGGTTTCCATGTATGACCATCATAACCTTTAAAAATAGTGGTTATACCATGTAAACATTTTTTAATATACCTTATACTAGTAAGAAATTTTAATTTCCATATGTTTAATCTTGATTGAACTGTTTTCAACCATATTAATTTTAGTGAACTTCGAATGTGAACCTATGAAAGCTTGTATGAATAATATCCCTTTATTAGAATCATAATTTGGAATATCATGATCATAGAAGGAACCTCTTTATGTGAATATGTGATCACACCTATGAAACCATATAATATATTAGCATTTGAAAGTGGTGGTTATTATTTAGGTTCTACCATGTGAACATTACCTTGATTTTTTAGTATCATGATTCAAAAATTGATTGGTAAATACTTTCAAATGTTAATTTGGTTGTGAAACCAATTCATTCAATGTACCATTGTTTCCTTCCACTTGAATGACATTACAATCAATTAATTATTGAATCTTATATTTCAATAAAAAACATCTATTGGTAATATGACTTGAAGCTCTATAATAATCACAATAATCTTTCACATCAAGAAGAGTCAAACTCACATTGAGGAGATAAAGAGATCATATTGGTGAAGACTTGGTGAGGACTCTCAGATAACTTTTTAAATTGTCTTAACTCTTGAGGAGGAAGGACAAGTCTATTAGGTGGTTGAGATATTGATTTAACTACATTTTTTGTCTCATTCATATCTTAAAACTTAGTAGTATCATTATCCTTAGTTTTAATGTTGATTTACCTTTATATTTGACTCCACTAGAGGAAAGAGCACTAGTTTAATATTTATGCATTTATTCTCTATAAACATGATCTCATAGATCCTAATCATATGGCAAGATTATTCAAAATATTGACATGTGTCAAACATCACTTTGAATTTGAGAGGTTGGATTAAACTACAAGAAAAAATACTTTGTAGTTCACTATCAAGTAACTAGTGAGACATATTTGTAAGCTTAATTTTTAATTTAAGCATATAGTCACCAATAGGCCCATTAAATCCTTGTTAAGATATGAAAACATGACCTTTTACCTAATGTTGATAACAAATGAGCTAAGAAACTATTATCCAAAGAATTAAAATAATGCATGGAACATGATGTAAGGGCATAAAAATAATCCAAGGCATAGTCCTTGAGACTTTTAGGAAAGATATTAGTTAAAAATATATTATTTTGAAAAAAATAAAAATATGAAGTGTAAAAATATTTGATGTGATATGAAGGGTCTCCCTTGTCAATTTATATTTCAAACGTAGCTGCAATGGCACATGTAGGAAACAAATAAATAAGGACCCCATGAGCCAATGGATTTTGTAACATCTCATGAGAAGTGATCATGTGACTCTATTATTTAGAGCCTTGAAATTGAAAATTTTGAATAGCTTATTGAAGCAACACATCTTAAGAAATATTAGAAGTAACACGTGTAGGAATTTGCACTATATTATTTTGAGAAAGACCATGACTAAATTATGGAGATTGAGAAGCATGTTGATAAGGTAGAGAAAAAATAGGAGGCACGATAAAAACATTAAGCTAAGAAGGAATAAACATAGAAATATGAGTATAACAAATAGACAGAGGCACAAATGTATGAGCAATAGGAGCACCAGCCTCAGAACCTAATGTAGAAGGAGAACCTATAGTATGTGGAATAAAAGAATTCAAATATTCATTTGAAACATGCACTTCCTCATATATTTATTCCTTAGCTAATTTTTTATTTTGTAATATATTTAAAATAAGTAGTATGCGATTCAATTTTTTATGATATTCCTTAACCATTTGTCTAAAATGAGCTAGTATTTATTTTTACTCTATCTTTATTTAATTCATCATTATTTATGTCATAAGATCTAATAACACCATTATCATTCACATAATTATCATAGATATTATTAAATCAAAATCATTGGCATCACAAGCATTATCAATTACAACATATGCATTTTTATCATATAAATCATGTGCTTTATCATAAAAAAAGGAGAAATAATGTCATCAATATTTGTCATTTTGTTTGTCAAATAAGCACAATTACCAAGCACAAGAATTTGAACAAATCAATATGTGTACCACTCAATCTAACACTTTGCCTAGTAGGTATCATAGTTATAACTTTTTGATTGGTATAATATGGAAAAACAAAGAACTTATAAGAAGTTAGGGATAATGATATAATAAATTAAAACCATAAATAAATTATATCTGAAAAAACCATAACAATAAACCCTAGAGGGGAAGAGAATAAAACTTTAAGGTTGGGTATTTGATAAGGAGTGATTCACTAAAATGTTTTCCTTAAAGGACACATAAATGTTAAAAACACTAAACCACGTAAAAAACTAGCACAAGAAAAATCTAATTAAATATATTAATATGTAGTAAATCTGCCTAGTGTAGAAGGGAAGATGAATGAAAGTACCTCAAACAATAAATGATAAACAATTAAATGAAAATAAATGAAAATGGATAGATAAAAACTAGACTATGACTCACTTTAATTATGATAGGGGATGAAAATGCAAAGAATATGGTCTTGGAATAATGCATAAGAAACTTTATAAAGTAGGTAATGATATGTGATAGTGACCACTTTCATATGGCCTGATAAAGGAAGTGAATAAAATTGAAATGTCCTGAAACTAGTATTATTTCTTAAAATTAGCTAGATTGAACATAAAATAGCTCTCTAAATCCTTGCAACATGAACCTTTATAAAACACTTCATCAATAATAAATGTTTAAAAACATCTCTTTAATAATTTTGATGATGCATGCATATATTATAATTTTCTCTCTTTTGATCTAACCCTAATTTGGCCTCAATATATAGTAATACATAGATCAATACTAGTTTCATATGACCCAAATTACAATCTTCTCGAAAATGGTGAGTGTAGTTTGAAAATGGTTGAGTAGGTCCTTGAGGTTTGAATTTTTTAAAACCCTTTGTTAGCAATAGATAACCAGAATCCTCTATTTGATAATAAATATGGTGTTCATATATGTTAAAATATTAACTCCTTTGATATAACCCTAATCCAACCTTAATATACAATAATACATCAAATACTAAAGAAAACATGTAAAGTTGGTGGCCTAGGCCCCTTAAGTAAGTTTTTCTACATATTAAGTTGAGAATCAAGCCTCATGTAGTTCTATGCATGTAAATGATCCATTCTAATGAGTGAGAGATGCATCCACCCTCTTTTTATATATCAATAAATGAAACTATATGCTCCTTTACTAAATGTAATCCTTATTTTGGTACAAGTATGCAACCACAAGACTTTATCAGATGAAGAGTGGAATGAGGGTAGAATATGTGAGCTCCTTGACAAGTGTGTGATAGATATAGTCAATGTTAATAATTATGAAAGTACTTAGGGTACATGTGTGTATATATTAACCTTTGATTTCAAATTGAGACATATTTACACATATGTCAACCATGAAAATGTGTGAAAGTTGACAATCAAGGTACATGAAAAATGATATGACAGAACAAAGGATCCACACATGACCACTTTCGTACCCTAAAAAAATGGTTAAGACCAATTTTGGACTGTTCTAAAAATGTTCAAGACATAAAATCCATAAGGTTTTCATGAGTAAATGATGATAACAAAAGACTATGAAGTGTCCAATGTGAAATAAAGTTGTATCAATAAGAACCTAATTAAATAAAATGAATAAAATATAATAAATCATGAAAAAAAACTATAACTACATGACTTGTACCAAAATTAGGTGTCTACACATGGCCACCATCAAAAACTTATGACCACTTTTGGATAGGTTTGGTCACTATTGGATAACCATGACAATAACTGGAAATATTATAAAATGCATGAATAACCTTGTTTTCACATTCTAAACAATTTTCATTTTTTCAAAAAATCTTGAAAAGTTGACAAAAATAGTTGATTTTGATACTTACCTTATCTTTTGGGATCTTAGTTGAAATCACCTCTCAGATGTGGTCCAATCACCATGAAATAAGGTCTAATCGTGAAACAATAATTCTCTATCAAAACTCAAATTATTAAACTTGATAGTTAAAAATTATCAAATGAATTTTATGTTTGGGTTGGGGTGTAATTTATATAGAATGGGAACCTTATAAATTTATTAAGTTATTAATTCAATAAAAACTATTGATTACTTCCATGATTTAGTGGTATCATTACATCTACTGAAGCACACTTTTGATACTTCTAACTCCCCCATTTGACATATTTTGGATTGATGTCTAAAATTTATCAAGGACATGTCATTTAATGCACTTATATCAATTACAACATTTATATATCCTCGTTTATACTTTATTAATTATATCTTATCTATGTCAAGGACATGACATTATTTTTCTTAGAACAATAACATATTTCCCATCATGGGGGTGTGATTCATTATTCATGAGCCTTATAGATTAAGTCTTGTCCTGAATGGGGGTATTTAACACTAATATATTTTCTCAATTATACCTTACTTGTAGTTGGGGAGGAAAACCTTTCATTCACTTGTATCGATCACTAATGCATGGGAATTTTATTATCGTGCATTATTGACTACACATTTCACATTAGGGCATTTATAACCATATATCTATTGATTAAATTATTATATCTTATTTATATTGTGGCATGTTGTTATAATGAGGAATATTATTTGTTTCTTATTTTCACCTTTCAATTACATTCTTCTACTTCAATATACTAGTAGTGGGTTAACAATGTTGTTGCACTTGCAAGTTTATATATCAAACTTGTAGTGCATGAGCTTTCATGAATAATACATAGGATTTTTTTATATATGTTACACCTTTTTCCTATGATTTTATTATTTTGAGATGAGTGATATATAGGTACAACCCTCACATCAAAAAGGTGGCACATAATGAACTTATTCTATTTTTTCAATTATATGATTTCAAAAGGTTAACATGTTACAAATAGGTACTAGATGTTTGATTCTTCATCTGAGAAGCATATTTTTTCACTTTTTAGTGTTAATAGGACCTAGTTTCATAGGTTCATCATATGACAGGGTTGGATTGGACCCATGTCAGTTTTATATTTTTCAAATATGGTGGCATGGTTCACATGCCACTAGATGAATTTGTTCTTATTATTCCAGTTTTCAATTTTAAATATTATTTCATTGGTTATATTATCAATTTACCTAGACATTTATCTACTTGTAAACATTCACATTTTTTGGTACTTATACTCAAGATGTTGAGATAGGAGCATTCATGGACCTTCATTATTAGTCAAAACATTTATACAAATAGTAAGGAGACGATGTTTTTCTATTTTGTATGTTGTTGGAGATAGAATATAATAAAAGGTAATCTCTCTTTTCCTTTTGAATTTCAAATCACTTTCATTTATAGAACTAACTTCAAGCATAAGTTATAGTTAGCAAGATGACCACATAAAAAAATATTGACCATTGTTTGATTTAATTTAATGTATATGCACACACACATTAAAGTGTGACATTTTTTAGACACCTAATTTTGGTACAAGATTTGTAATTGTAATATCATTTTTTTTAATGCATATGAAGCATTGGTTCATATTAGGTTGATATTGGAACTTTCTATTGTGTTTTTGTCTTTATAATATTCTTTGTGTGGTCATATGGTCTTCATATTCTTATGGTTTTCTCTCTTCTCTCTGTTTTATGTGTCTTGAGATCCTTATGCTTCTTCTTATCTGTGAATTGTTATTTGTTAATATCATAATAGTTCCAATGTTGGTCCAACCTATATCAAAAAAATTTGATATTGGTTGTGTGCTTGTTTGCGCCCTTTGGCCTTTGGGTATAAGTTGCCATTATTTTCCCCTTTTTTGTTAAGTTTTTATATAATTAATCTATGTCAACTTATGTGCCAATGTGTCCCTAATTTGAATTCAATAATTATATACACACATAGGTACCCTAAGGCATTTCATAAGAGATACATCAATCATATCCTATTCAAATTACAAGGAAGACATCTAGATATTACATCTATTGATTTCCTTTTATTACATTTAATAATTATCATTGCATACTTGTACCAAAGAAAGAACTAGTGAAAGATCATATAGAACTCACTCTACTTGCATGACATATTATATCCTAGGGATAAGGGATGCTATTATAATATACATTAAAATGAATGTTGACATGCACGAGTGTTGGTTTCAATCTTGTCATGAAGTAGGGGGATGACTAAGGTAAGCCCCTAAAAATAAAATCTGACTTTTTCTATCTTTGCAAAGTATTATTGGCGTGGATTAGGGCTTGAGAAAAAGAGGGATATTTTGAATAGTCTCATGCATCTATTTACAAATTTAAGAGAGGTTTCTAATAGGTATATTATACAAACAGGTTCATAAAGTTTCAGACCCATGTAGCCATTATCAAAATAGACCTGCAATGTTTAGGAAAAATTTCACTATCGAGATAGTATGATACTATATTATCACCATTGGGACAATCCAATACTAAACTTTCACTATTATAGGGATCCATTATTGGTCACATTCATGGAGTTTGGTCATATTTATGGATCTTCTTATACACTATCTCAAGGCCTATTTCTAAACATTTATAATGATTGTTAGGATATAAGGGAGTCTGAAATCAAGTATGTTGAAACCCATAAACCCCCTTGTCAATTATCAATTATTTTAGATACTTTTATTCTGTGCTTCTCCCACCCACATTCCCCTCACCTCCCCCCACCCTCTCGCCCCTGATTTAGTACATAGATAGGTATTTATTTATTATATTTACTTGTATTTAGATCAGATTTGTCTATGTGCCCTATTTTGATGGATTAGTGTACCTTAGTGTAATATCCTTTGTACACTTTTTCATCAAAACATTATTTATTAAACATTGCAACTATACCTAATCAAAGATAATAAAATAAAATAGTAAATTAGGCTTAATTTTCAATGAATAATACTATAAACTCAATCATAATTGAAAAGAGGGGGTTTATAAAATTATGCATATTTTATTGTAAATATAGAAGTAAACATCAAAAATAAATAGTGGCAAATAATTTTATACAATGAGGTGAACAAAACCATGTAATCTTGAGATAAACATAGACAAGTTTTTAGAGTGCATTAAACTCTCAGAGTGAAGAAATCTTGAGAATGTTGGTTTGTTTGTGTATAAATATATATTTTTAAAATATTATTTCATGAACATGTTTTTTTGTTCTAGGGCTTGAAAAACCTTGCTCATTTTTCATGAATTTTGTGCAAGTCTATAGAAAATTGATCTCCTTGTCTATAACCCTACAAGTCGTCACATACCAATGAAAATAAGGGACTGATTGGGAGGCATGTGTTATCCATCCATTTTATTAGGACCCCAGGTTGGAACACATTTTGAAAATAAAACTCAATGTAATTCAATAAGAAATCAATGCATACAAATCCTTAATTTTATATGACTTTTCATGTTAGAATAAATAAGTAGCACAAGGGGATAAATGCTTCAAATCTTGTTTCAATTTTACTAAAAATAATTGAATTTTTATTAAACATTTTCACAATAAATTGCTTCAATTAATGCATGGCTTTTCCTTCACAAATTTCATTTTTCTATATGCACCAATGCCCTTGTGTATTTATAAACTTGTAAAATTTAAATTAGGATGAAATTGACACACAATATAACACATAATGGGTGGGAAACACTGAAAAAAGAACACTAGAGGCACAAGAGGCCCAAAATAAGTGTTACAAGGACACACACAAAAACTATATATAGTATGGTCATGGTGCCCCAAAATTGTAGATTATATGGCCTTAGGAAACATAACCATGTTTATTATCATATCTTATCTCTATTGGGGCATTTTTTTTATTGTTGTGCATATTAACATTGCTTATACTTTAACATATTAGTAGTGGGTTAACAATTTTGTTGCACTTCCATGCTTATATATCCAGTGTGTTATACATGAGCTTTCATGAATAATACATAGTTTTCTTTTCTATATGTTACACTTTGTGCGCATGATTTTTTTATTTTGAAATAAGTGATACGTAAGTACATCCATCACATCAAAAGGGTGTCACACAATCAACTTATTATATTTTTTCAGTTATATTATTTCAAAAGGTTAAAAAATATTTGTCAATATGTTACTAATAGGTACTATATGTTTGATTATTCATCTAATAAACATATTTTTTCACTTGATAGTGTTAAAAAGACCTAGATTTCATAGGTTTCACCATATGGCAAGATTGGATTAGACCCATGGTAGTTTTATATTTTTCATATATGGAAGCATGGTTCACATACCACTAAATGAATTTGTTCTCATTATTTTATTTATCAATTTTAAATATTATTTCATTGGTTATATTATTATGAATTTATCTATACATTCATCTACTTGTAAAGATTCACATATTTTCGTAAACACACACAAAATGTTGAGATAGGTGTTGGAAGTGGGTTGGTCAAATTTTTTACAATCTGATCTTGTGTAGAAACATATTCAAGTTTAACACTTTATTCAATTACCTGATCTCTTAGGAAATGATACCTAATGAGAATGTGCTTAGTCTATGAATGCATGACAAGATTCTTTGAGATGCTTATAACACTTGTATTGTCATAATAGATAAGGCTATGACTATCATACTTTGCCTTGTAGTCTTTTAAGGTCTATCTCATCCATAAGACCTAAGTACAACATGAAGCTATTGCAATGTACTCAACCTCACAAGTGGATAATGCCACTAATGGTTGCTTCTTACTTATCTATGAAAATAGGCACCCACCTAAGAAGAAAGCTCCTCTAATAGTACTCTTCCTATCATGTAGACTTCATGTCGAGTCTGCATCTGTATAGGCTATCAAATTGAACTCTTTTCTCCTAGGATAGCATAACCCAAACTCCATAGTCCCCTTAAGATACCTAAGTATCCTTTTTATCACTTGTATATGATTTTTATTTGGGTATGCTTGAAACCTTCCACAAGACCTACTGCTTGTATGATGTTAGGTTTAGAAGCAGTAGTGTACAACAAAATTCCATTCATTGATTTATATGATGTTTGATTGACCATTAGAGATTCATATTCCTTGTTCAACTTACAACATATGATCATAGGTGTGCTAACAACCTTAAAATATTCCATTTAAAATTTCTTCAACATCTCTATTATGTACTTCACTTGTGAAATGAATATACCTTTTTTAGATTGAATGATTTGTAACCCAAAAAAGAATTATAGTTCTCCCAGCATGAACATCTCAAACTCCTTCTACATCACCTTTGTAAAAGCCTTAGTCATGTTCTCATTGTTTCCACCAAAGATGATGTCATTCACATAAACAAATACAATCAACTAATGGCCATGTTATATGATTATGTACATATTAATATTTTCAACTCCTATTTTGAATCCTTAGTCCAATAGATATCTATCCAATCTAGCATACTAAACTATAGGAGATTGATTTAGACCATAAAGAACCTTTTTCAATCTACAAACATAGTCTTTATTACCTGAAAGTGAGAAAGCCTTGGGTTTCTCTATGTACACCTCCTCTTCCAAGTTCCCATTCAAAAAGGCAAATTTGACATCCATCTGGTACACCTTAAACCCTTTAAATCTTGCATATTCTAATAATAATTTTATGGCTTCCAATCTTGATACTGGAGTAAAGGTTTCCTCAATGTCTACCCCTTTTACTTGGGAATACCCCTTGTATACAAATCTAGCCTTGTTCCTAGTGACTTATCCATCTTCATTTAACTTGTTTCTAAACACCCATTTAGTGCTAATGACATTATTTTCTTTAGGCTTAGGAACTAGTTCCCAAGTTTCATTCTTTTCTATTTGATCTAACTCCTCATTCATAACACCTATCCAAAACTTGTCTTTTCTTGATTCTACAAGGTTTTTAGGCTCAATTTTAGACAATAGAGCAACATTCTCTTGATTTAGGTTACTTACCAACCTTCTTCTTGTTTGCATACTTGAATCCTTATTACCAATGATTTGTGATTCAGGATGATTTATTTAAATCTATCTTGAGAGGAATTTTGACTCTTGTCTTTCCTCAACTTATTCTTCTTCCTCATCAATATCTATTATTTCCTCTTCATTATTGAAGTCCAAATTATCTAATGTATCCATTAACTATGAGTGTGATTTATTTGTCTCATCAATATTCACATTGGTACTTTCCACTATGTTTTACAACCTCTTGTAATAACATCTATAAGTTGAGCTTAATGATGAATACCCTAATAATATACCTTCATCATACCTAGAATTAAACTTACCTAAGTCTTACTCATATCTTTCGATGAATAATTTACTTTCAAACACTCTAAAGTGTTCCAAATTAGTAGGTTTGCCTTTCCACAGTTCATAAGGGGTCTTGTTTTCATTAGTCCTTATATGTCCTATACTCAAGATGTAGACTATAGTGCTCACTACCTTTATCCATTATCCATGAATTAACCTTGACTCATTTATCATATTTATTTCCATCTCTTGAACTATCATATTCTTTCTTTCCACTACCTCTTTATACTGAGGTGTCTAAGTTGCTAAAAATTGTCTCCTTATCCCATGGATCTCACAAATGTCATCAAATTCATTAGATAAAAAATTTGCTCCTCTGTAAGATCTTAGACACTTGATCTTCCAATTCTTTTCATTCTTAAAAAGATCCTTGAATGCCCTGAACTTGTCAAGATCTTCTAACTTTTCTTTCAAGATTGCTACCCAAGTCATTATTGTGCGGTCATCTATGATTAACATGAAGTAACTATATCCTTGAATACTTTGGATTATTATAAGCCCATAGAGATCAATGTGTATTAACTCCAAATTTCTTGTAGTAGAGTACTCCTTGGACTTGAACCTTATTTTAGATTTTTTACCATGTTGACATGCCTTGCAAAGTATGTTTATAGGTTTAATGATTTTAGGCATGTTCTTTATAGATTTTTTAGAGCTTATATTAACTATATTATCAAAGTTTAGGTGGCCTAACATTCTATGCCATAGCCAACTCTCATCTATCTTGCTCATAAATCATCTCTCCTTATTGACCTCATTCAAGAAATATAGATTATTCTCAATCTTCTTAGCATTAGTAATTAGCCTTCTTGATTTGGCTCTACTTATATCACACCCTCTATCATGAAGAGTTAGTGTGTGTCCTTGGTTATGAATTTGACTTACACTAATTAGGTTATGTTTCAAACCTTCCACATACAACACATTCTTTATTTTGGTCTTCCCATTGTCCAAACTCAAGATAACCTTGACAACTATATTGGTAGTTGTGTTATCTCCAAATTTCATTGTACATGAAACATTCTTCTTCAATGAGAAGAACTTATTCTTGTATCCTATCATGTGACTTGATCAACCATTATTTATATACCATTTCATGCCTTCATATTGAATGTGAAAGGTATTCTGAGCTAGCATATATTCTTCATAGCTAGTCTTTTTGCTCCTCCACCTTGTCCATAGGGTCTAACTTCTTGATCCACTTTTCAATGGTATGATTGCATACCCTTTTATCTTGACTGAACTTCCTCATATACCTCATCTTATTATCCCTTTGAATATGTCCCATTTTATCATAATTATAGCATAGTATTCTATTTCTACTATTTTAATAGACATTCACCCTATTCCTCCATGTGGAATTGATTCTTGTATAGTGTTTACGATCCATAGATCTATGTCCATATTGATTACATGAGAAACAATATCCATTGAGTGAATTTACATATCTTGTTTGTTTGATTTTTAATGATACACCTCTACCTTTAGTGTCTCATGAAGGATTTAGGTTCTTCACTTATTGATGATCAACTTCAGTCTTAGATTTGAGAACTTCTACATAGGTCTTTACTTTGTCAGTATTATTCTTTGAGGTATGACTCTTCTTGTTTTCTTTTTGATCATCTTTGAACCCAAGACTTTTATTATCATGTGGAGACCTTTGACTATTCAAAATATCACCAAGAACTTTAGTACTCTTTTCAAATTTTTGATGTGTCTTCAACTTGACTGTTACCTGATCCAATTCTACCTTCAAGGACTCCATTTAAAATCCAAACTTGATGCATTCTTTCTCTTTGGTCTTAAGACTTATAATACCAATTTTAATATGAGTTTATAACTATTTTATGATCTCCTCATGTTCATTGTTGTTATTTCTTAGTCTCTCTTCAAAGAGATTGATTTGTTCCTCATAATTCTTAACCAATGATCTTAGTTTTTGATTCTTCCTTCTTTGAAAATTCAAAAACTCTAGAGCACTTACCAATTCTACATCAAGGTTCACTTCAGCCTCTTCTTCATCTAATTATTCAATATTCATAAGACTTTTTCCTTTTGAAAAACCCTCATTATCTATTTATATAGTCATAAATAAGGTCTCATTATTATTATGATCATTACTATCATCATCACTATCAGATGTACTAGTGTCACTTACATATGATGAGCTATTGTCTTTTTTGGTATAGAGAGTTATCTTGTTCTTGAATGATCCTTTCTTTCCTTCATACTTCATAAAACCCTTTTTGCTCTTGTTAGACTTATAGACCTTCTTATCATCACTATTATGTTCATCATATTCTCCATCATGCTCAATATTATCTTTTTTAGGATATTTAGATGCAAAGTGACGAATCTTACCATAGTTAAAGTATTTAAAATGAAAATTGACCTTATACTTACTTGATCTTTTCCTTATTTTTTTGATAAACATGGCTTCTATCTTGTCATCATCAATGTCTATGTCAACGTCATCCTTGGCCTTCTTTCTTTGTGACTTATTCTTAGTTTTGAATGTAGCTTCCTTCTTGGAAGGTCTTCCATCACTTTTTCTCATTTCATAGGAAGTCAAGATGCCATGAAGCTCATCTATCTATAGCATGTTAAGACATTTGATCTCCTCCACAACAAACACCTTTGAATCAAACCTAGATGTTAGGGATATTAATACCTTTTAAATTATAGTTGATTATTCTAACTTCTCTCCTAGACTTATGATGACATTTACCACTTTATCAACTCTCAAAAGGTAAGATGCAATGTTTTCATTTTCCTTCATTCTTAGTATTTCAAACTACCTTTGGTGAGTCTACAACTTTTCCAACTTAACTTTGGTGTCTCCTTCATGGCTGTTTTGTCAATTTTCCCAAATCCCTTTGGTTATATTAAAATGCATGACCTTTACAAATTTTGTCTTTGAAATACAACATAAGATGGCATTCATTTCCTTAGAGTATTTCTCACTTTCTTTCTTACCTATTACGTTAGTTGGTGGTATATAAAGTGGAGTGAATACATCAAAAACAATTTAACATATATCATAGCCTAAGGACATTAGATAAGTCTTCATTATGATGCTCCAAATACATAGTTAGTCCCACTGAAGAGAAGAGCCTTGTTGGTTGAGAAACCTCTTTGTACTTGATGACTAGACATGCTTGTGCTTCTAAGATTTCTTTTAAGTTGTTAGGCCTACTTCAAAGGACCAGGCTCTGATACCAATTGTTGGAAGCCCAATCACTAATAGTGGGTGAATCAATGTTTAAAGACTTTCTTTCACATGTATTTTAACATTCCTTGAACCATCAAATCAATATAATGATATAGCAATGTAAAGATCATTCACATGAGCATAACATAAGATAACACACATATGAGTGGAAAACCCTAAAGGGGAAGAAAACCCACTATGATCCCTGAAAATAGACTATTGTTTTATAAAATAAATTATCAAATTTTTTTGAGCACCAACTCAACTTGGAGCATCGTCCCCAATACAATCAAACATCCATATGACTAGGTTTTAGAAATCACCTACTTGTGAGGAAGCACCAACTCTCTAAGTGACTCAACACCAACTCAACCACCTCATCAATATTGGTCACCACACCTTTAATTTTTTGTTATGGTCTCATTTCAAGACCTACTTCTAATTTTCCAAGAAAGATTTTATTCACTTCAAAAATGATTACATCCAAATAGAACTAAACTACCTTGTATATATACTATACTTATAGTTGTAGACACCTAAAAATGACAACCAATGGCCTTCTACTAAACTTCAGACTGATTCTTACCAACAATTAAAAATTAATCCTAAGAATCATTAAACATCTTTAATTTACTTATGCATCATTCATCAAAGCTCAAAATAATGTCGAGATATCTCTAATAGGGTTATCCTATCATAAACAACAAAAACTACTCACAGATTCATCTCTAATCATCATGTGGCATCACAAAATGCTATTTGGCTTATAGACCTATTAAGTAGGGCATGTGCACACATAAAATCAAATCTTGAAAATGTTAAAAAGCCTAAGCATAATTAATTAACAAGATAAACTAAATTAAATGCCTAGTTGAATTATCCATGTGTAATAATTAATGAATTATTAAAAAAATAAATTCAAAAATATGAAATATCCTAGCTTTTCATGATTAACTTTTGTGAGTTGTCAAGTCTTTGAGAATATCTCAAAATACCTCGTCCATGCCTATTCATTGAAAATAATTAATTATTGACACCTTTTAGCTCTACTAGGGTTAATTGACTCACTTAGGTTAGGTTTGAACCCATTCCATGTTTAAATTACACTTTAACTCACCTTGAGTTAGGGTTAGTTCCTAAGCCTATAAATACAAGTCTTTCATTTGAGAACTTGGAAATTGTAGAGTTATAATGTAGGATTTTGCATAAGACACATGAAAATAGTGTTATCATGCCAAAATATTGATCTAAGCCATAATCACAAGCCATATCAAGCCACAAGCCAACCATGGTGCCAAGGAAAGAACAATCAAAGAAAACTCCATTGCCAAAGACTCTTTGAGCACCATGAACAAATCACTTGGAGATCTCAAGTGAGGTAAGTATTATTATTATTTGCATTTTAGTTGGATTTTCAAATGTGTTTTGTTCATTAAGCTCCCCCTAAGATCTAGGCTTAGAGATGTTAGCATGTTTGTGTGTTGATTTCATTATTTTGTGAAACTAACACTTGATCTAAGCTCCTCTCTATTATCAAATTCCTATGATCACAAATGGCATGTCGTATGGGACCTAAAGCACCCCACATACAACAGAGACCAAGATGAAACTCCTAAATTTTAAAATGAATGCTTGAATATCTTCAAAATTAGATTTTTAGCTTTATTTTTTCCATATTTTCATTTTTTGTGCTAACTTGGATTTACATAGAGACCAACATCAATCAGGTTTAACTGGCATCGATTCTACCTAACTGTTATCAATTATGCCTAACCATCATCGATTCTAGGTAACCATCATCGGTCAAGGTGTAGGGTAAAACATGACCTAAAAACTTGCATTTTGAATCTTCTTAAAGCTGCTAGTCATTATATCTTGGTTTCATTGACTTGAATATTCCCTGACTAATCATCTTACTATAGGTTTTATGGAGTTTTTATGATATTTTGAGCTAACTAGCATTTACAAACTCTTTTGGTTTTACCTTTGGGTTCATAGGTAGCTAATATGAGTATTTATTGATTGACATCAATTTCATTCCCAATTGGCATTAGTCACCATATAACCAGCATCGGGCATATGTGACCGGTAGTGGTCTCTATGTAAAAAATACAGAAAAACCCAAGAGCTTTCTTTTCAAAATTTGTTTTCTCATCCAGTAATGTGCTTCAAATCATAAGGAAATTCTCTAACATATGTAGGGCCAAGGTAGGAATAAGACATAAAATTACAAATACTAATGTTTCAACACTTCATTTTGGTTCCTAAAAAGAATGGTTAAGTCTTGAACATTTGGTTTTAAGTGATTAAAAGGAACCAAGGTGATTTGTGTTAAGTTGTTTTGTGAAATTTCTTTAAACCTTTGAAAATTTAAGCCAAGGGGCCAAATATATAACTTCATTAAACATTTCAATTTGGTGCTTAAAACTAACACTTACTTAAGTTTTAAGACTTTCAAAAGTGTGTTGTTTTATGCTAGATCAGTTATTGCTTGTTTGTTCTTTGAGTAAAATGAAGATTGTGTGTACGCTCTCCCCCCATCCCTATAGGGAATTTAGGTGACCAAAAGTGCCTTTTCATTATGATTGTTCCTTTATTTAAGGCATGAAAATAAAGTTGTCTAGGCTTTCCCCAAAACTCATATGGTTTGGGTGATCTAAAAACAACCTCTAAAGTCTTTTCATTTAGATAATTTATTTTATGTAATTTGGCTTGTGCAGGGGAGTTCATAGCCTCTTCACGAGTTATTTAAGGAATTTTTGACCCAAATTTTCATCTCTCAACATTATTTCAACCCCACTCCATGGTGAGGTATATAAATCATGGTACGCATACAATGAGAGCCAGGGGTTGAGCATCTAACCTCTCTTTTCATAACAAAAACCCAAGTCAAGTCTGGTTAACTAGGGGATTCCACTAAGCAGTACATGGATGGAATCAATATGCAAAGTAATATACCCTTTCATAGTAAGTTAATCGATATTAACTCAATTAATGTGAGGTCTATCTAACATTATCCATGCTTGGAATCATCTAGATGATTGAAAATTTAAGTTTTAAAACAACCCTACTTGCTGCAGATATATTATTGATGCAGGGCAAGTAGCCCAAAGATCCATGTAGCCATACAATCTATTAGGATAAGGGGGTGTAAAAACCCTACTACTTAATATGCTTTTATTTTTGGATTAACACTTAAAGTCATCTCAAGAGCATGTATTCTTCCTCAAGGTTCATTAACATTGCTTATACTTTAAAATATTAGTAGTGGGTTAACAATGTTGTTGCACTTCTATGCTTATATATCAACTATGTTGTACATGAGATTTCATGAATAATACATAGTTTTATTTTCTATATGTTACACTTTGTGGCCATGATTTTTTTATTTTGAAATGTGTGATATGCAAGTACATCCATCACATCAAAAGGGTGTCACATAATCAACATATTATATTTTATCAGTTATATTATTTCAGAAGGTTACAAATATTTATAATATGTTACTAATAGGTACTATATGTTCACTTATTCATCTAAGAAACATATTTTTTCACTTGACAGTGTTAATAAGACCTAGATTTCATAGGTTTCACCATATGGTAGGTTTGGGTTAGACCCATGGCAGTTTTATATTTTTCAGATATGGAAACATGGTTCACATACCACTAGATGAATTTGTTCCCATTGTTTTATTTATCAATTTTAAATATTATTTCATTGGTTATATTATTATACATTTATCCATACATTAATCTACTTGTAAAGATTCACATATTTTTATAAGCACATATAAAATGTTGAGATAGGTGTCGGAAGTGGGTTGGTCAAAATTTATGCAATCTGATCATGTGTAGAAACATATTTAAGTTTAACACTTTGTTCACTTACCTTCTCTCTTAGTAAATGATACCTAATGGTAATGTGCTTAGTCTTCGAGTGCATGAAAATATTCTTTGAGATGCTTATAACATTTGTATTATTAGAATAGATAAGGCTAGTACTATCATACTCCACCTTGTAGTCTTTTAAGGTCTATCTCATCCATAAGACCTAAGTGCAACATGAAGCTATTATGATGTACTCAACCTCACAAGTGGATAATGCCACTAATGATTGCTTCTTTATTATCCATGAAACTAGGCACCCACATAAGAAGAAATCTCCTCCATTAGTACTCTTCCTATCATCTAGACTTCCTATCCAGTCTACATCTGTATAGGCTATCAAATTGAACTCCTTACTCCTTGGATACCACACCCAAAACTCCATAGTCCCCTTGAGATACCTTCCCACAAGACCTATTGCTTACATGATGTCAGGTTTAGAGGTAGTAATGTACAATAAAATTCTAATCATTAACCTGTATGATGTTTGATTGACCATTAGAGATTATCTTCCTTGTTCAACTTACAAGCTATGATCATAGGTGTGCTAACAACCTTAAAATATTCCAGTTCAATTTCTTCAACATCTCTCTTATGTACTTGGCTTGTGAAATGAATATACCTTTTTTAGATTAAATGATTTACAACCCAATAAATAATTATAGTTTTACCAACATGGACATCTCAAACTCCTACATCACCTTTGTAAAAGTCTTAGTCATGTTCTCATTATTTCCACCAAAGATGATGTCATCCACATTAAAAAATACAATCAACTAATGGTCAACTTCTATCATTATGTACATATTACTATTTACAACTCCTTGCTTGAATCCTTTGTCCAATAGATATTTATCCAATCTGACATACCAAGCTATAGGAGATTGATTTAGACCATAAAGAACCTTTTTCAATCTACAAACATAATCCTTATTACTCGATAGTGAGAAACCCTCAAGTTTCTCTATGTACACCTCCTATTCAAAGTTCCCATTCAAAAAGGCAAATTTGACATCCATTTGGTACACCTTGAACCCTTTGAATCTTGCATATGCTAGAACTAATTTGATGGCTTCCAATATTGATATTGGAGTAAAGGTTTCCTCAAAGTCTACCCATTTTACTTGGGCATACCCCTTGTATGCCAATTTAGTCTTGTTCCTAGTGAATTTTCCATCTTCATTTAACTTATTCCTAAACACCCATTTAGAACCAATGACATTCTTATCTTTAGGCTTAGGCACTAGATCCCAAGTTTCATTCTTTTCTATTTGATATAACTCCTCATTCATAACACCTATCGAAAACTTGTCTTTACTTGATTCTACAAGGTTCTTAGGTTCAATATTGGATAATAGAGAAATATTCTCTTGATTTAGGTTACTTACCAACCTTCTTCTTGTTTGCATACCTGAATCCTTATTGCCAATGATTTTTGATTCAGGATGATTTTTTTGAATCTTTCTTGAGGGGAATTTTGATTCTTATCTTTCCTCAACCTCTTATTATTCCTCGTCAATCTCTATTATTTCCTCTTGATTCTTGAAGTCTATATTATCTTATGTATCCTTTAACTATGAGTGTGATTTCTTTGTCTCATCAGTATTCACATTGGTGCTTTCCAATATATTTTTTAATATTTTGTTATAACATATATCGGTTGATCTTAATGATGAATACCCCAAGAATATACCTTCATTAGACCTAGAATCAAACTTACCTAAGTCTTATTCATCTCTTTTGATGAAGAATTTACTTTCAAACACTCTAAAGTGTTCCACATTAGTAGGTCTACCTTTCCATAGATCATAAGGGGTCTTGTTGTCATTAGTCCTTATATGTCCTAAATTTAAGATGTAGACTACAGTGCTCACTACCCCTATCCAGTATCCATCAATTAACCTTGACTCATTTATCATAGTTCTTTCCATCTCTTGAACTATCATATTCTTTCTTTACACTACCCCACTCTATCGAGGTGTCTAAGCTGCTGAAAACTATCTATTTATCCCATGGATCTCACAAAAGTCATAAAATTCATTAGATGAAAAATGTCCCCCTTTGTAATATATTCAGTTCTTGATCTTCACATTTTTATCATACTTAACAAGATCCTTGAATGCCTTGAACTTGTCAAGAGCTTCTGAATTTTCTTTCAAGAATGCTACCCAAGTCATTCTTGTGTATTCATCTATGAGTAAAATGAAGTAACTATATCCTTGAATAATTTGGATTATTGTAAGCCCACAGAAATCTAAATCCAAAGGGCTTGTAGTAGAGTACTCCTTGGACTTGAACTTTATTTATTTTGTTTAACATGTTGACATGCCTTACAAAGTATGTTTATAGGTTTGATGATTTTAGTCATGTTCTTTATAGATTCCTTAGAGATTATCTTAACTATATTATCAAAGTTTAGGTAGCCTAACCTTTTATGCCATAACCAAATCTCATCTATCTTGCTGATAAATCATTTCTCCTTCTTGATCTCATTCAAGACATATAGATTATTCTCAGTCCTCTTAGCATTAGCAGTTAGCCATCTTGATTTGGCTATACTTATATCACACCTTCTATCATGAAGAGTTAGTGTGTGTCATTGGTTACACATTTGACTTACACTAATCAGGTTATGTTTCAAACCTTCCACATACAACACATTCTATATTTTGGTCTTCTTATTGTCCAAACTCAAGATAACCTTGCCAACTATATTGGCAATTGTATTATCTCCAAATCTCATTATACATGTAACATTATTCTTTAATGAGATGAAATTGATCTTGTCTCATATCATGTGACTTGATCAACCATTATCTATATACCATTTCATGCCTTCATATTGAATGTGAAAGGCATTCTGAGCTAGCATAGATTCTTCATCTTTAGTCTTTTTGCTCCTCCTTAACCTTGTCCATAGGGTCTAACTACTTGATCCACTTTTAAATGGTATGATTATATACCCTTTTATCTTGAATAACTTTCCACATACGCCTTATCTTGCAGTCCCTTGCAATATGTCTTATTTGATCACAATTATAGCATAGTATTCTGATTCTACTATTGTAATGGACATTCACCCTATTCCTCCTTATTTTCCTTTAGATCATATTTTAACCCAATAATTGTATTATAATGTGGAGACCTTTGACTATTAAAAATATCACCAAGAACTTTAGTACTCTTTTCATATTTTTGATGTGTCTTTAACTTGACTGTTGCCTGATCCAATTATGCCTTCAAGAACTCCATTTTAACTCCCAATTTGATGCATTCTTCTTCTTTGGTCTTAATACTTGTAGTAATAATTTTAATATGAGTTTCAAACTATTTTATGATCTCCTCATGTTCATTAGTGTTGTTGCTCAGTCTCTCTTCAAAGAGATTGATTTATTCCTCATAATTCTTAACCAATGATCATAGTTTCTGATTCTTCCTTCTTTGAAAATTCAACTCCTCTAGAGCACTTACCAATTCTACTTCAAGGTTCACTTCAACCTCTTCTTCATCTAATTCTTCATCATTCATAAGACTTTTCCCTTTTGAACAACCCTCATTATTTGTTTATATAGTCATAAATAAGGTCTCATTATTATTATGATCATTACTATCATCATCACTATCAGATGTACTTGTGTCACTTACATTAGATGAGCTATTGTCTTTTTTGGTATAGAAAGTTCTCTTGTTCTTGAATGATCCTTTCTTTCCTTAATACTTCATAAAACCCTTTTTGCTCTTGTCAGACTTATATACCTTCTTATCATCACTATTATGTTTATCATGTTCTCCATCATGCTCAATATTATCTTTTTTAGGATATTTAGATTCAAAGTGACCAATCTTACCATAGTTAAAGTATTTGAAATGTAAATTTTCCTTATACTTACTTGATCCTTTCCTTAGTTTTCTAATAAACATGGCTTCTATCTTTTCATCATCAATGTTTGTGTCAACATCATCCTTGGCCTTCTTTCTTTGTGACTTATTATTAGCTTTGAATGTAGATTCCTTCTTGGAAAGTCTTCCATCACTTTTTCTCATTTCATAGGTAGTCAAGATGTCACGAAACTCATCCATATATAGCATGTTAAGATCTTTGATTTCCTCCACAATAAACACCTTTGAATCAAACCTATATGTCAGAGATATTAATACTTTTTGAACTATATTTGATTCTTCTAACTTCTCTCCTAGACCTATGATGACATTTACCACTTCATCAACTCTCAATAGGTAAGATGCAACATTTTCATCCTCCTTAATTCTTAGTTTCAAACTACCTTTGGTGAGTCTACAACTTTGCCAACTTAACTTTGGTGTCTCCTTCATGGATGTTCTATAAATTTTCACAAATCCTTTTGGATATATTAAAATTAATTACCTTTACAAATTTTACCTCTAAAAGACGATATAGGATGACATTCAATGCCTTAGAGTTGTTCTCACTTGCCTTCTTACATGTTGTGTCAGTTGGTGGTATAGAAGGTGGAGTGAATACATCAAAAATAATTTGGCATATGTCATAGCCTAAGGACATTAGATATGTCTTCATTATGATGCTTCAAAATGCATAGTTAGTCCCACTGAAGAGAAGAGCCTTATTGGTTGGGAAACCTCTTTGTACATGATGACTAGACATGCTTGTGCTTCTAAGATTTCCTTTAAGTTGTTAGGCTTACTTCAAAGGACCAGGATCTGATACCAATTATTAAAATCCCAATCACTGATAGGGGTGAATTAATGTTTAAAAACTTTCTTTCACATGTACTTTAACATTCCTTGAACCATCAAATAAATACAATGATATAGCAATATAAAGATGATTCACATGAGCATAACATAAGAAAACACACATATGAGTGGAAACCCCTCAAGGGCAAGAAAACCCACTATGATTCCTAAAAATGAAATATAATCCTATAAAATAAATTATCAAATTTTTTTGAGCATGAACTCAACTTGGAGCATCAACCCTAATATAGTCAAGCATCTACTTGACTAGGTTTTAGCAATCACCTACTTGCAAGGAAGCACCAACTCTCTAAGTGACTCAACACCAACTCATCCACCTATTCAATATTGGTCACCACATCTCTACTTTGCTATTATGGTCTCATTTCAAGACCTACTTCTACTCTGCCAAGAAAGATTTTATTCACTTCAAAAATGCTTACATGCAAATAGAACTAAATTACCTTGTATATATACTATACTTATGGTTGTAGGCACCTAAAATTGACCATCAATGGCCTTCTACTGAATTTCATACCTATTCTTACCAACTATTACAAATTAAGCCTAAGAATCACTAAACATCTCAAATTTACTTATACATCATTCATCAAATCTCAAAATAACATCAAGACATCCCTAATTGCAGTATCTTACTGTAAGAAATAAAAACCTCTTACATATTTATCTCTAATCATCATGTGGCATCACAACATGCTATTTGGCTTATAGACTTATTAAGTGGTGCATGTATAGACATAAAATCAAATCTTGAAAATTTTAAAAATCCTAAGTAGAATTAATTAACAAGATAAACTAAATTAAATGCCTAGTTGAATTATCCATGTGTAATTAATTTAAAAATATAAAATGAAATTCAAAAATATGAAATATACTAGCTTTTCATGATTACCTTTTGTGAGTTGTCAAGTCTTTGAGAATATCTCAAAATATGTCACCCATGCCTATTCATTGAAAATAATTAATTCTTGACACATTTTAGCTCTACTAGGGTTAATTAACTCACTTAGGTTAGGTTTGAACCCATTCCATGTTTAAACTACACTTTAACTCACCTGAGTTAGGTTTAGTTCATAAGCCTATAAATACAAGTCTTTCATTTGAGAGCTTGGAAATTGTAGAGTTATAATGTAGGTTTTTACATAAGACTCATGACAATAGTGTTATAATGTCATAATATTGATCTAAGCCATAAGCACAAGCCATATCAAGACATAATCCAACCATGGTGCCAATGAAAGAAGGAGCAAATAAAATTCCATTTCCAAAGACTCTTTGAGCACAAAGTGATCAATCCATGAACAAATCACTTGGAGATCTCAAGCAAGGTGAATATTATTGTTATTTGTATTTTAGTTGGATTTTCGATTATGTTTTATTCATTAAGCTCCCCCTAAGATCTAAGTTTAGATATATTAGCATGTTAGTGTGTTGATTTCATTATTTTATGAAACTAACACTTAATCTAACCTTCTCTCTATTATCAAATTCCTATGATCATAAATGGCATGTCTTATGGGACCTAAAGCACCCCACATACCAAAGAGACCAAGATGAAACTCCTAAGTTTTTAAATAAATGCTTGAATATCTTCAAAATTAGATTTTTAGATTTGCTTTTGCTATATTTTATTTTTTGTGCTAACTCAGATTTACACAGAGACCAACATTAGTCAAGCATAACTAACATCGATTCTGCCTAACTGTTATTGATTCTACCTAACCATCATTGATTCTAGGTAACTGTCATTGCTCAAGGTGTAGGGTAAAACATGACCAAAAAAATTACATTTTGATTCTTCTTAAATATTCTAGTCATTATCTCTTAGTTTCATTGACTTGAATATTCCCTAAGTAATCATCTTACTACAAGTTTTGTGGAGTTTTTATGATATTTTGAGCTAACTAACATTTATAAACTCTTTTGGTTTTACCTTTAGGTTCATAGGTAGATGATATCAGTATTTATTAATCGACATCAATTTCATTCCCAACTAACATCAGTCACCTTATAACCAGTATCAATCACAGGTGACTGGTATCGGTCTCTATGTAAAAAATACAAAAAAACCCAAGAGCTTTTTTTTCAAAATTTGTTTACTCATCCATTTATGTGCTTCAAAGAAGAAGGAAAATCTAACATATGCAGGGCCAAGGAAGGAATAAGACATAAAATTACAAATACTAATGCTTGAACACTTCATTTTGGTGCCTAAAAAGAATGGTTAAGTCTTGAACATTTGGTTTTAAGTTCTTAAAAGGAACCTAGGTGATTTGTGTTAACTTATTTTGTGAAATTTCTTAAAAGCTTTGTAAATTTAAGCCAAGGGGCCAAATAAATAACTTCATTAAACATTTAAATTTGGTTCTTAAAACTAACACTTACTTAAATTGTAAGACTTTCAAAAGTGTGTTGTTTTATGCTAGATCAGTTATTGCTTGTTTGTTCTTTGAGTAAAATGAAGAGTGTGTGTATGCTCTCCCCCATCCCCTATAGGGAATTTGGGTAACCAAAAATGCCTTTTCATTGTGATTGTGCCTTTGTCTAAGGCATGAAAATCAATTTGTCTAGGCTCTCACTAAAACCCATATGGTTTGGGTGATCTAAAAATAACCAATAAAGTCTTTTCACTTAGATCATTTATTTTATGCAATTTGGCTTGTGGAGGGGAGTTCATATCCTCTTCACAAGTTCTTTGGGGAAGTTTTGACTCAAAGTGTCATCTCTCAACATTATTTCAACCCCACTCCATGGTAGGGTATATAAATAGTGGTACACATACTATGAGAGCTAGGGGTTGATTGACTAACCTCTCTTTTCATAACAAAAACCTGAGTTAGGTCTGGTTAACCAGGGGATTCCACTAAGTTATACATGGATGGAATCACTATGCAAAGGAAAATACCCTTTCATAGTAAGTTAATTTGTATGAACTCAATTAACATGAGGCATATCTATTATTATCCATCTTGGGACCATCTAGATGATTGAAAATTTAAGTTTTATAATAACCCTACTTGCTGTGGATATATTGTTGATGCAATAAAAGTAGCCCGAAGGTCCATGTAGCTATACAATCTCTTAGGACAAGGGGAGTGTAAAAACCCTACTACTTGATGTGATTTTATTGTTGGATTAACACTTAAATTCATCTCAAGAGCACGTATTTAGATAGATTTAAATAATATGATACAACCTTATCAGTTATAGGATTTAGGACAATTTACTTATTTGTATTTGGTTATTTTATTTTGTTTACTTGGTCTTTTGAGTCTAAAATTTGTTTGTCTTCCCAAATCAAAAATGAGTTATGTATCCACATCACTCCATTTTTTGAGGAGGTGTTATGCCATCTGTTTGACACCTTACTTTACCTTAGACTTTGTGTCCAAAATGTTGTATATGTCACTTGGTCTAAATGGGTAATGTTACATTACCCAAATCATTTCGATTTTGTGTCTTGGAGTCTTTAAACCCACCATTATTTATACCTTTAGAGAGTGATAATGTCATTACGTTGCTCACATTGTTTCATAGACTCATCTTGTCTTGTGTCCAAGTTTCATGTTTGAAACTAGTTCATGTATGCCTTTTAGATCCTTGCCTAGTGTTGTTATACCATTCAATTTTGTCTAGCTTATTTGTTTAAAGAGCCTAGTTTTCCTATGTTGAGTTTTTAATTAACCTTGATAAGTTGGAATATAAATATTAATTGATTTATGTTTATGCCTTGTCTAATTTGGGGCTTAGACATAGATATTTCTTTTTTGGGTTGCATAACTTAGGTTAAATCTTTATCCAAATTCGAAAACTATTTGTTTGTGCCTTTATTTGAGATAAAATAGTCTATCTCCAAGTGCCTTTTGTTTCATTACTTATGCCAATTTGATCAAGTTCATGTCTAAACTCAAGTGCCTACTCTATGCCAAGGTGTTCCAAGTTTGTTAGATTAAATGCCCCTTTATTTCAATTCTAGCTTTTGTCTTCATGTTTAGCTAAAATTCCTAGAACATGTCTTTGTTTGAGCATAATTTTTGACATTGCAGTTGGCCAAAAGACCTAGCAACCTTTATTTTCCTAGAATATATCTATTTGGAACACTTTGAAACTAGAATTTGGCATTTTATTTTTAGTGCATCCACTTGACCTTTTTGTGTGAGATATTTAGTGTTAGACATTTGATGTTATACTATTTTATACTATGTTTTATCACAAACCATTTTGGAGATATAGTTCCATCCATTTGACCAAGTTATATAGATTTTAAACCTTTTGTCTTTTTAGACATAATTTTTTAGAGTTTATACAACTCTAATCCCTTTTTTCGTGAAGAATTCACCATTGATTTGACCATGTCTCACTATACACATAGTGCTATCATGTACAATCCAAGATATATTAATGTGGTTGCACAAGAAAACTTTGTTCAAGACCCCTATGGAGATGATGTTATTTGTGAGACAGATCCTTATGCACATTACAACACTCAAATGGGGGAACAAAGTCAAGATCTTTTGGCCCATTATTTGGCCAACACACTTCCATACTTAGATTAGGACCAAGAGAAAATGGCATAATAGTAAGGTAGCATACCTTCAGTTGTAGAACAAGCCAAACAATAACCTTACTACGTTACAATGCCATCGATATATGACCCTTATTTGTTTGAGCATCACTTTATTGTGAACAAGGATGAAGTCTTAATCATATCCATAGAGGTAGGGGCTATGTTTTTGGTAGACCTTCCCCATAAAAACTTACCAAGTCTAGTAAGAGGGGCTTATACCATGTCTTATGATCAAAACATTGAACAAGCCTCTTCTATCAATCCTCATGCTATAGTGTCAATGCCATATCAAGACCCTCATATGATTGTCACAATAAATGGTCTCATAGAGGATCATTTCATCTAGATAAATACAACATACCAGACTTAATTGAACATAGAGCACAACTTCAATAACATGACCATGTCAAATTTTCCTCTTATCGAGTTAGCTCCTTTAATAAGAGTCTTAATTGAATTGACAAGCTAAGAGAATCAAGTTATAAACCCATTTGTGAAAATCACTTCAATAGGAAACATGTTCAATTCTCTAGTCATTGAAGAAGTGTCTTCTACTTCCATGCAAAATAGTGAGCCCAACATAGTGGAAAGTAAGCAAGTATCATTCAATCTAGACCAAAGTGGTGTAAATACACAAATAACTAGTCCACAACAAAATGTGCCTTTAGTTAACATCATGAGTGCTTCACAAATGCAAGTTATAAGAACTTCTACCTCCCAACCTCAATAGACGACTACCTCTAATCCTCAACTAGTTGCTCCTTCTAGCACACAACAATAAGGATTAAGTAGTTAAGCAATGACCAATGTCATGCCTCAACAAAACATGATGAATATTACTCCACCATAATAGGTTATGACTAATATTCCATAACAATAGGCACCATCCAACATACCCATGAAACAAATGCAAAACATCTTGCCACTTTAATAGGGGTAGCCAATGTTCTACCTTGACAAGTAATGATGAACATACCTATTCAGTCATAGACTGACATACCAATACAATCATACATGATGTCTAATCAATAATGTATGAGTATTGTTCAATGATAAATTTCAAACCTTCAACATGCATTTACTTCCCAATAAAGATTCACATAACCAAGAGGATGTAATGTTCCATAAGTACCAATTAGGCAATAATTTCCTTTCATGCAAAACATGCCACAAACTCAACAATAGAGCCTTGGTTCACAAGTTCCCCTCAATCAGCCAGGTATGACTAGTTAGCATCAAGTCCTTATTCAACCTCAATAGGCACACTATTCCACTCCTAGCCATATCCTTCCATCCCAGCTGTAATTTCCCCAAAACTAGGCCTACATACCAAATCCTAACCAAAATATTGCAAAATAGTGCATGAAATTCCAACAATCACACTCTAATCTATGTATGCATATTCTTGGCCCATTACTAAACTAAACCAAAATTCCCCAATAAATGCCTCCACTATACCCCAGTCAAAGTAATCCACTTGTGACCACCCAACCTCCACCTCAGGCCAATGTTCCCTCTGGTTTCCTAGCCCAAGAATTATAACAAATGAAGAATGTAATTGCTACCATCCAAGCTGGGAAAAAAACCAAAAATTTTAAGTTGGACAATGTGTGTTCCTATCCATTTAACATGGAGTATTTACAAATACCATTTCCTCTAGGGTACGAACCATCAAAATTTGATAAATACAAGGGGAAAGGTGACCCCAAGGCCCACTTGATGGAATTTTTTGTTGCTTGCCAACTAGTGGCCTATAGTGATATATACCTCTTACTATTGTTTCTAAGGAGTTTGATAGAATAAGATTTGGAGTGGTTCCTAAAATTGCCTAACAATTCATTTTTTGATTTTGATGATCTTTCAGATAAGTTTGTACAACACTTCTCCTATAATCTCGAGCATGAGATTTCATTAGTGGATTTGATGAAATACAAACAAAAGGTTGGTGAAAGATTTTTAAGTTCTCTACAGTGATGGAGAGCCCTTGTAATTTGATTCACCCATAGTTTACTAGATAAACAACTAGCCACTATGTTTACCAAAAATTTACACAGTGAGATATCTTACCATTTGGAGTTGCAGTGTGCACACACTTTCAAAGAAATCATTGACAAATGTTTGTTAATCAAAAGAGCCAATATTAACAAAAGGATTATTAAAATTATCTCATCAAATCATAGCCCAAATCAAAACCAAAACAATGGCTGAAATTAGAACCAAGTTCAAGCGTAAGCATCGTAATAAACCCAAGCTAATAATTATGACAAACCCAAATAGCTCAATCATAATAAGAATGTTATAGGAAATGGAGTAACTAAGTCACAACATGTCCAAATGGTAAAAACACCATCTTCTTAGCTAACATCACATATGCAAATCATTCCTAACCAACAACCTCTTTAGTAAATGTAGCAAGCTTAATAGCCTAGACTAACACAACAAACACATCAACCTTTGCCTTTACAAACCCTTCTTTCAAGGAGAACTATGCCTACTCATCGCATCTTTCATGACCTTGGAAAACCCATTAAATCTATGTTTTACAATCTCACCACCATTAATATGATTAATTGACCTTTTTTGAAACACTATCCTGAGGGCATTGACTATTTAGACTCGTACAAGCAAAATTAATTTTATGAGTATTGATAACTCCTTGAACCAAATAGGTTGAACCTTGTCCCCGCTTAGTGCGAGTGCACAAGTATTTTATTAAATTCAAAAAATCAAGTACATAAGGGTGCCTTTACTCCATTAACCCTTTTACAATGCAAACATGGATTTATATAGTTTTTACCAATGACCGATAAAAACAACGAATCCTATAACCAACTAAATATGGGAAAACAACCCGTAAGATAGTTCTAATTAATAAATATAAAACATTAAAACTACCTAAAATTAAACTAAGTAAGTTTATTTTATGGGGGTGTCTTTACTAAAGGATGCATGCCCGATTTACAATAATATTAATTAACCTACCAAAAATCAAACCTAATGTTAAGACTTTGGAACAAGTCCTAACAAGTATCATTGTGTTAAAGGACATAATTTGCATCATTATGTGTAAATTAAATATTTGATTGAAAATATGTAAGAAAATGGAGAAATCACAATGGATTATGGAGCTTCAACATCCAATTAGAACCTCAACATCTATTAAAATCCCTTTTTGTAACATAACAACAGCAATAGCAACTAGTAAAACAACAATAATATCAACAACCGTGACAAAACCAATAAAACTAGTAGAAAAACCAACAATGTCAAACGAATAGATGGAACTAAGGCCATAATGATGCCAACAACCAATAGACCTACCATATAGTTTCATATGACTAAAATAAGGTTGTAGGTCATATTATAGGAGGTTGCATTTCTACTAACTCCATCAATCTAAGACCAAATACAGATCAAACAAGACCATTTCTAATCTATTCAAACTAACCAACCCATGTCGGTGATCCTTCTTGAGCTGGGACCACATGTCGGTGTACCATTAAGCAGGGATTCCCACTTTTGGACCTTATGTCAATAACTCATCATTATCTCATGACCACACACAAGTGCATCGACAACTGAGACTTATCTTATCTAGTCCCCCACCACCTTCATTTGTTAACAATAATGGTCTTGTATCTAATCCTGATTATGTAATCATAACTCAATAATTGAAGATTACCATACTAGGCCCACAACCATCTACCATTTCACCCATTCAACCCACTATTCTGGCTAGGAATAAGCCATTTATCATTATGCAAGAAAAGATGTTTGATATTGTGGAGTAATTACAGAAGGCACCCACACAAATCTCTATTTTGGATTTGTTGCATGTGTCTACTATCTAAAAAAACATCTTGATAGATTTCCTTGACCAATCTAATGTTCCTAATGATATATCTTCAAAAAAAAATTAAGCTTTGGTTAAACATCTAGCTCTAGTCCAATATTGAACCTTCGACCAAAGTGATACATCATCCCTTGTCCCTCTACATAACAATCTAATGTACATCAAAGTTGTCATAATATAGCAAAAAGTGAAGTGTGTTCTCATAGATAATGGATCAAGTCTAAATATTATGTCTCTAAAGCCCATCAATCTTCTCAAATACACCATGGTCGATCTCCAGCCAAAAATGATCATAATCAAAGCCTATGACAATGAAGAATGAAAATCACAAGGCACAATCAGCTTGCCAGTTATCATTGAGCCCTTAACCCATAATACATTATGCCATGTGTTAGACCTCAATTTATCATGTAATATGATTTTAGGTATACCTTGGATACATGAGATTCATGCATTCCCTTTAACATTGCACCAATGTATCAAATTATCCCATTATGGTATGAAGGTCACTATTCATGGAGATTCAAAACTGTATGAGTATTGTATGCATTTGGAGGCTGAGTACCAAAGTTATAACTACCATTTTGGTCTAAATCTAGTTCTCAAGAAATACAAGGGAAAATAAATATTTGTTGATTCACTAGAGGCCAATTACATTGACCCAGATACCCTTGATTCACTTTCCCACATACCGCCTCCTAAAATATCTAATCATTATATTATCTTGGCTAATGACCTAGGAAAATATTTGACCCATGATACATTCCACATTTACAAGCTTTCATATAACCCCAAATCCTTTGGAAGACCGAAATACAAACCACCTTGCATGGACTCACAAAGAAAGGGCAAAGTCCACCTACATAGTCCAACATTTATCATTTTCATATAGGCCATTGGCCAAGAAAAAGACCCACTTAAAGGTGATGAATCTTGGTTGTATAATGACAAATTGGTTGATTGTTACATAAATTCCAAATATCCCATTTCAAACAAAATCATGGAGAGATATACCTATGAATGAAGAGGTCTTGGGCTAAATCAAAATGGTCCACTTGAGCCAAAATCTGCCACTCAGTAAAAATAAACATATGGTCTTGGATTTAAACCACTTAGGGGTGACCCCATGTACCTTATTCATGTTTCAATGCTAATGACTAGTGATGATGATGCCAATAATGAAGTAGAGTTTGATCATAGCCATTTTGATGACCTAGCCAATACCAATTTGTTTGACACTATTATCATTTATACCCTTCAACCAGTTATTTGTCATAATCCACTTCCATTGTATTATCCTCAACTGATAGACTGAGACCAACAAGAATCACCAATGTCAATTGATGAGTTTCATAATGATGAAACCTTCTAAGATTTTCTACACTTTGGGGACAATAATTCATTGGGAGACCACAAACAAGGGTTCTCAATCAAGTTGGATCCTGAAGCCTATTTTGGAGAGCGGGTGAACACCTCTTTGAGGCAGTACTGGACAAGAGAAATAGTAAGGAAAAAGGCCAGGCTTTTGGTGAAAATTTACTTCATGCACCATTATATGGGGTTGTTTAACCTTCCTCAAACATAGCTTAAGAGACCACCAATGATGAATTTGCCTATGGGTTAGAGTTCAATCTTGAAGAGCAGTAATTTTTTGATTACATCATCCAAAAGTTTTCAACTGTATTTGTCATATGACCATCCCTACCATTAGGGGATTTTGATTCATCATGCCTAAGAGAAATTGAAGAGTTCATCCTAACAGAGGACTCTACCATTGCAGGTGAGTTTAAATATTTTCCAACCATTCTAGAAGATAGTTTAACACTTCTTGTAAAGGACATAACAGAAGTTAACATCAGGACACTAGATGACCCAAAATGGATCAAATTAGGTGTGTACCTCATTGAGGAGGAATGTGAAACCTTTACATCCCTTTTAAGGAAGTTTATTTATATATTTGCCTGGGCCTATTCCAACATGTCTAGTTTGGACCCCACCTTGGTTGAGCACCACCTTGTGGTACATCCTAATGTCAAGCCTGTAAAATAAAAATTATGTAATATGTATCCTTGCATTGATGTATTAGTAAAGAAAGAGTTGGAAAAAATATTGAAAGTGAGATCAAAATTGATCGAATACTCAGAATGGATCTCAAATATTGTATAAGTTAGTAAAAATCTAGAGGGAATTAGATTCTACACTAATTTCTATGACATAAGCAAGGCTTTCCCTAAGGATGACTTTCATCTACCAAACATTTACATGATAGTTGACTCCATAATGGGTTATGAAATGCTTTCACTGATGGATGAATTTTTAGGGTACAACCAGATCCAAATTATACCAGAAAACCAACATGAAATAGTGTTCACCACTTCATGGGGAACATCATGTTATCATGTTATGCCATTTGATCTTAAAAATATTAGGGCCACATACCAAAGAGCCATGAACATCATATTTCATTATATGATGCATGACATTGTTGAAGACTACATTGATGACATAATAGGTAAATCAAAGACTAGGGCTGATCATCGAGCAACACTTATAAGGATATTTGAGTGACTATGTGAATACAAAGTCAAGATCAACCCTAAGAAATGTGTTTTTAGAGTTACTTCAATAAAATTAGTAGGTTTTATTGTCTCATTGAGGCATTGAAGTTGACCCAGCCAAAGTGTAAGCCATAACTTAAATGCCACCACTAAATTGAAGTAGCTCTACAGTATGCAAGGCAAGATCCAGTATATTAGATGCTTCATCTCTTAGTTGGCTGATAAGTGCCATCTATTTACACATATATTTAAGAAGGGTGTGACATTTTATTGGGATGATGAATACCAGATAACTTTTTAGTGCTTGAAGGATTATCTTGTAAATCTACCTATTTTATTGCCTCCTGTGCTGGGAAAGCCATTCCTACTATACCTATCTACCATAGAAAACACCCTAGTGGAAATTCTAGCTCAACATGATGATAATGGAAAGGAGAATTCCATGTACTATCTAAACCATACATTGGTCACATATGAACACAATTATATGCCCATTAAAAAATCATGTTGAACTATGGTTTTTACATCTCAAAAACTGTGCCATTAAATGTTAAATAGCAATACCATGTTCATTTTAAAAGTATATCCACTCAAGTATCTACTATCTAAAATATTTTTACAAGGCCACATAGCCAAATGGATCATGTTCCTCAATGATTTTGAGATAGAGTACGTCAATTAGAAGGCCATCAAGGGGAAAGTTCTTGTAGACTAGCTTACTGAAGCACCCCTTACAGATACAAAGCCGCTAACATTCCAGTTTCTAGATGAATACATTATGACCATCATTGTATTTTTATGGGTCATTCACAACACATGGATTATGAGCAGGCCTCTTATTCATTACACCATAGGGGGATCTAATCCCTAACTCCTTCAGGGTCATATTTCCTTGTACTAATAACATGGCCAAATATGAAGCACTTATTAGAATACTTCGATAGGGAATACAATGTAACATACATCATCTCAAGGTTTATGGTGATTCTTAGTTAATCATCAATTAGGTTACAGACCATTTTCAAACCAAAGATGACAAGCTGGCTCTATACAAAGCCATGGTTAACACTCTCAAACAATAGATTGCTAATGTACAATTTGAACATATACCAAGGGCTAGTAACAAAATAATAGATTCCATGGCCACCATTAGGTCATTGACTCATCATACAGATACTGCAAAAGAATACCAATTCCTCATTGAAAATCTACTAATGCCATTTCATGAACCTTCAATCATTGCAATGATATATGATATTGTTGGTCCCATCTCTATTTGGTATCCATACCTTTATACCTATCTTCATGACCAAATAATGCCACCAAACCTATCCAATAAAAAAATACAAATCTTTTATCCACCATGCCACATGTTATACCTTACTCAGACCAACCCTTTATGACTACAATTTTGATGGAACTTTGCTTCACTGTTTAAATTTGGTAGAATCTACATTAATGTTATGGGAAGTTCATGAATGAGTATGTGGATGTCACACTAGTTGGGTAGTCTTATACAAAAATATCTTACATACTAGATATTATTGGTCAATGATGGATGTAGATACAATTGCATATGTTAAAAAGTGTGACAAATATCAATAGCATGTTAATTTGATTCATGTACTAGCTAAGACTTTGAAACCAATGCTTACACCCTGGCCATTTTCTCTTGGGGCCTTGATCTCATTGGGAATATAAACCCCACCTCATCCTATAGTCACAAACATATCCTAACTACCATAGAATATTTCACTAAGTGGTTTGAAGCTATACCCCTCACTTACATGACTGGAAAGAAAATTTCCAAATTCATATTTAACCATCTTATTTGCTACTATGATATCCCCTCCGACATTATATCTGATAATGATAGATCATTTAAAAAAAAGGAGGTCAACTAGTTATGTGTCAAGTATAAAATTACTCAACATTTTTCAATAGCATATTGCCCTCAAGGTAATGGCCAGGCTAAAGAATCTAATAAAACCATTGTCAACATCTTTAAAAAGATTTTCAATGATGTTGGTCGTGATTAGCACCTCTAAATATTTCATGCCCTTAGGCATACCATACCAACCACCATATTCTAATAGGAACCACTCCGTATTCACTTGTTTATGGCATTAAGGCCATTCTTCCCGTTTAGATTGAGTTACCTTCTTTGCACATCTCTTTGAATCATGTTTTGGATGATGAAGACTGTCAATTAGCTCACTTACAAGAGTTGGAGTTACTTGATTAGAAATACTTTTCCAAATTTAATAGCCTATAAGCATACCAGAACTGACTCTATGTCCACTATAATTGCTGCATCATACATAAAGAGTTTGAGCTTGGTGATCTTATTTTTAAAGAATACCATGACTGAGAAGAAACACAAAGGCAAGTTCAAACCTGACTGGATAGGCCCTTTCATCATTGTTGCAAACTATGGTGCTAGAACATATAAGCTTACTTCACTAGACAGAGATGAACTTGATGAGCTGATGAACATTATACACCCCAAGCATTACTTTAATTGAGAGACTTGGTATATTGTCTATGAGGCCCATTTCAGTTGTATCATAATATCAACTTTCTTTTTTGTACCATACCATTCTACCACATTGTTCTACAATGCCTTTCCTATCAACCAAGTTATTTTCACCCTCCTACCTATCCCTTAGACCTTGGTTCTATTCCATTGGTTCTATGACCACTTTTAACATGAAGATTTAGATCAAGTTTCTACAATTATTTCAAGTTTAATATTATGAGTCTCTAGCTTCTTCTCCCATTCATTTGCTTTTCTTGACCAATACAAATTTTGAGAGATACAACAACTTCTTGACAAATAAGTATGTATCTATGTATTTTCTCTCTCATCTAACTAACCATCACCACTTGGAGGTACCTAAGACAGTTGACTACATGCTCCAATAATTTTTCTTAGAATTTGAAACCATTCTAGGCTATTTTGAACAAGATCTTTCACATTGGGTCCTTATTAAGGTTTTAGGATGGTTTTAAATAGGTTTTGGTGTTAACAATTATTCATAAATAACTTCCCCTTAAATCTAAAACCAATGCCTAGAGATTTTAGCTATGACCCTTCCTCATCTCTTCTTAATAGCTCAGGTTCTCATGAAAAGGTTACACATGCCAATGAATGTATAAAAATGGTTCTTGGGTCTTGAGACCTCATTTTGTTTACTCGAGAAGGCCTAAAATAGTGTTTCATGAAATTTAATTCAAACCATGACCTCAAACTTTGTGAAAATGCCTAAAACAACTTATCTTACCTTTTACATGCTCACATATGCATACTTGCCTCGAAATCTAAACATCATGCCTCATTAGGCTAGGTAGGGTCTAAAAGAGGTCTAGGTGTAGGCTTAGTCTGAAGGTCCTACCCCTATAGGCACACTCAAAAACTCTCAATAATGATTCAATGCATTACTATCATGCTCAAATAGTGCCAAACTACCTTCTCATGCCTGTGTTCATTCATTTCCATGCACATATCTCTTCATGTCATGACTAGGCCCATGACTAGGATTCTTATGAAACTTTGACATCAATGACATATACCATCATACAACCATAAGGCATTATTTACCTTTGAATTATCTTTCATGATAACACTCTCTCTTTGTCCCTTACCACATTACCACAGCCAACTAGGTTTAGTCACCTTTGACATCAATGACAATGCTCAACAATCTCCCCCTTTGTCACTGATGGTAACCACTCTTAGAAAATTTTCTCAACAAGAAACTTATCCCTCATTCTAAACTTTCTCCCCCTTTTAAAAAAATGACAAAGTGATGTTTGTAACTTCTTAGATCACACCTCTCACAACCAAAACACTTAACATACAGTATTATGAGTTTATGAGGCACAATACAAACATGCTTCCCTATCTCCATGCATACCTTCTCAACGCAACTCACCTGCACTTGGAGATAATGAATCACCTAATTAGCTCCCCCTAAGCACTTGACTCCCTTAGTGACTTCTAGGGGTTGGAACTACACCCTATTCCTATCTTAGGTGTTCAAATGTTGCCTTTGGAATTGGCTTGGTCAAAATGTCTACAATATGATATTGTGTAGAAACATATTTAAGTTTAACACTTTGTACACTTACCTACTCTCTTAGGTAATGATACCTAATGGGAATATGCTTAGTCATTGAGTGCATAATAGAATTATTTGAGATGCTTATAGCACTTGTATTATCACAATAGATAAGGCTAGGACTATCATACTCGACCTTATAGTCTTTTAAGGTCTGTCTCATCCATATGACTTGAGTACAACATGAAGTTGTTTCAATGTAATCAGACTCATAAGTGAATAATTCCATTGATGGTTTCTTATTGCTTATCCATAAAACTAGGCACCCACCTAAGAAGAAAGGTCTTCTACTAGTACTCTTCCCATCATCTAGACTTCCTACCTAGTTTGTATCTATATAGGCTATCAAATTGAACTCCTTGTTCTTTGGATACCACAATCCAAACTCCATAGTCCCCTTGAGATACCTAAGTATCCTTTTTACTACTTTCAGATTATTTTCCTTTGGGTTTGCTTGAAACCTTCACATAATACCTACCTCTTGCATGATGTTAGGTTTAAAGGTAGTAGTAGACAACAAACTTCCAATCATTGACATGTATGATGTCTCATTGACCGTTGGAGATTCATCTTCCTTGGTAAACTTAATCCCTATGATCATAGGTGTGATAACAACCTTGAAATATTCCATCTCAAATTTATTCAACATCTATATTATGTACTTGGATTGTGAAATGAATATAATTTTTTTAAATTGAATGATTTGCAACCCAAGAAAGACTGGTAGTTCTCCCATAATGGACATCTCAAACTCCTTCATCACCTTTGTAAAAGTTTTAGTCATGTTCTCATTATTTCCATAAAATATGATGTCATCCACATAGACAACTACAATCAACTGATGGTCATATTTTATCTTTATGTACATATTACTACCTACAACTCTTCTTTTGAATCCTTGGTCCAATAGATATGTGTCCAATCTAGCATACCAAGCTCTAGGAACTTGTTTTAGACCATAAAGAGCCTTTTTCAATCTACAAACATAGTCCTTGTCACTTGATAGTGATATAACCTCAGGTTTCTCTATGTACAGCTCTTCTTCCAAGTTCCCATTCAAAAAGATAGACTTGACATCCATTTGGTACGCCTTGAACCCTTTGAATCCTATATATGCTAGAAATAATTTGATGGCTACTAATATTTCTAATAGAGCAAAGGTTTCCTCAAAGCCTACCCCTTATACTTGGGCATACCGATATGGCCTTGTTCCTAGTGACTTATCCATATTCATTTAACTTGTTTCTAAACATCCATTTAGTGTCAATGACATTCTTGTCTTTAGGCCTAGGAACTAGTTTCCAGGTTTCATTCTTTTCTATTTTGTCTAACTCCTCATTCATATCACCTATCCAAAACTTGTATTTGATTCCTTCTACAAGGTTCGTAGGTTCAATATTAGACAATAGAAAAACATTCTCTTGATTTAGGTTACTTACCAACCTTCTTATTTTTTGCTTACCCGCATCTTTGTTACCAATTATTTATGATTTAGGATGATCTCTTTGAATCTATCTTGAGGGACATTTTGATTCTTGTCTTTCCTCAACTTCTTCCTCCTCATCAATCTCTATTATTTCCTTTTAATTCTTGAAGTCTAGATTCTATGATATATCCTTTGATTATGAGTGTGATTTCTTTGTCTCATTAATCTTCACATTGGTGCTTTCTACTATTTTTTGTAACCTCTTTTTATAACATCTATAGGATGAGCTTACTAATGAATACCCCAAGAACATACCTTTATCATACCTAGAATCAAACTTACCTAAGTATTACTCATCTATTTTGATGAAGCATTTACTTCTAAACACTCTAAAGTATTTCATATTAGCAGGTCTACCTTTACATAGTTCATAAGGGGTCTTCTTGTCATTAGTCCTTATCTATCCTCTATTCGATATGTAGACTACAGTGCTCACCATCTCTCTCCTATATCCATAATCTAACCTTAACTCTTTTAGTATAGTTATTACCATCTCTTGAACTATCCTATTCTTTCTTTCCACTACTCCATTCTAATAAGGCATCCTAGATATTGAGAACTATCTCCTTATACCATATACCTCATAGAAGTCATCAAACTCATTAGACCAAAACTCTCATCCTCTCTCAGATCTTAGGCACTTGATCTTCCCATTCTTCTCATTATCAAAAAGATCCTTGAACTTGTCAAGATCTTCTGACTTTTCTTTCAAGAATGTTACCCATGTCATTCTTGTGTAGTCATATATGAGTAACATGACTTTGGATTCTTTTAAGCCCACAGAGATCAATGTGTATTAACTCCAAAGTTCTTGTAGTAGAGTAATCTTTGGACTTGAACCTTCTTCTAGTCTACCTACCATGTTGACATGGATTACAAAGTAAAGGCATGTTCTTTATAAACTCCTTAGAGCTTATCTTAAACAGATTATCAAAGTTTAGGTGACCTAAACTTATGTGCCATATCCAACTCTCATCCATCTTGCTCATAAAGCATATCTCCTTCTTGATCTCATTTAAGACATATAGATTGTTCTCAGTCCTCTTAGCATTGGTAATTAGCCTTCCTAATTTGGCTCTTCTTATATCACATCTTCTGTCATGAAAATTTAGTGTGTGTCCTTGGTTACACATTTGAATTACACTAAGTAGGTTATGTTTCAAACCTTCCACATATAACACTTTCTTTGTTTTGGTCCTCCCATTGTCTAAACTTAATACACCCTTGCCAGCTATATTGGCATGTGTGTTATCTCCAAATCTCACTATACCTACAACATTATTCTTCAATGAGATTAACTTGATCTTGTCTCCTATCATGTGACTTGAACAATCACTATCTATATGCCATTTCATGATTTCATCTTGAATGTGAAAGGCAGTCTTAGCTAGCATATATTCTTCATCTTTAGTCTATTTTTCCTCCTTCACCTTGTCCACATGGTATAACTTCTTGATCCACCTCTCAATTGTATGACTATATACCATTTTGTCTTGATTGGCCTTCATCATATGCCTCATCTTGTATTCCCTTGCAATATATCCTCTTTATCACAATTATAACATAGTATTCTCTTCTACTAGTGTAATGGACATTCACCTTATTCCTCCATGAGTAATTGATTTTTTCATAGTGTTTACAATCCATAGCTCTATGTCCATATTGATTACATGAGAAATAATAACCATTGAATGAGTTTACATACCTTGTATATTTGAGTTTTAATGATACATCTCTACCTTTTTTGTCTTTTAAAAGGTTCAGGTTCTTCTTGAATTATTGATGACCAACATGAGTCTCAAATTTTAGAGCTTTTGCATAAGTTTTTAATTTGTCAGTATTGTTCTTTGAGGTCTGACTCTCCTTGTTCTCCTTTTGATCATCTTTGAACCCAAGACCTATCTTTTCATGTGGAGACCTTTGACTATTCAAAATATCACCAAGAATTTTAGTACTCTTTTCAAATTTTTTATGTGTATTCAACTTAACTGTTGTCTGATCCAATTCTACCTTCAAGGACTCCATTTCAATTACCAACTTGATGCATTATTCCTCCTTGGTCTTAAGACAAGCAGTGATAATTTCAATCTGAGTTTCCAACTATTTAATAATCTCCTCATGTTTATTGGTGTTGTTGCTTAGTTTCTCTTCAAAGAGATTGATATGTTCCTCATAAATCTTGACCAATGATCTCAATTTTTAGCTCTTCCTTATTTGGAAATTTGACTCCTCTAGAGCACTTACCAATTCTTCCTCAAGGTTCACTTCAGCCTTTTCTTCATCTGATTCTTCATCATCCATAAGAATTTTCCCTTTTGAACAACCCTCATTGTCTATTTGTATAGTCATGAATAAGGTTACATTGTTATCATGATCATTACAATCATCATCACTATCAAATGTGCTTGTGTCACTTAAATCAGATGAGTTACTATCTTTTTTGGTATAGAAACTTCTCTTGTTCTTGAATGATCCTTTCTTACCTTCATACTTCTTGAAACCCTTTTTGCTCTTGTTAGATTTATAGAAATTTTTATAATCATTATGATGTTCATCATGTTCTCCATCATGCTTAGTCTTATCTTTGTTAGGACATTTAAATTCAAAGTGACCAATCTTACCACAGTTAAAGCATTTTAAAGGCAACTTACCCTTATACTTACTTGATCCTTTTCTTAGTTTTCTGACAAATATGGCTTTATCCTGTCATCATCAATGTTTATGTCAACATCATCCTTGGATTTCTTACCTTGTGACTTCTTCTCAGCTTTGAATTCAACTTCCTTCTTGGAAGGTCTTCTATCACTTGTTCTCATTTTATAGGCAGTCAAGATGTCATGAAGCTCATCCATTTGTAGTATGTTAAGATCTTTGATCTCCTCCACAATAGACACGTTTAAATTAAACTTAGATGTCAGGGATATTAATAAATTTTGAACTATAGTTGATTCTTCTAATTTATTTCCTAGACCTCTGATGACATTTACCATTTAATCTACTCTCAATAGGTAATATGCAATGTTTTCATCTTCCTTCATTCTTAGGCTTTCAAATTGCCTTCAATGAGTCTACAACTTTGCCAACTTAACTTTGGTGTCTCCTTCATATATGGTGTATAAATTTTCCCAAATCCCTTTGGTTGTGTCATAATGCATGACCTTTATAAATTCTACCTTTGAAATACCACACATGATGGCATTCATTGCATTAGAGTTGTTCTCACTTGCCTTCTTGCATGACGCATCAGTTGGTGGTATAGAAGGTGGAGTAAATCTGTGAAAAATAGATTTCCATATGTCATAATCGAAGGACATTAGATAAGTCTTCATTAGGATTCTTGAAAATTCATAGTTATTCCCACTAAAGAGGGGATCCTTATTGGTTGATAAGCCTCCTTGTACTTGATGACTAGACATGTTTGCACTTCTAGGATCTCCTTTAAGTTGTTAGACCTAATTCAAAGGACCAAGATATGATACCAATTATTGGAAGCACAATCACTAAGGAGGGGTGAATCAATGTTTAAAAACTTTCTTTCACATGTACTTTAACATTCCTTGAACTATCAAAGCAATACAATGGTATAACAATGTGTAAAGATCATTCACATGAGCATAATATAAGAATATGCACATATGAGTGGGAAACCCTCAAGGCTAAGAAAACCCACTATGATCCCTGAAAATGGACTAAATTCCTATGAAAATAAAATAATAAATTATATTGATCACCAACTCAACTTGGAGCACCAACCCCAATACAGTCAAGCACCCACTTGACTAGGTTTTAGAAGCACCTACTTGTAAGGAAGCACCAACTCCCTAAGTGACTCAGCACCAATTCATCCACCTCATCAATTTTGGTTACCATACCTCTAATCTAATAGTTTTGTCTCATTTCAAGACCTCTTTCTTCTTTTCTAAGTAATATTTTATTCGCTTAAAAAATCCATACATCCAAATAGGCTTAAATTGCCTTGTATATATATTATACTCATGGTTACACACCACTTAGTCAGCCATAGACCTTCAACCTCTTAGGTCAGAAATATAATAGGTATTATAACACTTTATAATCTAATTAAAATGAACTTTGGACCCCTTTTGGTTTGCAACAACTCAATTAGGCTTCATTTCTCTTTTAGGCCTCATGGAGACCTAATTACATTAGGTCTTTATTCTTAGCGTCAAAGCTTGATTCTCTTGGGCCCAGATGGCTTTATCTAAAAAATAAAAACCATACAATCACTTAGCATAATACCTCTACTAACCTCCTCCATTTTTAATTAGACCTATGTCTTTTTTTCATACCATGAAAGATCCTTTAGGACCAACAGCCTTATTAGGCATATGTACCTTAAAAGTCTGTCTTTCAAAAATGAAGCTTAAACACTCTTAAGATATTGAAATATAAAAGATAAAACATGTAGTTAGATTATCCATGACCTTAGGGTCATTACCAAATGGTTGGAATACTCTCACTCAGGAGATAAAGGCTCAAGAACATCTCTGTAACTTACTCAAAACTACCAGTTTACCTCAAAGACCAGTCATGGTGACTTAGACCTCCAACACTTGTGTAGACACTTTTCATGATTCCTGATATATGTAAATGGTCTTGTGACATATATGTACCATTATAAAATGAAAAATTCATATGGTATGATGTTAAATACTAGTCTTACAAACCAATTTCTTGACCCTATATCACACAGTCGTATTTGAACCACACATGTTATTTTGTGAATAAATTTTCACCATATTCACTGACCTCAAAAATGTCTTGAAAGAATAAAAATGAATTAAAATTCATAAATAAACTCTTCATGTACTTGGTTTCATCAATCTGACATGCTTAGACCCTCAAGTCCATCTTCTCATCTTTGGTTGGGTTTTTCACTGTTCATGCCATTAGATCTATTTGCAATTGTCTAACATGGATGACCAACTTAGCACACTTGAAGGCTGGAACCTATCCATAAAATATCATGGACACGTAGTATGAGTCTCTATTTTCTTCTCCCATTCATTTTATTTTCTTGACCAATGCAATGTTTGAGAGCTACAATAACTTCTTGACAAATAAGCATGTATCTGTGCATTTTCTCTCTCATTTGACTAACCATCACCACCTAGAGGTACCTGAAAGAGTTGAATACATGATTTAATATTTTATCTAGGAATTTGAAACCATTCTAAGCTATTTTAAACAAGATATTTCCCATCAAATCCTTATTAGGGTTTTAGGAAGGTTTAACATAGGTTTTGGTGTTAATGATTATTCATAAATAATTACCCCTTAAATCCAAAACCAATGCCTAAATATCTTAGCTATGACCCGTCCCCATCTATCCTTAACATCTCAAGTTCTCATGCAGTGGTTACATTTGCCATTAAATGTCTGAAAATGCTTTTCAAGTTTTGAAACCTCATTTTGTGAACTCGAGAAGGCCTAAAACAATGTTTCATGTAATTTCCCTCAAACCATGACCTCAAACTTTATGAACATGCCTAAAAAAATTATCTTACCTTTTCCCATGCTCACATATGCATACTTGACTTCAAATATGATCTTCATGCCTCATTAGGCCAAGCAAGGTCTAAGAGAGGTCTAGGTGTAGGCTTAGTTTGAAGCTCCTACCCCTATAGGTGTAATGTACCTAGAGGGGTATAAGAGGATAGAGAATAATCCCACATGCATTAGCATATGGAGATAGATAAGTAGGAAATAATATAAGTATAGGAGTATATGGTGTTATAGAGTTTCCAAGAATAGTATTTGTAATATAGCCATGCTCTAAGGATGTATTCCCCTCAAAGTGGCTCACAATATAGAAGTTCTATATCATGGGCCACTTTGAGGGGGATGCCTCCTTATATCATGGCTCTATTAAAAATAGTCTTCTTGGATACTCTATAACACCATATACCCCTATACTTATACTATTTCCTACATATCTCTCTCCATATGCTAATGCATGTGGGATTATTCTCTATCCTATTATACCCATCTAGGTACATTACAATAGGCTCACTCTAAAACTCTCAAGAATGCTTCAATGTTTTTCTCTCATGCTCAAATAGTGCCAAACTACCTTATCATGCCTATGTTCATTCATTTCTATGCACATACCTCTTCATGTCATGACTAGGCTTCTTATGCAACTTTGACATCAATGACTTTTACCATCATGCAACCATAAGGCATTAGTTGCCTTCAAAATCTCTCTCTCTTGACTTCAAATTCTCTCTTGACTTCAAATTCTCTTTCATGACAACACTCTCTCTTTGTCCCTTGCCACATTACACACTGCCAACTAGGCTTAGTTACCTTTGACATTAACCTCATGAAAGATTCACCTTTGACATCAATGACAATACTCAATAATAAGAGCACTCATGGACCTTCATTATTAGTCAAGACATTCATGCAAATAGTAAGGAGACAAAAAATTTATATTTTATAGGTTGTTGGAGATAGAATCTAATAGAAGGTTCTCTCTTTTACTTTTGAATTTTAGATCACTTTCATTTATAGAACTGACTTCAAGCATAATTTATAGTTAGCAAGATGATCACAAAAAAAAATATCCACCCTTATTTGAGTTAATTTAATGTAAATGCACACACCCACACACATTAAAGCGTGGCATTTTGTAGACACCTAATTTTGGTCCAAGCTTTGTAATTGCTATGTCATTTTTTTTAATGCATGTGGAGCATGGGTTCATATTAGGCTCATATTGGCACTTTTTCTTGTGTTTATGTCTCTCTAATATTCTTTATGTGGTCATATGTTCTTCATATTCTTATGGTTTTCTCTCTTCTCCATGTTTTATGTATCATGAGATCCTTGTGTTTCTTCTTCTTATTTGTGAATTGTCATTTTTCAGTATCATAATAGTTCCAATATTGGTCCAACCTCTATCAAAATGTTTTAATATTGGTCACCATGCTTTTTTGGGCCATTTGGCCTTTGGGTATAAGTTGCCATTATTTCCCCCCTATTTTGTTAAATTTTTATATAATTTATCTATGTTGATTTGTGCGCCAATATGTCCTTAATTTGAATTCAATAATTATATACACACATAGGTAACCTAAGGCATTTCATAAGAGATATATCAATCATATCCTATTACAATTATAATGAAGACATCAAGCTATCACATCTATTAATTTTATTTTACTACATTTAATCATTGTCGTTGCATACTTGTACCAAAGAAAGAATTAGTGAAATATCATATAGATCTCACCCTACTTGTATTACATCTTATATCCTAGGGATAAGGGATGGGATTATCATATACATAGATTTGAATGTTGACATGTACAATTGTTGATTTCAATCTTGTCACAAAGTAGGGGGCTGACTAAGGTAGGCCCCTAAAAATTGAATCCAAATTTTTATGTCTTTGTAAAGTCTTCTTGGCATGGATTAGGGATTGAGCAAAGGGGGATATTTTAGATAGTATTGTGCATCTATTTATAAATCTAGGAAAATTTTCTAATAGGTAACTACTATAAATAGGTTCACAAAGTTTCAGACCTGTGTATCCATTATCATAATAAACCTATAACTTTCAAGAAATTTTTTCACTATCGAGATAGTATGATACTAGATTGTCACTATTGGGACAATTCAATAGTAAACTTTCATTATTATAGGGTATGATATTGATCACATTCATGAAACTTGATCATATTTCTGGATCTTCTTCTACAATGATTCTCAAGATATAAGGGAGTCTAAAATCAAATATGTTGAATCCCATAAACACCCTTGTTAATTATCAATTATTCTAGATGCTTTTATTCTATACTCCTCCCATCCACATTCCCCTCACCTCCCCTGGCCTCTTACCCCTACTTTAGCACATAGATAGGTCTTTATTTATATATTTTATTGTATTTAGATCATATTTGCCTATGTTCCCTATTTTGATGGATTAGTGTACCTTTACTTAGTGTAATATACTTTGTGCACTTTTTCATCAAAACACTATCTATAAAACATTGCAACTATACCTAATCAAAGATATTCAAATAAAACAATAAATTATACCTAATTTGCAATGAATAATATTATAAAATAAACCATAAATGAAAAGAGGGAGTTTACAAAATTATCCATAATTTGTCACAAATATAGAAGAAAACATCAAAAATAGATAATGGCAAATAACTTTAGACAATGAGGCGAACAAAACCATGGAAACTTGTTACAAACAAAGACAAGTTTTAAGAGTGCATTATATTAGTAGAGTGAAGATGATATTGGGAATGTTGGTTATTTGTGTATAAATATAGATTTTTAAAATCTGATTTCATGATCATGTTCTTTTGTTTTAAGGCTTGAAAAACCTCACTCACTTTTCTTGAATTTTGTGCAAGTCTTTAGGTAATTGATCTCCTAATATATAACCCTAATAAGTCATCACAAACCAATAAAAACAAGGGATTGATTGGGAGGCATGTGTTATCCATCCATTTTATTAGGCCCCTAAGTTGGAACACATTTTGAAAACAACACTCAATGCAATTTAATAAGCAATTAGTGCATGCAAATCCTTATGTTATATGACTTTTCGTACTAGGATAAATAAGTAGCAAAAGGAGAAAAATGCTTCAAAGTTTGCTTCAATTTTACTCTAAATACTTGAATTCTTGAACAAATCACAATATATGTATTCAATTAATGCATGACTCTTCCTTCACAAATTTCATTGTTCTATATGCACTAATGTTGTTGTGTATTTATAGATTTGTAAAATTTAAATTAGGATGAAATTGACACACAGGGAAACACATAATAGGGGGGAAAAGCTAACAAAAATGGAACACTAGAGGCACAAAAGACCCAAAACAAGTGTTACAAAGACACACACCAAAACTATATATAGTACGGTCATGGTGCCCCAAAATTGTAAATTGTACGGTCTTAGGCAACAGGCCCAAAACCTAAAAAACAAGGAAAAGAGGAGACAAAAATAAAAACAAAGGGAACAAGATGCATAGAGCCAAAACATGGGGGGAAATGTGTCAATAAGAACCTAGTCGGAATAAAAATTAAAAAACACACAAGTACCCTAGAATAATGTAATTCTACAACTAATAATTACTCGTGTACAACTCCTTATATTCAAAAAGATCTCCACTAGTTTAATATTCAAGATAATAATATCATGTTTAGAAACCTCCAAACAACTACAATACCTGAAGGTATGCAATTCAGGTGCTATTGGGGGAAGGAAAATCATAACATATAGCCTTTAAGTTACAGGTATCACATAAATAACTACCAAAAGTTCAAAAAAGTCTATAAAACATGACATTGGAATATTTATAATGTTAGTTTTGGAGAGATACAAAAATTAGAAAGAAAAGATGGATCAAATTTGTTACTAAGGTTTACTATTAATTGTGGTTATGAAACAACCTCAGCTTTGTGGTTCAACTGTTGTTTAAGTAGGGTAGGTTCTGAGTCACACCAAGTGGTGAAGGGGTAAGTGCCTACCTCATCTTTATAGTTCAATTATTGATTAAGTAGGGCAAGTTCTAAGTCATACCAAGTTGCAAAGGAGTAAGTGCCTACATGCTAAATGGGTTCCCAACTTTAAAAACAACATAAATTTTATTATAACTCTTTTGGATTAGTTATGGGTAGAAGCTCTAATCTCACTTTGCACTTTTCAATCAATCTTGAAAATAAAAAATTAGGTCCTAATTGGTTAGGATATTTAACATACCCAAATGAAATCAACAAAAACAACTATGTTTCTATGAGCATTTAAACAAAAACATCAAAATTCATGTAAACCATGAATTCCCTGCTCATGTAAACCATGAATTCCTTGCTTATGTAAACCATGTGATCCCTGATCTTTAATTTTTGGTACAATCCAGAATCAAATTTATATATTCTTTACTTGGGTGTCAATTTTGTTAGAAATATGATTGTCATTTATGTCAAAAGGGACATTATGAGAATGTCATCAATGTTCAAGACTCAATATGGTTATTAGAGGGTATGCAAAGGATCATATCAGAGGTCAAAAATGATTGGAATGCTTGTGTGCATGATTGAAATTCATCCAGTTCCTCATATTGATCATCTAGACATTTGGGGTCTATGACAGAAAAGATGAAAAGGAATTTTGATGACATCACCATTACCATGTGAGACTGAGTTTGGGGGATATGGTGACATGATTATGATCACATTAGTCCCTAGCAGTTATGCGTTGAATCCTAGGTCATGCGATGTAGCGCGATATAAGATATGCTTGATCTAAGTTGGGCTCTAAGCCATTTTGATAGTGTTTTCCAACACTTAGTCAAAATAATAGATTTTAAGAAATAGATGAACAAAAAATTTCATGATGTCATATCTTGCACGCATGAAGAATTCAAAAGCAAATGACTATATGGATGATTAATCAAATAGATGCATTTTAAAGCTGAGCCAATTCAATAGAGACCCTCTAATCATGGTGCCAAAGGCAAGATTAACTACCGACATTTAAATTCATGTCCAAACAAATGGTTAGTTGTAGGAGCATGCAGTAACTTGTGTATAATATCTATATCTCAACACAGTCAAAAATATTGATCGATCCAATAGATCAAATCTACATTTATGAGCTTGCGCATAAAAACTTAATTCTAATAGATACTGTAGATAGTAAAGAGATTTGCAATTATGGTGGGATGCATGGAATCGAGACGTGGGAAACTTACAATCTAAATTATAATGAACTAAATTCCATAATTGGTATGATGTACTAATGGTCTGAGTGTGAACACATAGAATAAATGGAACCCTAGATCAATTGTATAAATATATAATATGTAGGAGAAAAATGTGTGTGTGTCAAATAGAAAATTAAAAAAAGGGACACTGAACTAGAGGGGGCAGAGAAGAGCAGAGTGGTTGGCGAAGCCAATGAATTATGTCAAATAGAGACATATCTAGACACAGGACCAGAGGAATAGAGAGGAAAAAAGGCACAAAGAGAATGTGCAAAGTATGATCAATTGTAGATTACACCTGTAACAAAGAATCAAGATCTAAATTCATGTATAAATCTAATTTATAAACTGAAGTTGTAGATCCATAGAAAAGTCTGATAGGTTGGTGCCATCTAAAATTAGGTTGTGGGTGCTTAGATTAGGGAGTAGGTGCTTCCTTAGAGTTGGTGCTCTTAAATCAAGGGATTGGTGTCTCCTTAGGATTGGTGTCCTTAAATATTGTAACCAGTGAGGTTTGCTAATAAGGCTTTGAATCGTGAGGCTAGATTAGAACAGTAGTTTCTAGCATCTATTCTCATCAAGTTTTTTTGGGGTTTTCCACATATAAATTTTGTGTCATGTATATTTATATTTGTATGATCTCTACATATTTTATTTGATCTGCATATATCTTTTAATCTGTTCTAAAATGTATTAAAGGAATAGTTTTAATTCATATACCGATTCAGCCCCCCTCTTAGTATCTAGTTGTGTTCCAACAATTGGTATCAGAGCCACATGTTCTTAATAAAAGCTTAATCAGCTCAAGTAGATCTTGGAAGGAGAACACATATGGCTAGTCAAGAAAGATCTTCATCAAATAAAGCACCTCTCTTTGATGAATCTATGTATTCTAGAGCATTAGAATGGAAGCATACTTATTCTCATTAGGGTTTGATGTATGGATGTCTATAGTAAATGGATACACAATCCCTGATACAACTCCCACTAATCAGGCTGCCAAGAAGGCATATGAGATCAATGCTAAGGTAAAGAATGTTATTCTTTGTGGACTGTCAAACTCAGATTTTGTCAAAGTGATGCAGTGTCAAAATGCTCAAGATATCTAGAATGAACTGAAGAGCATCTATGAAGGAGATGATAAGGTAAAGTGGGCAAAGTTATAAAATTACAAAGGCAAGTTTGAGAGTCTTAAGATGAATGAAGAGGAAAATATTGCAGACTACCTCTTCAGAGTAGATGAAATAGCCAATGCAATCAGGGGCCTTAGAGAAGAAATGAAAGAGTCAATCATTTTCAAAAAAGCCTTAAGATCTTTGCCATCAATAGATGATTCTAAAATCTCTACAATAGAGGAAGCCAAAGATTAGATAAACTCATTGTTGATGAGTTGCATGGAACCTTTATAGCTTATGAGATGAGAATGAGAGAGGTAGACACTTTCAAGAGAGAAGTTGCATTCAAAGTTTCCAAGCAAGTAAAAGCAAAAGCATCCTCATCTGCAACTGAGGAGAATGATGAAGAAGAAGCCAACTTTGTCAAAAGATTAAAAAGAGGATCTAGAAAGTATAGATGTAAGTTACCCTTCAAATGCATTAATTGTGGTAAAGTAGGATATTTTACTACTAAATGCCCTAATAATAAAAAGGATAACTCTGAGAAAGTAGAGAATAGAAAAAAGGTAAAACCCTACTATCCCAAGAACTTCTTCAGAAACAAGTAAGATATATACATAAAAGAAGACAATGATTCAATGGATGACAGTGATAGTTCCAATGATAATCATGACTGTGCTTTTGTGGTTGAGGAAAAGGAAGTCCTATTCATGACAATAGAATCAACTTCTTTGGATCAAGAAGTTGAAGAGGCTAAAATAATAGAAAATGTAGTCAATTGAACTACAATCTAAATCTGATGAATGTATGAAGCTTGAAGCAAAAATAGTGGCCTTGAGAAAAGAGATTGAGAAAGCCAAATGTCAACTAGACAAAAGTTTAAAGTTGATAGGAGGATCAGACATTATTGATTAACAGATCAACTCTCAAAATCCCTCAAAAGAGAGATCAGGTCTTCGCTATGAAAAGGGAAAGAGTTCCACTATTAGTACATCTGCTAACCTATATGAAAATTTCAAAGCAAAAGGAGAATTAGGGACAAAGAAAGAGAAAGCTTGCAAGGACACAAAGACAGACTCAAACATAGCTGATGTGAATAAAGTTGAAATTGAAAAGAAGCTTGAAGAGAAGAAGAAGACAAAGGTAGTTGATGTTGATGGATACACCAAGGTGAGAAACTTAAATAAGCCACAGCTCAGAAGGGTTCCTCATGATGCACCAAGAAATGATATGACTAGGTGTTTCTCATCTTTTTATGGGTATTGTTATAGTTGTAATCATTTTGGTCATAAGGCTAGTAATTGTAGAGTTGTACCTACAAGGAGAAGCAATTTTGTAAGCAAAAATTCATTTTCACCCTTGTTAGATACAAATGTAATGTGTTATAATTGCAATAACTTTGGTCACATAGCTAAACATTGTAGAACTAGATTTTTAAGATCAAAAGTACACAATGTAAAGAAAGGCATGCCTCTCAGTGTAAACACAGGTTCACAAATTTCTAAAAAGAATCTAAATAAGAAACTCAAGGATGTGTGGAGAATGAAAAATTAATCCATGATTGCTCAAACTGCACTACATGCTAAAGAGCAGAATTTATGGGTGATAGATAGTGGTTTCTCAAAGCATATGACTGATGATAAGAGCAAGTTCACCAAATTGAAAAAATGTAAGGAAGGATTTGTCAGTTTAAGAAACAAGACAATAGTAAAGATCAAAGGTAAAGGAACCTTGAACATAGATGGTAAACTACCTACACATAATGTCCTTTATATTGAAACATAATTTGCTTGATGTCAGCCAAATGTGTGATGATGGATATAAGGTCACATTTGATGCAAAATGATGCAAGTTAAAGAGATCTATAAGAATAGTTGTAGAAGGAAAAAATATTGAAAATAATATCTATAGTCTTGTTGAAGGAAATGGAAATAGCTGCCTGATAGGAAAGGTTGATGAAATTTGGTTGTGGCATAAGAGAATGGGTCATGTCAACTTTGATAATCTGATCAAAGTGAGCTCAAATGTGTAAGATACATGCCCAAGATAACCAAACCTGTAGATACTACTTGCAAGGAATGTCAACTAGGCAAGCAGATAATGGTCAATTTCAAACAAAAGAGTATGCAACTACAAAGTCTCTACAATTAGTTCATACTGATCTTTGTGGTCCTACCAAGACAAGAGAATCTAAAAGAGAAAGGTACTTCATGTTATTTGTAGATGACTACTCAAGAATGACATGGGTAACTTTTTTGAAGGATAAGTCACAAGCCTTTGATAGATTCAAGATATTTAGAGTCATGGTTGAAAATGAGATTGGACAAAAAATTAAATGCTTAAGATTTGATAAAGGTGGATAATTCACCTTAAATGAATTCATAGAATATTGTAAAAAGCATGGGATCAAAAGGCATTACTCTACAGCAAGGACTCCACAGCAGAATGGAGTTGTTGAAAGAAAGAATATAATAATCAAGGAGATGGCTAGAACAATGTTAAAAGAGGCCAAGTTACTTGATGGATACTGGAGAGAAGCAATCCAAATAGCAATATACATCTTGGACATAGTTCAACTGAGGGTAAATAGTGACAAAACTCCCTATGAGCTATGGTATGGAAAGCCTACCTCTGTTCAGTACTCCAAATGTTTGAAAGCAAATGCTACATTATAAAAAAGGAAGACAAACTGGAAAGCTTTGAATCAAGATGTGATGAAGAAATATTTCTTGGTTATTCCACTCAAAGCAAATCCTTTGTATGTGACAATAAAAGGCTACACAAGATAGTGGAGAGCATCAATGTCAAGGTTGAAGAAGGCATAAAACATGTTGAACCTGACAAGGAAATCAATAATGAAGAGTTAGATCTTGAAGAAGCAGATAGTGAAGAGGTTGAGGAAAAGAATGAAAAAACACCTCCAAGATTTGTTCAAAAGGATCATCCTAAAGAGCAGATAATTGGAAATAAGAATGAAGCAGTTCAGACAAAGAAAAGCGCTACAATGAATAAGGAGCAAGTAAGTTTTGCTCTAATGTCTGAAATTGAGCCTAAGAGCTATGTTGAAGCCAACAAGGATGAGAATTGGGTAAAAGCCATGGAAGAAGAATTGAGCCAAATTGAAAAGAACAAAACTTAGCAATTAGTTTCAAGACCCTCAAACAAGAATGTGATAGGTACAAAATGGGTCTATAGAAACAAGCTAAATGAAGATGGAGATGTTATAAGGAATAAAGCAAGATTGGTGTGCAAGGGATATGCACAAGTTAAAGGCATAGAATTTGAGGAAAAATTTGCTCCAATTGCTAGATTGGAAGCTATAAGAATGTTTCTAGCATTTTTTGTTTATAAAAAGTTCAAAGTCTATCAAATGGATGTCAAGTCAGCTTTCTTGAATGGAAACCTAGAAGAGGAAGTCTGTATTGAACACCCAGAATGTTTTAAATTGTCATATGAATAAGATTATGTGTGCAGATTGAAGAAAGCACTATATGGTCTGAAATAAGCACCTAGAGCATGGTATTCAAGATTGGACCAATATCTGCAACAACAAGGTCTCGACAAAAGATGTGCAAATAGTAATCTATACTTCAAATCAGAAGGTGAGCATATGTTGTTTATGTAGATAACATCATCTTTAGTGGTAGTAATAATAAAATAGCAAATAATTTGCTGCGCAAATGCAAAGTGAATTTGAGATGTCTATGCTAGGAGAACTTTCATTCTTCCTTGGTTTACAAATAGCACAATCTAATGAAGGGATATTCATATCCCAAACCAAGTATGCAAAGGAGATGCTCAATAAATTTGGAATGGAAGATAGCAAATCAGTTAGTACTCCTATGATAACTAGATGCAAGTTGAGCAAAGAGGATGAGTCACTTGATGTAAATTAGACTATGTATAGATCAATGATAGGTAGTTTGCTATACCTAACTGCATCAAGACCAGATATCATGCAAGCAATGTGCATGGTTGCTAGATTTTAGGCTGATCCTAAAGAGTCACATGTCAATGTAGTGAAAAAGATCTTAAGTCACATCAAGAGCACAATTGACTATGGCCTATGGTACCCTACAAGTGAAGATTTCACTTTGATAGCATATACAGATGTTGGTTGGGCAAGAAGTGTATATGATAGAAGAAGCACTAGTGGTGGTGCATTTGTTCTTGAAAATAGAATTGTTTCATGGCTGAGCAAAAAACAAGAATCAGTTACTCTTTCTATAGCAGAAACAAAGTATGTAGCAACAGTGGCATGTTGCACTCAAGTCTTGTGGATGAAGCAAACACTCAGGGACATCAAGGTTGAGTACAAATCACCTATTTATATTCTTTGTGATAATTCAAGTGAAATAAATATATCAAAGAATCTAGTGATGCATTTTAGAACCAAGCACATATCAATCAAGTATCACTTATTAAGAGAAAGGATTTCAGATCAAGAGGTCACAATAGAATATGTGCCAACTAAGGACCAGATTGTAGACATATTCATCAAACCTCTTCCCAAGGAACAATTTGAATGTCTGAGACAGAAGTTGGGAGTGGTGGCTCCTATACCACATCAGTAAATACTAGTGATAGGGCATGAGTCCAGGGGGAATCTCATGGAAGCTTTATTAATCCCTAGAAGAAAAGAGAAAAGTTAACTCAGGTATGTGTACTTTTAAAAATTACTAATGAGTTGAAAGTTGTAGATTCTTGGACAAACTCCTTTATTTGATAAAGGGGGATAAATATTTGGACATACAATCAGCTAAAGTCCCTTTGCCATTAATGACAAAGGAGGAGAAAAGGTGTAAATGCTCTCTGTGAGTGAAGAAGAGCAAAATGCTCTTTACAAAATTTTGGAGAAAAAGTGCAAATGTCAAAGAAGAAGCAAAGCAAGTGTCCAAGTTGAGTATTAGGCAATGTGCCATTGCCTAAGGGGGAGCAAGTTTGGTATGAACAACTTTAGTTCATACTTATCAAAATCCAATGCAATCAATGCCAGAGAAAGGAGCTAAATAGTAGAAGATCAGAGCATTTAGTTTGCCATCAATGACAAAATGGGAGATTGTTGGAAATATGATTGTCATTGATGTCAAAAGGGACATTATGAATATGTCATTGATGTTTAGAATTGAATATGGTGATTAGAGGGTATGCAAAGGATTATATCTGAGGTCAAAAATGATTGAAATGCTTGTGTGCATGATTGGAATTCATTTGGTTCCTCATATTGATCATCTAGACATTTTGGGTCTCTGACAGAAAAGATGAAAAGACAGTTTGATGACATCACCATTGCCACGTGAGAATGAGTTTGGGGGATTTGGTCACATGGTTGTGATCACATTAGTCCCTAGCAATTATGCGTTGAATCCCAAGTCATGCGATGTAGTGCAACATAAGATATGTTTGACCAAAGTTGGGCTCCAAGCCATTTTGACAGTGTTTTTCAACACTTAGTCAAAATTACAGATTGCAAGAAATAGATAAACAAGCATTTTCATGATGTCATATCTTGCACATATGAAGACTTCAAGAGCAAATGGTTATATGGATGATTGATCAAATGGACATGTTTTAAAGCTGAGCCAATTTAATAGAGACCCTCAGATCATGGTGCCAAAGGCAAGATCAACAAGCCACATTTAAAGTCATGTCTAGACAAATGGTTAGTTGCAAGAGCATGCAAGAACTTATGTATAAGCTCTATATCTCAACACAGACAATGAGATTGACCGATCCAACCAATCAAATCTACATTTAAGACCCTGTGCATCAAAACTTGAGTCTAACAGATACTATAGATAGTAAAGAGATCTGCAATTACGACATGCTGCATGGAATCAAGACGTGGGAAACTTATAGTCCAAGTTATAATGAAGTAAAGTCCAAAATTAGTATGATGTGTTAATAGTCCGAGTGTGAACACATAGAAGAAATGGAACCCTAAATCAATTGTATAAATATATAATATCTAGGACAAAAAATGTGTGTCAAATAGAAAATTAAAAAAAAGGGACACTGAACTAGAGGGGGTAGAGAAGAGCAGAGTGGTTGGTGAAGCCAATGAAGTGTGTCGAATAGAGACATTTCTAGACACAGGACCAGAGAAATAGAGAGGAAGAAAGGCAGAAAGAGAATGTGTAGAGTATGATTAGTTGCATATTAGACCTATAACAAAGAACAAAGATCTGGATTCATGTATGAATCTAATTTTTAAACTGGAGTTGTAGCTCCGTAGAAAACTCTGATAGGTTGGTGCCATCAGATAAGCTGAGTGGGTGCTCAAATTAAGGAGTAGGTGCTTCCTTAGAGTTGGTGCTCTTAAATCAAGGGATTGGTGTCTCCTTAAGATTGGTGTCCTTAAACATTGTAACCAGTGAGGTTTGCCACTAAGGTTTGAACCATGAGGCTGGATTAGAATAGTAGTTTCTAGCAGCTATTCTCACTGTGGTTTTTCCTTTGAGTTTTCCACATATAAATTTTGTGTCATGTGTATTTATATTTGTATGATCTCTGCATATTTGATTTGCTCTGCATATATCTTTTAATCTGTTCTAAAAGATATTAAAAGCCCAGTTTTAATTCATATACCATTCACCCTCGTCCCTCCACAGCTCACCCTCCGCCCCTCTCAGTAATTAGTTGTGTTCCAACAACTTTTGCTTGCAACAAATAACAAGATTGATCCATGGGTGCCTTCCACTAAGGTATATATATATTTATAAAACAAATTTATAACTTTTATTATGATAACTCTTTTTGAATTAGTTATGGGCAGAAGCTATCTCACTTTGTGCTTTTCAAGCAATCTTGAATTAAAAAATCAAGTCCTAATTGATTAGGATCTTTAACATACTCAAATGAACTAAGCAAAACAACTATGTTTCTAATGGGTATTTAATGCTAAAAACATTAGAAGTCATGTAAACCATGAATTCCCTGCTTTCTAATTTTTGATACAATCTAGAGTCAAATTTATCTATTTTTTACTTGGTTGTCAATTTTGCAGACAACATATAACAAGATTGATCCATGGGTGCCTTTTACTAATGTGTATACATAACATATTTCAAAGAAAAACTATGTTACTGTCTCATGTTGATGATTAATTGTAATATGTAAAACTTCATCATATGTGTTCCTAATGTCATGCAATCTCATTGACCATTAAAATGGCTAACTGCATCTATGCACTTTCCCCAAGACAAGAAAATGACAAGTCAACATGTATAGCTGATTGGAACAAGGACGAGAAAGATAAAGAAGGCTTGGAGGGAAGTTTGGACCCCCAAGGAACCTTTCTACCTTCTCTGTTTTATAATACCTGCGCATAGTTACAGATTCGTCATTTATGGTTGCATGGACCTGTCATTCATGCATTCATAATTAATTAGGTAGTAATTGTATTTTGATCCAAAACACCCAAAAAAAATTAGGCTGTCATGCATGGTTGTATGAACTTGTCATTCGTTCATCCATAGTAACTGGAAATGAAGCCAATGCTTATAATGGAATGCAGGTTCCCTACTTATCAAGGCTTGATCGACCTTAGAAGATTCAGTCATGAGTCAATGACTGAACCCATCTCTGTGATAGCAACAGATAGAAATGGATTTGTGGTGACACAAACCCATCACATAGAAATTATGAACAGGTGTGTAAAGGTTCAAACTTGCCCTGAATAAAACCCATCCTGAAGGAAGTGGAAGTCTTATATAACAGTTTGAAACATATTTTAAGCTAAGGAAAATGTCTCTGGGAAGTTTAAACATCATCTAAATTTGAATTCTGAGTTAAAACTAGTGAAGAGGTGAATTTACAGAGAAACCACAAACATTCGAATGCAAAACAAATAAGATGAGTGGTTGTAGGAGCCAGTGGCCTTGCGAGTTAAAAACTTCAAATTATTGGCAATGATGAAAGAAGATACAGCCTGACTAGTGCTCCCATAAATAATTGGAATCGGTCAAAGACAAAGTAGGATCCATGGTCATGAATTGGAGGTATAAGATGGACTAATTACTGATTCCATGATGGGTAAAAATTGATCCTGCAATTTAAAGAATCTAGTTCCAGCTCATTAGAGAATAGGGTTACTAAGTCACAATGTTTATGACAACTTGAAAATGTAAGAATATCAATGATCTAATTTAGCAAATAACAGATCTCAACTGAGTAAAAATGTAGATCCCCATTTAAATGAAATATTCTGTCCTTCCCAATGTCTACATTGCTATATACCCTCAAAACCAAAAAGATATCCAGAACAATTTGTGATTTGCAGATATGATTTCAACAAAAAATATTTAACTTCATCTTGCAAAAGCCTTGCATAAATTATAGATATAATGAAACTTGAGTAGGAAACTCAGAGACAGTAAATCAGAAAAAAGCCTCTACTCCATGCCGTATAATAAAGATGCAAACACATTTATTGTTCTCTTCAACAAAACCTAACTTAAGATCGGCCAAAATCTCTGTATTTTTGGATCTATTCAATAGAAAAGGTTACCCTTTTGAGTCACTTCTTGATATGATATGTCCATGAATGGGATTGGGAAATAGTAGAATCCAATATGCCTAATGATGGTTCTTGGAAATGATCAGTGAAGAACAGTGACATTGAACCTGAGTATAGCATTGAGTCCTTGGGAGTAGTGGGTCTCCATTATAGCATGACCTGTAACAGACCTAAAATGCCCTGTTCCTCCCACAACTGATATCTCTCTTTGTTTTAGGAGCACACTGTCCTGCCCCTGGAAACTAAGGGTGCTTCCCATGTGCTCACCTTCCTCAAAAACAACTGTGAAGACCAACAAGACACTGACATCCTTGAGAGAATCAGATATATAAATTCCTCTAGCTCTACCCACTGCTCTTGAGTTGTGTTGGGGCCCCTCTGTCAGAAGATCATCCATAACATATATCATCCCAAATGCTGCTGCTAAACCTGGTGTCACTTTCACTCTTGTGGCATTTTTAGCCCTGATAATATCATGCATGTAAAACTGTAGTTGGGTTTTCTTCATCTCCATTGCTCGTATACCCATGAGGAGGAGAAACATGAAAGGCATGACAAATAGGCTATTTAGAGCTATTTTTGCCATCTAACAATCCTCAAAGTCAAAAAATCCAAGAGATTACAAGAGACCTTCAAACTCTGATAGAACTTATCCCTTCGGGGTAGCTGCATATTCATTTGTTTTCATCATTTTTTTTTCAGACCATGTGGGAACAAACTAATGCGTCTAGACTTGGTAAGGCCCACTGAATATTGAGTTTAATTAAGTTAAATCAAATCGCTTTGGGCGTAATTTTAAATAAAGCAGATATGTCTTTTCTGTACCTTCGGGTACTGTTAAGAATTCCATCAATGCCGATTTTGACTAATTCTAGACTGTAGTGCTATTAAAGCAAGTTGGATTATTAATTTTTTTAATAATTGATAAATGACAAAGTTTTAACATTCAATTTATTAAAATTATAATTAATTTAAAGATGGTTGGTTCATTATTGAAGTTGTTTGGTTTGTAAAATATTTATTAAAGGATGTGATGGGATTTGATTTTCAAATAAATTTGACCATCTATCAATTTTTGACACTCCATAAAAATGCTAAAAAAAATTATCAAAAAAAATCTAAAAATATAATATATAAATCCTATAAAATCAAAATTGCAACAAAGAAGTAAGCTCCTCACACTTCAAAAAAATGTTAAAAGGTTTCATTAAAAATTCTAAAAACATAGTCTATAAATCTTATAAGATTAAAACGACCAAAAAATAAGCAAAGGTCAACATTACCAAAATATTTATAAGAATAGATCTAAACCTATAAATTAAAAAAGGGTAGGATATCTTATTTTTTTTCAAAGTAATAAACTTTTTAAAGATTTTGCCAAACATTTTGGTTTAATGTTTTAGTGTGGATTTACATTTATAAGTTATTAAAGAAAGTTAAATATTTTTATGTAATTATATTATTTTTTAAATTATTAAATATTTAATAATTAAAATTTAACTATAAAAATTAAAATATTGATTACCAATATTAAAATATTAATTCCCAATAGAATATTAGTATTAATATTTGAATATAATGACAATTATTATAATTTCTTATTTCTTAGAATTAATATATTTAATTAATATAAATAGTTTAAATACATCTATTAATATGTGGAGAGATATCAATCACAAAAATTTTATTTTAATTTTTTCATATTTATATTGATATATATATTTATTGTTTTCTCTTTTATTTTGCTACTCATTAATAATAAATAGTATTTATTTAATATTTTTTAATGGTTAAATAAAAGAAAAAAAAGTAACAATCAAATAAAGGTTGAATATAAGATTGAAATTCTTTTGTGATATTCAAATAGATGTTAAACTTAAATCTAATATAAAAGTGAACAATTCTTTCTATGACACTCCATTCAATAATACATCACTACTGTTATTAAATATTTTGAGGAGTTTTATATTTGATTTAATTTTATTTGTGAGATGTAATCTTTTCACCCTTTTTTCAATGATTAATATTATACTTTATACTTATTTATATTAATATTGATATACTTTTCAATCAAAAAATAATAATATTAAAATTATTATATTTAAATCTTACTTTCATTAAAAAATGTAACAACTATAATATGATAATCAATTGTTACGGAGTTTACATATTTTTATTGTTTTAGATTACGGTAAAAGCAGGGTTTGAAGGGACCCCGAAACCCTTTAACAGAATCAAGAAAGATAAAGCATTAACAACCACTAGGAAAAGCAGTCCTGAAACCTACTGAAGAACAACATCAAAATCAAGTTTTATAGGGACATGAAACCACAAACATAGTCCAATAAAAGTACCCAGGGTTTACAAGGACCTAAAACCTCAAAGAACTTATAGCATAGGGTAAAAAATGCTAAAATATATATCTTTAGCATTCTGCCCTAGCCAACAATGCAGGTTGCCATTGCAATAACGACACACAAGCATTTACCAAGACATTAAAAATCCGCAAAATAGCTTTGGTTTCTCTGTTCCTTTGATTTGACGGAGACACCGTCAGATCCAGCAATAATGACGGCCATAGCCATGTTGAGAAAAAGGCCGTGCTCCACCATGCCCTCAAACCCTAAAATCGCACTGCCCGCACTCTTTGAATTGGTCATAAGACGCCAGCTGCGACGCCGTCACGATCATCGCCCTCTATACTATCAACGCCGATCTGTCTCGCCATGCATCCCATCGCATCCGCCACGCTCCTGTAGTTTCGCCTCTGTTGGAGCGGCAGGCGACCATCCGCCTGCATCCTCACCATTGCCACGTCTGCAGGGTTGCCCATAGCCGCGCCGATACCTCCGGCGATGAGCCCTGCCAAGATTTTCTTTACAAGTTACAGAGACGTCGGAGAAGAGCGCCATGGACCCTTCCGTCCGCACCACACGGACGGAGGAGCCTATGGTTACATATTTTTATTGTTATAATGTAACCATAATAAATAAATTTAAACCATTACACATCATTAATTTATTTTTATAATCTATTATTTTAAATAAATATTTTAAAAAATACATGAAAACAAACCTTTAACAAAATGACATTATTATAATTGAAAAACACAACTCACACTAAAAGTTAAAATATCAATTTTTTTAAATTTTGCTTATGGTTAAGACTTCTTTTTCCTTGGATCTATTATATTTATAATGTAACCATAATAAATAAATTTAAACCATTATGCATCATTAATTTATTTTTATAATCTATTATTTTAAATAAATATTTTTAAAAATACATTAAAACAAACCTTAAACAAAGTGACATTATTATAACTGAAAAACACAACTCACACTAAAAGTTAAAATATCAATTTTTTTTAATTTTGCTTATGGTTAAGACGACTTCTTCTTTGGATCTATTATATTTACATCTAATTAATGTTGGTTCAAAAATGATGTAAGAGTTAGTGGCTTGAAAGTTAGATGTTAGGTAGTTTCATTCACCATTTATTTTATTATTGTAGTCCATTTAATTGAAAAAATATATTTTAAATAAATAAAATATATTTATAATTCATTTAATTGAAATAAAATATAATTTAAATAAATAAATATTATTTTTTAATAGATATTTTATTAATAAAAAATTTAAATAGATTTTTCAATTAATATAAATAAAATTAAATTATAACAAATAATATTATTATAATTTAATGGAGAAATTCATTCATCAATTTAATTAAAGATAAATTTTGATTATAATTATAAAAATTATATTTGATAGTTATATAAATATATTTAAACTTTTTAAATATAATATATTAATTTTTTATTATAAAAACTGGTCAAAAATATATAACTTTAAATATAATAATTATCATAAAAAAGTTATTCAAAAAAATAAAGTTAATAAAATTATGTTCGCCAACTTTTTTTTTTAATTTTAAAATTATTAAAATAATACAATTATATTTCATATGTTAACAAATATTACATTATCCAACCGAGATTGAAAGAAAAGTTGATAAGGTTTAAATTTTAACAAATTTGAAGAAGAAAAAAAAATTTAAAAAAACAAACAAAAAAAAAAAAATATATATATATATATATATATATATATATATATATAAAGCTATTCTTAAATTAAGGTTTGCTTTAATATATTCTTAAATTAAGGTTTGATTTTCAAGATAAATGGTTCTGATAGGCGAAGACGATATTTTCACATCAATCACTAAAACAATACTAATAAATAAAATAAAATTATTGTTGCTTGTAGCGACCAGTCCATGGCTTTTTATAAGAATATTATGTTGTTAGTAACATAATGCTTTACTTAGGGATGGGGTTGTAGTGGAGTACTTTTGACAAATAGGTCCACTAACCAACAAAGGCACACTATAGTCATTAAGTATGACTATAGCAATTCATCATGCTTTTTTATTATTGAAAAATGTTTTTTCAGAATTTGAATTTATAAATCGAATCGTTTATTGATTAGAGTTATGAACTAGTTTGGGATATAAATGGGAGGTTTATATTTCTTTTATATCGATCATGAAAAGCCTTACAAACATCACCACGATTATTCTAGGCCCTACAAACATCACCATAATTATTATGGGCTCCACAAACATCACCATGTGTCACTACAAGGCCTACAAATGTTTCCATCAGCGACAACCAACCTAACATACTCTTGAAATTTGAACTAGTTAGGATTGGACATAACTAAACCACTTTAACTAATTCACCCACATCTCATTGGCAAAATTAAGAATAATGTTATTAATCTTGACTTCAGTAATTATTGGATTATCTTTTATATAGATTTTCTTTTGTAGTAAAATTACAAAAGAACAATACTTAAGCAATATGGGCTCTCGGACTCAAAAAATGTGCAACAATTGATATAGGGCATACATAAAAACTAGGGTCAACATTTGTGGCCATCTCGCATGTAAAAATCTCTATAAGGACTCAGAATTTGGTCTCCATTTTCATACGACAGATATGAGAAATTGAAAACGAGGAAACAACTTTTCAAATGGAAAACTGAGGACGAGAGACTCAAGTCCTTAGAACTACAATAATCTTACATATTTAATATCACGTGTATTGTACTTATTTTCACATTTTGATGTATATGAAATTATTTTCTTTTATTATCATTGAATGTGATATATATATTTTATTTGGATGAACATGAAATGATACATTAATTGGTATTTATTTTTAAATGTGCATGCCACCCTTGCGAGTACTACTAACATAGATATATTAAATACATCTATCTAAAATATGTTGAGAAATATCAATCTAAAGGGGTCTATCTAACCTACGTCACAATATAAATACCTCAAAATTAATATCTGTCAACGTATTTTAAATAAATATATTTAAAATATCTATATTATTTATTAAATTATTTTCTATAATAAAATTACAAGAAAACAATCTTTAACTTTTATAATATATTATAAAATGATATATTAATAGATTAATATAATAAAAATATGAAAAATAAAACCCCTTTTATATTCGATTTAACAATACTTAACTTTTACAATATATTATCAAATGATATATTGATAAATTAATATAATAAAAATATAAAAAATAAAACCCCTTTTATATTCTAAATCAAGGGTGTGCCCCTACCAACCCAACTATTATCATGTATTAAAAAAAACAATAATCTAAAACAAACCATTTCAAAATACTAAAGATTTAAACAAGATTCCAATTTTTTAGTTTAACAACTTTTGGAGCAATATACCAAAACAAGTGTAATATAAACAACAATATTTATGTTGCATATGTACATGTCTTCTTTCCCATAAATAAGTCAAATATAAAAACCTAAAGCAAAGTATACCCAACGAAAAAGAGTCAACTTCCTATCTAAACTACATTTGCAATTCATTATTATTTGCATTGTAACATTTTCACATCTTGTATTCCACGAGCAATGAATATTTTCCCTTTAATTTGTGAATATTTTATAGACACCTAATTTGAGTATGGGGATAGTATTAGTTGTCGATTTATGTTATTTTAAAATATTTTTATGTCTACCAATTATTGGTTTGTAATAGATTTTTATTGACACGTTTTTATTTTATTGTATTTTAGATTTAAAGGTTTAAAAAGATAAAATATTTGAATAATTCAAATTGTATAAGATTGTAGATATTAAAATATGATTATTTATAATATTTATCTTATATATTTGACAAATATCAATTAAGGTTCTATTTTTTAAATTTAAATTTTTTTACTACTGAAAGGTTTGCATTCACTATTTCATTGTATTTAAATATTTATTTTATATATCGACCATCATTCTAATGACCTATATCACTTGTACGTTATAAAAAACTTAAAATGTGATATATATCATTTATTGTCAGTTACAGAGCTTCAACAATTTTCTACCATGCTAGACCACTTGCATTTCGCAGAGGGACACTAACATCGATGTTGGTGTCTAGTTTTTTTTAATCAAGTATTTGTACCTCAAAAGTCATCTAAATTGAAAATCTTTCGAAATGTATGAGTTGGCTATTTGCTTTATCTAAACCTTTTGTGAGATATTTTTAAAATGTGTGGTATAAATATAAATCAAAAGCCTACTCAATTCATCTGGCAAATACCAAATGAGCACATATTCAAACTCAATCAATTTCACAGTTGAGTTATACTACCCTATTCTTCCCTATTTCTATATTAGTCATATGCGCAATCATAATACATGTTTAAAGTATTCAAATAACAGTCTGTAATGTACACCACACATAACAAAACCACAACTTTTTTTTTGGTTTTTATTTTTAAATGTATTTGCACTATTCACAATCATCTCCGAAGATGATAATAACCAAGAATGAATCTCCTTAGCAAGATTACAATTTGTGTACTAAGAATAATATATGTTATGACTACTTAACACCCTCTCAAGGAGTAAGATACAATTTTTTTGGAACTTCGGCCATGACCAAACAAATGTGACTACTCGATAGTAAAAGCTATTGACGAGATGTAATCATTCAAGAACTATAAATATGAGTAAGATCTTAAGAATTTCCATTAAGGTTTATTTCATACCTTACAACAATGGTTAAGACCAATTTTGGACTATTCCATAAATGGTCAAGACATAAAACTCATAAAATAGATATGTAAATGAAATCCAGGACACTTTGATGAATCTTTAGGTAGACAAATGACAAAGTTGAAGGTGTTCATGAGTAAATCATGATAACAAAATACTATGAAGTGTCTAAATGTGAAATAAAATTATATCAATAAGAGCCTAATTTAATAAAATGAATCAAATATAATAAACCATGAAAAAAATACTGCAACTACATGACCTATACCAAAATTAGGTTTCTACACGGTGCCACCATCAAAAACCTATGACCAATGTTGGATAGGTTTGGTCACTATTGTAAAAACATGACAAAAACCAAAAATATTATAAAATACATGAATAAACTTGTTTTCACATTCTAAACATTTTTTTTATTTTTTGAAAAAAATGAAAAATTTACAAAAATAGTTGATTTCGATACTTACCTTCTCGTTAGAGCTCTCAACGGAAATCACCTCTTAAATATGGTCTAATCATACATCAAGGAACAAAGTCTCATTGTGAAATTATAATTCTCTATCAAAATTCAAACAATTGAATTCGATAATTGTAAATTATCAAATGAATTCTATTTTTAGATTGAGATGTACTTAATATACATTGGGCACATTCTAAAATTATTTAGTTAAGATATTAATTCAATAAAAACTATTGATTACTTCCACGTTTTAGTGGTATCACTCCACCCACTGAGGCACACTTTTGATACATCTATTGTTTTGGACATCATATCCAAAATTTATAAAGGGCGTGTCATTTAATGTACTTTTCTTAATTACATCGTGTATATATCCTTGCTTATACTTAATTGATTGTATCTTATCTATGTCAAGTACATGACATTATTTTGTTTAGATCAATAACATATTTCCCATCATGGGGGTACGATTCACTATTCATGAGCCTTATCAATTAAATCTTATCCCATCGGGGTATATTTCACATTAATATATTTTCTCGATAATATCTTACTTCCATTAGGGGATGAAAACCTTTTATTCAGTTTTATCGATCACCAATGCATGGGAATTTTATTATCGTGCATCAATGATTACACATTACTCATTGAGGCATATTATACCTATATATATCTATTGATTACATTATTATATCTTATTTATATTGGGGCATTTTGTTATAGTAAAGCATGTTATTTGTTTCTTCTTTTCATTATTTGATTACATTGCTTCTATTTTAATATATTAGTAGTGGGTTAACAATGTTGTTGCACTTCCATGTTTATATGTTGAACTACGTTGTACATGAGCTTTCATGAATAATACATAGTTTTCTTTTCTATATGCTACATTTTATGACCATTTTTTTTAAATTTTGAGATGAGTTATATGTAGGTACATCCCTCACATCAAAAGGATGGCACATAATCAACTTATTCTATTTTTTTGATTATATGATTCCCAAAAGTTACAAAGATTTGTCAATATGTTACAAATAGGTACTAGATGTTTGCTTCTTCATTTGAGAATCCTATTTTTTCACTTATTAGTGTTAATAGGACCCGTATTTCATAGGTTTCACCACATGACAGGGTTGGATTGGACACATGACAGGGTTGGATTGGACCCATGGCAGTTTTATATTTTTTAGATATGGTAACCTGGTTCACATACCCCCAGATGAATTTGTTCTAATTGTTTTATTTTTCAATTTTAAATATTATTTCATTGATTATATTATTATTAATTTATCTAGACATTTATCTACTTGTAAACATTCACATTTTTTTGTAAGTACACTCAAAATGTTGAGATAGGAGCATTCATGGACCTTCATTATTAATCAAGACATTGGTGCAAATAATGAGACAATATTTTTCTATTGTAGGTTGTTGGAGATATAATCTAATACAAGGTAATCTTTCTTTTCTTTTTGTCTTGCAAATCACTTTCATTTATAGAACTAACTTCAAGCATTACTTATAGTTAGCTAGATGACCACAAAAAAAAATATCCACCCTTATTTGATTTTATTTAATGTCTATCCACACACACACATTAAAGTGTGGTATTTTGTAGACACCTAATTTTGGTACAATCTTTGTAATTGCAATGTCATTTTTTTTCAATGTATATGGAGCATTGGTTAAGATTAGGCTCATATGGACACTTTCTGTTGTGTTTTTGTGTTTCTAATATTCTTTATGTAGTCATATGTTCTTCATATTCTTATTATTTTCTCTCTCTTTTTGTGTTTTATGTATCTTGGGATCATTCTGTTTCTTCTTCTTCTCTGTGAATTGTTGTTTCTTGGTACCATAATAATCCCAATATTGGTCCAACCTATATCAAAATGTTTTAATATTGGTCAATGTGCTTGTTTGGGCCCTTTGGCCTTTGGGTATAAGTTGCCATTATTTTCCCCCTATTTTGTTAAGTTTTTATATAATTTTTCCACGTCAAATTGTGTGCCAATGTGTCCTTAATTTGAATTCAATAGTTATATACACACATAGGTACCCTAAGGTATTTCATAAGAAATATATCAATCATATCCTATTGAAATTACAAGGAAGACAACTAGATATCACATCTATTGATTTCCTTTTACCACATTTAATAATTATTTTTGAATACTTGTACCAAAGAAAGAAATAGTAAAAGATCATATAGACCTCACCTTACTTGCATTACATCTTATATCCTAGTGATAAGGGATGGGATCATCATATACATAGATTTGAATGTTGACATGTACAAGTGTTGATTTCTATCTTGTCACAAAGAGGAGGTTGACTAAGGTAGGCCCCTAAAAATAGAATCCAACTTTTTATGTCTTTGCAAAGTCTTCTTGGCATGGATTAGGGCTTGTGCAAAGGGGGATATTTCAGATAGTCTTTGTGCATCTATTTGTAAATCTAGGAGAGATTTCTAATAGGTATCTAATACAAAGAGGTTCGTAAAGTTTCAGACCTATGTAGCCATTATCAGAATAGACTTGTAACTTCAGGGAAAATTATCACTATTGAGATAGTATGATATTGGATTTTCATTATTGGGACAATCTGATACTAGACTTTCACTATTATAGGGGTCCGATATTGGTCACATTCGTGGAACTTGGTCGTGTTTTTGGATCTTTTTCTACACTATTTATAATTATTTATAATGATTATCAGGGTACAAGGGGGTCTGTAATCAAGTATGTTGAATCCCATAAACCCCCTTGTTAATTATCAATTGTTCTAGATACTTTTATTCTATAATCCTCCCACCCACATTCCCCTCAACTCCCCCTGTTCTCTCACCCCTGCTTTGCACATAAATAGGTCTTTATTTATTATATTTTATCGTATTTAGATCATATTTACATATGTGCCATATTTTAATGGATTAGTGTACCTTTAATTAGTGTAATATCCTTTGTGCACTTTTTCATCAAAACACTATCTATAAATCATTACAACTATACCTAATTAGAGATAATCAAACAAAACAATAAACTATGCCTAATTTGCAATGAATAATATTATTAAATTAACCATAAATGAGAAGCGGGGGTTTATAAAATTATCCATATTTTGTCACAAATATAGAAGCAAACATAAGTAATAGACAGTGCCAAATAATTTTAGACAATGACGCAAATAAAATGATGGAAACTCGAGATGAACAAAGACAACTTTTCAGACTGCATTATACTAGCAAAGTGAAGACGATGTCAGGAATGATGGTTGTTTATGTATAAATATATATTTTTAAAATTTGATTTCATGATCATGTTCTTTTGTTCTAGTGCTTGGAAAACCTTGCTCACTTTTCTTGAATTTTGTGCAAATCTATAGGTAATTGATATCCTTCTATATAACCCTAGCAAGTCATCACAAACCAATAAAAACAAGAGAATGATTGGGAGGCATGTGTTATCCATCCATTTTATTAAGCCCCTATGTTCGAACACATTTTGAAAACAACACTCAATGCAATTTAATAAGCAATCAATACATGCAAATTCTTATCTTATATGACTTTTTGTGCTAGGATAAATAAGTAGCAAAAGGAGATAAATGCTTCAAACTTTGCTTCTATTTTACTCTAAATACTTGAATTTTGCTTGAACATTATAATAGATTGCTTCAATTAGTGCATGGCTCTTCCTTCACAAAATTTATTTTTCTATTTGCACTAATGCCCCTGTGTATTTATAGATTTGTAAATTTAAATTAGGATGAAATTGACACAAAGGGAAACACACATCAGAGGGAAAAGTTGACAAAAGAGAAACATTGAAGGCACAACAAAATCAAAACAAGTGTTACAAGGACACACCAAAACTATTTATAATACAGTAATGGTGCCCCAGAATTGTAAATTGTATGGTCTTAGGCAACATGATCAGAGCCTAAAAAATAAGGTAAGGATGTGACAGAAAGAAAAATATAGAGAACAAGATACAATAGAGCCAAAACACATGGGTAAATGTGCCAATAAAAACCTAGTCCGAATAAAAAATTGACAAACATACATATACCCTAGAACAATGTAATTCTACAACTAATAATTACTCATCAACAACTCCTTATATTCTTAAAGATCTCCACTATTTTAGTATTCAGGTTAATAATGCCATGTTTAGAAACCTCCAATAAAATATAGAGGTGACAACTACAATCACTGAAGGTATGCAGTTCAGGTGCTATTAGGGGAGGGAAAATCATAGCATATAGCCTTAAGTTACAGGTATCACATAAATAACTACCAAAAGTTTGAAAAAGTCTATAAAACTAATGGGAATATTTTAAATGTTAGTGTTGGAGAGATACAAAAATTAGAAAGAAAAGATGGATTGAATTTGTTGCTAAGGTTTACTATTAAATGTGGTTATGCAACAACCTCAGTGCTGTGGTTTAACTGTTATTTAAGTAGGGTAGGTTCTGAGTCACTCTAAGTGGCGAAGTAGTAAGTGCCTACCTCAGCTTTGTTGTTTAAGTAGGACAGGTTCTGAGTCACATCAAGTTGCAACGGGGTAAGTGCCTACATGTTAAATGGGTTCCCAGCTTTAAAAACAACGTTTATAACTTTTATTATGACAACTCTTTTGGATTAGTTATGGGTAGAAGCTCTAATCTCACTTTATGCTTTTCAAGCAATCTTGAAAATAAAAAAGCAAGTCCCAATTGGTTAGGATCTTTAACATACCCAAATGAACTCAACAAAAACAACTATGTTTCAATGGGCATTTAAAGCCAAAAAAATTTAAAATTCATGTAAACCATGAATTCCCTGCTCATGTAAACCATGAATTCGTTGTTCTCTAATTTTCGATACAATCTAGAATCAAATTTATATATTCTTTACTTGGGTGTCACTTTTGCATGCAACATATAACAAGATTGATCCATGGGTGCCTTCTACTAAGGTGTACACATTTATAAAATATTTATAACTTTTATTATAACAACTTTTTTGGATTAGTTATAGGCAGAAGCTCTGTTCTCGCTCTGCGCTTTTCAAACAATCTTGAAAATAAAAAATCAAGTCCTAATTGATTAGGATCTTTAACATACTCAAATGAACTAAGCAAAACAACTATGTTTTGATGGGCATTTAAAGCCAAGAACATTAAAATTACATGTAAACCATAAATTCTGCTCATGTAAACAATGAATTTCCTGCTCTCTAATTTTCAATACAATCCAAAATCAAATTTATCTATTCTTTATTTGAATATCAATTTTACAGGCAACATATAACAAGATTGATCCATGGATGCCTTCTGCTAACGTGTATACCTAACATATTTAAAAAACATAACTATGTTATCGTCTCATGTTGATGATCAAGTTGTAATATGTAACACTTATCATATGTGTTTCTAATGTCATGCAATCTCATTGACCATTTAAATGCCTAACTACATATCTGCATTTTCCCTACGACAAGAAAATGACCAAGACAACATGTATAGCTGATTGGAACAAGAGAAGGATAAAGAAGGCTTGGAAGGAAGTTTGGACCCCAAGGAACCTTTCTACCTTGTGTTCATAATTAATTAGGTAGTAATTCTATTTCGATCCAAAACAACCCCCCCCCCCAAAAAAAAAAAATTAGGCTCTCATGCATGGTTGTATGAACTTGTCATTCGTTCATCCATGGTAACTACATTTCTATCCCCCCCAACCGAAAAAAAAAAACAAAAAAACCAATGCTTATAATGGAATGTACGTTCCTTACTTATCAAGATTTGATCGATCTTAGAAAGATTCAGTCACGAGTCATGACTGAACCCATCTCTGTGACAATAACAGATAGAAATGGATTTGTGGTGACACTAACCCATCACATAGAAATTATGAACAGGTGTATACATGTTCAAACTTGCCCTGAATAAAACACAATAATCTGCAGACCCATCCTGAAGGAAGTGGAAGTCTTATATAACAGTTTGAAACATATTCTTCAGTAAGGAAAATGTCTCTAGGAAGTTAAAACATCATCTAAATAATCTAAATTTGAATTCTGAGTTAAAACCAATGAAGAGGTGAATTTACAGAGAAAGCACAAACGTTCAAATGCAAAACAAATAAGATGGGTGGTTGTAGGAGCCAGTGGCCTTGTGAGTTAAAAACTTTAAATTATTGGCAATGATGAAAGAAGTTACAGCCTGGCTAGTACTCCCATAAATAACTGGAATCAGTCAAAGACAAAGTAGAATCCATGGCCATGAATTAGAGGTATAAGAGGGACTAATTACTGATTCCATGATGGGTAAAAATTGATGCTGCAATTTAAAGTATCTATTTCCAGTTCATTAGAGAATATGGTTACTAAGTCACAATGTTTATGACACCTTGAAGATGTAAGAATATCAATGGCCTAATTTAACAACTAACAGATCTCAACTGAGTAAAAATGTAGATCCCCATTTATATGAAATATTCTGTCCTTTCAAATGTCTACATTGCTACACACCCTCAAAACCAAAAGTATATCCAGAACAAATTGTGATTTGTAGATATGGTTTCAACAACTAACTATTCAACTTCATCTTGCAAAAGCCTTGCATAAATTATAGATATAATGAAACTTGAGTAGGAAACTCAGAGACAGTAAATCAGAAAAAAGCCTCTACTCCATGCATTATAATAGAGATGCAAACCCATTTAATGTTTTCTTTAACAGAACCTAACTTAAGATCAGCCAAAATCTCTGTATTTTTGGATCTATTCAATAGAAAAGGTTACCCTTTTCAGTTACTTCTTGGTATAATATGTCCTTGAATGAGGTTGGGAAATATTAGTATCCAATATGCCTAATGATGGTTCTTGGAAATGATCAGTGAAGAACAGTGACATTGAACCTGAGTACAGCATTGAGTCCTTGGGAGTAGTGGGTCTCCATTATAGCAAGACCTGTAACAGACCTAAAATGTCCTGTTCCTCCCACAACTGATATCTCCCTTTGTTTTAAGAGCACACTGTCCTGCCCCTGGAAACTAAGGGTGCTTCCCATGTGCTCACCTTCCTCAAAAACAACTGTGAAGACCAACAAGACACTGACATCCTTGAGAGAATCAGATATATGCATTCCTCTGGCTCTACCCACTGCTCTTGAGTTGTGTTGGGTCCCCTTTGTCAGAAGATCATCCATAACATATATCATTCCAAATGCTGCTGCTAAACCTGGTGTCACTTTCACTGCTGTGGCATTTCTAGCCTGATAATATCATGCATGTAAAATTGTAGTTGGGTTTTCTTCATCTCCATTGATTGTATACCCATGAGGAGGAGAAACATGAAAGACATGACAAATAAGATATTCAGAGCTATTTTTGCCATCTAACAATCCATAGATTACAAAAGATCTTCAAACTCTGGTAGAACTTACCGATTGGGGTAGATTCAGATGCATTTGTTTCATCACTTATTTTTTTGGACGATGTGGGAACAAACAAATGCTTCTAGACTTAGTAAGGCCCACTTAATATTGAGTTTAATTTAGTTAACCCGTATCGCTTTGGGTTTACTTTTAAATAAAGCAGATATGTCTTTTCTGAACCTTCTGGTACTGTTAAGAATTCAACCAATGCTGATTTTGACTAATTCTTGGTTGGAGTTCTGTTAGAGCCGGTTGGATTATTACTCTTTTTTTAAATTGATAAATGACAAATTTTTAAGATCAGGTAGGGAGTGAAAGTTCTAGTTTATTAAAATTATTATAGTTTGTTTAAAGGTAGTTGGTTCATCGTTGAAATTGTTTGGTTGACACAGAATTTATTAAGGAATGTGATTGGATATGATTTTCAAATAAATTTGAGGGAATAAATATACATAAAATAAAATTTTAATTAATAAAAAATAATATAATTAAACATTTTTTATATTTAATTAATAAATTAATTTTAAAAATATTAAATATTAATTAAATTATTTGAATGATAAATTTCTCACACTTCATAAAAATGTTAAAAGATTTCATTAAAAATATAATCTATAAATCTTATAAGATCAAAACGGTAACAAAAAAGCAAGTAAAGGTCAACAACATAAGCATTTATGTCAGTGGGGTTTTCTAGAATCTAAGAGTGAAGAGCATTTTATATTCAAGTGTTCTATCTACTATGAAATTCATGGTAGATACCATTATCTTTTCAAAGATTCCAATGGATTTTTAAGGAGCTTCAATTGATATGAAGATAAAAAATGTTTAACATAGATTTGTCACAGAATGTACATGATATTGGTTTCAAGTTCCTTAACCTTTTGGTAGTTGATTTGTTTCTATTTTTTTATTTTTGGAGATGATTTTGACACTTCCTTTATCCACTGATTTATGTGTTGTCTTTTCTGTCCCATAAACCATTCTTGACCTTCTGTAGACGTTAATATCTAAATTAAATTAAAACATTTACAATAACAAATCCAGCTTTGTTTATAACAACAAATCCAAACCTATAAATTAAAACAAATAGGATGTCTAATTCAAAGTGATAATTTTTTAAAGATTTTATCAAACATTTCAATTTAGTGTTTTAGTGTGAATTTACATTTATAAGTTATTGAAGGAAGTCAAATATGTTTTTATAATTTTTTTTTTTTAAATTATTAAATATTCAATAAAAATTTAATTATAAAAACTAAAATATTAATATTTAAATATGATTATAATTATGATTTCTTATTTCTTAGAATTAATATAAATATCTTAAATGCATTTATTAATACGTGGAGAGATATCGATCATAAGATTTTTCATATATTATATTGATAAATAAATATTTTCTCTTTTACTTTTTTATTTATTAATAATAAATAATATCTATTTAATATTTTTTGAAAAAAAATATATTTAAATTTTATATATAATTAAAGAAAAAAAATTATTATTATAATAAAAAAGAATTTTATTCTCATTTTAACTTTATTCATGAAATATGATCTTTCTACTTTTTTATATAATTAACATTATACTTTATATTTATTTATATTAATATTGATAAACTCTTAAATCAAAATATTATAATTTTTTTATTTAAATTATTATATTTAAATCTCTCTTTCTTTAAAAATAATGTAATAACTATAATATGAAAATCAAATGTTGCAGAGTTTACATATGTTTATTATTAAAATCTAATCATAATAAATGGATTTAAACCATTACTCATCATTAATTTATTTTTATAATCTATTATTTTAAAAAATACAAATACTACTGTTGAACCAAAGGAAGGACGGCAAGCCTTTTAACAAAGTGACATTATTATAATTTAACAACATAACTCACACTAAAAGTTAAAATCTTAGTTTTTTTTTAAATTTTGCTTAGGGTTAAGACTTCTTTTATCTTGGAACTATTATATTTAAATCTAATTAATGGTGGTTCAAAAATAATGTAAGAGTTAGTGGCTTGAAAGTCAGATGTTAGGTAGTTTCATTTGTCATTGTTTTTTAAAAGTTCATTTAAAAAATATATTTTAAACAAATAAAATATGTTTATAATTTATTTGATTGAAATAAAATATGTTTTAAATAAATAAAGATTATTTTTAATATATATTTTATTAATATATAATGTGGATGAATTTTTTTTTAATAATGTAAAAAGGGTTAGATTATAACAAATAATATTATTATAATTTAATGAGGATATTTATTTGTCAATCTAATTAAATATAAAATTTGATTACAATTACAAGAATTAAATTTGATAGTTATATAAATACATTTATGTTTTTTAAATATAATATATTAATTATTTTTTTTTAAAAATATATCAAATGATTTTTTAAAAATTTAATGGTTATATAAATATATTTAAATTTTTTTAAATATAATAAATTAATTTTTTTTTTAAACTTTAGCCAAAATTGCCCGAAATAAATGTAAACTAGTTTCTTTTATTATATCAAATTTTATTAATTTTTTATTTTTTTAAATTAAAATAATACAATTATATTTCATATGTTAAAAAATATTACATATTCCAACCGAGATTGAAAGCAAAGTTGATAAAGCTTTAAATTTGAACAATTTTGAAGAAAAAAAAAATCTATTTTGGTCTATTGTGAAAGTAAGGTTTGCTTTCAAGAGAAATGATTATGATAAGAGGAGACGAATCAATAAACAATACAACAAAAGGGTAAATAAAAAGAAAAAAGAAAGGGATGGCCATGATTGTTGCTTGTGGTGACATGACTTTTTCATAACAATATTATCATGTTAGTGACATATTTGCTTTGCTTAGTGATGGCGATGTAATGTACTTATTTGACAAATATGTCCACTAACCAATAAAAGTATACTAGTGGTACGTTATTAAGTATGATTATTGTAATTCATCATTCAATTTAATAAGGGTTTTTTTTTTAAGTTATATATTTGAATAAATTATATGGAATTATTGAATTATATAAAATATTGATATTTCTATATATATTTTAGAAATAAATATATAATGAATTTATAATGTTGAGTAAATATATATTTAAATCAATAAGTTCTTTTGATTAAGTAATCTTGAATAAGGGGCATTCATGTTGTCAAAATCATTTAGGAAATGATTCTAATCTTAATCACTTGATTTTTCATATTAAATATCTAAAAAGATTTGTACCTTGATGAATAGATATAAGCAACTATAATATTATTAATCTTGATTTTAATAATTATTAAATCATTTTATTATAAAATAATATATTAATAAATTAACATGATAATATAATTAAAAAATGAGAACTAAAACTTTCATTAATGTTCTAAATCAAATATGAACCCACCAATCTTATTATTATCATATATTAAAAAATAATAATCCAAAACAAACCATTTTAAAATAGCAAAGATCTAAACAAAATGCTAGTTTTCTAAATTCAACAACCTATTGTTCAACTTTTGGAGAAATATTCTTAAACAACATAAACTTATTGTAAACAACAATATTTATGTCACATACGTACTTGTCTCTTTTATTATATATATATATATTTTAAAATTGGCCTATAAAAACCAAAAAAATCAACTTCATATCAAAACTAAATTTACAATTCATCATTATTTGCATTGTAACATTTGCATATCTTGTATTTTACTTATATTTACTTGAGCAATGAATACTTTCCCTCTAATTTGTGGATGCCTTATAGACATCTAATTTGAATATGAAGATAATATTAGTTGTCGAATTATATTATTTTAAGATAGTTATGTATTTATTAATTATTGGTTTGTAACATATTTTTAGTGATATGTTTTTATTTTGTCGCATTTTAGATTTAGTGGTTTAAAAAAGATAAAATATTTAAATAATTCAGATTGTATAAGATTGTAGATACTAAAATTTGATTATATATAGCATTTATCTTGTACACTTGATACATACCAATCAATGCTCCACCCTTCAGTTCTAGACCAACTTGTTATTGAAAGGCTTGTATTCACCATCTCACTATACCTTAATGCTTAGCTTATGGACCGACCCTATCATTATGATGATCATGATCACTTGTACACTACATAAAGCTTAAAATATGATTTACATCTTTCACTGTCAGTTACAGACCTTCAACAATTTTCTACCATGTTGGACACTTACGTTTTACAGAGGGACACTAGCATTGACACTAGTATCCAATTTTCTTATCAAGTGTTCGTGCCTCAAAAGTCATCTAATTTGAAAATATTTTGAAATATATGGGTTAGCGATTTGTCTTATCTAAACCTTTTATGATATTTTTTAAAAATGTGTGGTATAAATATAATTCAAAGCCTACTTATTATTCATCTAGTAAATACTAAGCAATTATATATTCAAGCTCATTCAATCAATTTCACAACTGAGTTATACTACCCTATTCTTCCATATTTCTATATTAGTCATCGGAACAATTATAATATAGCTCTGAAGCATTCAAAGAATAGTCCATGAGAAGTATTTATCAAATTACAAACTAGATCATTGTATGCCCTTGCTTATAACATATTACACTTTTAAGCACACACAAGCTCAAAATTAGGAGAAAACTACATATATCTGAATTCCTTCTTAAAGTATTGGCTATGTAGACAACACTCATTGACAAATGGATCCTTTAGGTTATATTGGCTTTGTGAGCCCACTAACCCATTTTTGACAAGGTGACCTAACCTAAGGTGAATAACTAGGGTTTGAACTATACATAGTCATATAGTGCCTGTGCACGTGATTCAGATACATCAACAAAAATATGAAAATAATCTTAATAGGCACATGCAGTGATTTTTTATACAACAAATATCCATACATGACATAAGTGTTGAGCCACAAATAGAAGTGTCAACGCAAGTGTCCATAGGTTAACACAAGTGTTCAAGGCTCTAAAAACAATATTTCTAAAATCTAAAGACTGGGTTCTGAGTATCAATCTACCCACTTCCACCTTTGTACATCCCAAATTTGCATGCACATCTACAAACAAGCTAAGTATTATCTCTTCTTTATGTTTTAATTATCATAATATATATTGGCATTGTACTTTTTATATTTGGCAATTTTTTAGATCCAATATATTATATTATCTAAATTAATTTAATGGGCCTGCTTTAGAATAATTTTACTTGTCCATTTGATTAGTCTATTCTAACCCTTTAACCCTCACACAACATTAAAAAAGGTCAAACATTTGATGAACCCGACCCTTGTGTCTTCTCATGCAAATCCTAGCTTGCTCTAGGATTTTTGGCCTTTTAAGGTTTCTGCTTGATATACTTATTCACATTTTTTTTGTTATTTTTATGCAACCTAGGCATAGTCCTAGATTAAGTGGTGTTCATATTCAACATCTTGAGCTACCTATTAGGCCACCTAAAATGTCTCAAGCTATATCATGTCAAATTCTGTTAATAATGAGAGTGCCAATAATGACAATGAGAAAAATAATGAAAAAAAAAAACTTATTAAAGATGAATCTAATCATGATGAAGACAATGAAACACATGAAAACAACGAGCATGAACAAGCATATCAAGAGAAAGTTAAATCGATTACATTATTTTGAGATCACATTTGTGAAAATCTTGAAGATCTCCATAAGATCCTAAATACTATATTGGAAACTAAAAAGTCAAAAGGTGTTAGTGAACAACCATTGCTCTCTATTGATACAAATATAGGGGCTATTGGATATGCATATTACACATCCATTCCAATCTCCCTCCCCTCAAACACAACATTGCATACTACATCTAGTGGAGGCACAAGATATGTTTTCAAACCATTATTCCCCAAAGATCAAACAACTATTACTACATTCTCCATGGGAAAAAATTAATACTTTAACTCAATTACTAGTTCCAATGCCTTCATCAACACAAGTGGTAAAATCATCCTCTTTGGTGATTTATCAAATCTCAAATCTAAATACCAATGGGTCTACTATGCAAACTCTTCTCTAATTTATTCAAGTTTTGGAGTCTAAGGTTACTAACATTGAACAAAATGCTTTGAAAACAAATCATGCTATTGATTCACATGATGTATTACATAATCCTCTAGCACTTGAGATTTTTTTGCACCCTTTGCCAGCTAGTTTTGTTGCACCCAAGTTCACATTTTATGATGGCAAGGGTGATCCCAAATAACATTTGGTCTTTCTATGTAGCATGCCTCGATTATGCTTCAAATGATAAACTTTTAACCAAATTATTTTCAAGGATCTTTAAAAATATGCTTTAAAATGGTTCTATGACTTATCAATCCAATCAGTGAAAGCATTCAAACCTCTAGCGGATCAATTTCTAGCACATTTCTCTATCAACATCACTAAAAATATGTCATATGTACAAAATGTTAAGATCAAACAAATAACCAATGAACTTATTGATGAATATGTTTTGATGTACAAAACAATGTTGACTAAAATGATAAATCCAATCGCAGATAAAGATATTCAAGATATATTTAAGCAAAGTTTATTTTCACCATTACATGAGTCCATTATCTTTAAGAACTTTAATTTTTTTGATGATTTATGCTATATTGTCTGAGATCATGAAATGAAACTTCTTTCATTGAAAAAGCTTAAGTATGTAGCAAACAAACCACCTGCATCTACTACCAAGTTTCATGTCAAACCAAGCTACAAGGTAAAACCTACATAACCTAAAAATGAATGAACCACAAAATTTAATGTAGTGTCACAACAACCTCATCAACTCATCTTATCCAATGCATCTAAAATACAATTTACATAATTACATGAGTCTCTAACCTTGTTACTTAAGAAACTTGTCGAATGTCATCTCATATCTCTCCCTCCTCCTATACAAACTGATATGATTTAACCTATACCAAAAGGATATGATGTTAATGCATATTGTGACTATCACCAAGGCATCAAAAATTCTACCAATAGATGTTATACCTTGAAACACAATATCCAAGACCGTATTGATAATCAACAGATTACCTTTTATGATCTTCCAAAAGATTTAGGGTCACAACTTGGTGACCATAAAAACCAAAATATGTTTAATGATCCATTACAAGATCATTATAATAAAAATTTGGAAATGCAGATGCCATATAATGCATATCCTCCTCCACCACATTATGGCCATCCATTAGATGGGATTGTTGGCACATTTACGCACATAATAACTCTTATGGTTCTAAAACATTCAATGAGAGTGAAATTGTCCCTGATGATTTGAACATTTACTCATTATTTATTAGAGAATAACTTGATCATCAACCTATATATAGTGTTATGATTGATAGTTGTGCTAGTGAGTATGAATGTACCATGATATTACTCACACATTTGAGATATACATATGATGATTTATACCCTTCAACCAAAATGGTTAGAGGATTTAATGAGACATCACAATAGGTTATTGGTGAGATTGATTTACCTTTACACGTTGGTCAAACACATGTGGTCACCACCTTTTCTATTATACCATATATGAGAATCTTTAATATGTTATTGGTAAGACTTTGGATACATAAGATACAAGTAGTACCTTTCAAAGTGTATGGACATATTAAATAAATTCATACCAATAGTTGTTAAGATAATCTAGACTAATAAATAGAATAAATATATATACTATAAAAAAAAATACAATAATCATTTTTGGTGAGAAAGAATAACCCCACAATCATTTGCGACTTCGAGAGGGCTACCTCCTTATCAGATTAATACTCTAATTGATTTATATTTTACTCAAGGATGCATTACAATGTCATTGTCCTTATATATACCCAACTCTTTATTCTTATACATGTGGTATTAAACTACTATTGCTTACTATTCACTACTATTCACTATTATACTATTTATAATACTAATCTACCCCTCCCTAGGTATATTATAATAGTGTAATTATAGTTTTTGAAATACTATATGAATATCCACTTAAACACAATAAGTTTTCTCTAGGACAACTAATTATAAAACATACTAAGGTTAATCATGCATGAAAGGGTAAGCAACAAACAATCCCCTTTCCTAGGTGGCCAATACTTGAGAGACCATTGCACCAGAGATATGTAGTGGACTCCACGGAGTCCTCATATACACCTACATAATCCACCTAGTTGCTATGATAAAATTAACATGTTATAATTATAGTTGTACCAAAGATACCACATAATACTAAATAATGGGTTTCAAGAACCATTACTTTGATTACCTCATCACAACCATATATTCTTATGAGACATACACAAAGTACCACATAGTTTACAATTCCAAATATGACACCTATATATGTCCCTTGATAGCATCACCAATTTGATGTATAATATTCCAAGTTCTTAGCTTCTTATGAACATCCCTTAGATGGGATAAAAGGCTAAACTTATCCTTCCAAATATTATAAAATTTTAAAAAAATACAAAAACATTCAAATAAAATAAAAAATACCAAATTATTCAGTATACATATGTTAACTAGCTCCATGGCATCTTTATTGTTTACTTTATGTTATTATATATCATATCATTTCTTTTCTATGAATATATGTTTCACACATACTTGAATATAATACAAACATATATTAGATTCATGATACATGCACATGCAAATGTTGGACCTTTCCTCTTCCCATGTGGCACACTACGTTGGGGGAATCTTACTTCTATTTGATCATGATTGATACAGGTTATATTGGTTTATGAAAACTGTTTCATTATCATGTTGAGCTTATATACTAATGCTTACACATGCCTATACTCATGCTTACATCTTATACCATGTGCTTGATATGCTATGTTACATGACATTTTTTGCTAGCACATATACATAGGGACTAATATGATATGTTTATGTTAGTTGCTTATACTTTATTTATTCCCATTGTCACTTCCTTGAGTGTATTTTTTGTTTGATATTGTCTTACTTGTGGAGTATTTGAATATATTCCTTTCTTTTAGGCCCTTTGTGTTACTAATTATTATTTCTTTATGTGGGGATATTTGAATGTTTTCATAATTTGAGCATGTGGTGTTGTTTCCAAAATCTGTCACTTATTTTTGCGACAACATATGAACTATTTTGGTCCTGCAGGCCAAAATCCTCTCTTCCCTTCTCAAAAAAATGTTCTGAGCATTCAAATTCTTCATTAGTCAAGCTTTTTCAGTTAAGGGACTAGCAGGTTCAACAGGTTCAACGACTTTAATAGTGAGCTCTCACAAAGAAACAAGTTCCCAACACTTAGGCAATTTCAAGGTTGGTTCAACGCCTCAGTTCAACCAAAAATGTCCATCGGCAAGCTTCAAACAAAGGATTGAACCATTGAACCCCACTTCCAAAAGGTTCAAAGGTTCAATGGGTTCAAAGGTTCAACGACGTCGGCAAGCTTAAAGAGTTAAGTACTTCGGCAAAAGTTCAAAGTTCAACCACTTCGGCAAGTTCAACGGCTTTAAAAGACTTAGTGAAAAGAAGGAAGATTGAACCGTTGAACCGTTGAACCTTGAACCAAAAAGGTTCAAAGGTTCAATGCGGTTAGTTCAAGCGGTCAATTGAATGAGTGGAACACAAGATTGAACCGTTGAACTGTTGAACCAAAGTTGGTTCAATCGATCGATTCAATTAGAAGGTTCAAAGGAGTCCCCCAAAGCGAAAAATCCAAGTGCCCTTGCGGAGGGCAGTAAACAAAGTCAAGTGCCCTTGTGGAGGGCAGTGAACAAAAGTGGACAAAGAGATATCTTTCAAAAAGATTTTCCGCGGCCAAATTTTACAAGGGAAATCCTTCTTAAAAAATGTCCGAAGGAACGATCAAAGGCCCGATAGAAAGTGACTAAGGCAAAGGAAAGGTTTCCTTCGGACAAAATGTCTGAAGGAATTCCTTTGGACATTTTGTCTGAAGGAATTCCTTCGGACATTTTGTCTGAAGGAATTGAATCGAAGACCGCCCGAAGGACCTCGAAGGGCAGGTACCCTTGCGAGGGGCTCTTAGCAACCAGGAAATGGACCTTTCTCAAGGCCTGAAGGGACACCTTCCCTTCAAGAGGTTCTAAAGATCTAAAGCTGAAAGAATGATCAAAGGCCTGCAGGGTGATTTCTACGGACTCTGCAGGCCTAATTTATATAGACTCTGTAGGCCTGATTTCTATAGACTCTGCAGGCTTGATTTCTACAGACTCTACAGGTTGATTTCTATGAACTTATTTCTATGGACTCTACAGACCTAATTTCTACAGACTCTGTAGGCCTAATTTTTATGGACTCTGTAGGCTAATTTCTACGGACTCTGCAGGTTGGTTTCTTCGGACTCTGTAGGAAGGTTTCTATGGACTATGCAGGCTTATTTCTACAGACTCTTTCAAATCTTGAGAGACTTAGAGAAAACAAAGGCTTCTAAGGAAGAAGATGAACCGTTGAGCCTTGAACCAAAATGGTTCACAGGTTCAACGGGTTCAACAGTTCAAAGAAATCTCTGAGCAAAGGAAAGAAGTGAAAGATTTTAGAGACCAGTTCAAGGAGAAGGTTCAAGTGAATGAACCAAAGAAGTGATGGAACCAAGGAGCTGAGAAGGCCACCTGAACCATTGAAATAATGAACCAATGATGTCCTTAGGGACATCAAATTTAGGGTAATGAAATATCTGTTGATTTTCAAATATGGCGTAGAACCTGAAAACAAACTCAGCGATCAGCTGAAGAGGGAGCCGAAAGAGCCAGCTGAAAGGGAAAAGATAGCTTGAGAGCTCAAATTACAATAGGAAGAGGGAAAGACCAAAAATATCTATGCAAGAATTATTCCAGTAGGTGGAAAAGTCCACCAAGTAGATATTTGAGCTTGCAAATATTTAAGGCGTGGCCTATTTTTCTCCCTTGGAGTAAAGGCGAAGTGGACAGCTACGCAGATATTTGGTGAAAGACCAAACAACCCATGCTGAGGAGAAGACATTTGAGATGAATCGACATGCCACAATTAAGGTAGATGCCCTGTTTCAGCATGGCTCCCTTGACAAAACTGAACATGCATTCAAGGCATTGAATGCGGCATGGGTCATTCCATGAAACAAAGTGCCAAGCCTTTCTTGGCTACTATATATTATAAACTCCTATTTTATGCAAAGGAGATATCTCTATTATAGAAACAAAACTCTACCAAAACTAAGAGGTGATTACTGAGACTTTGAGCTCAGATTGTTAATCATATTTCTTTGTTTGAATGAAAAAGTAGGTTACTTTCAGAATTTGTGCTGTAATAGCTTGTGTCATTTAAGAAATTGTTCTTATGTCTATTTCCTGAAGGTGTTCTTGTCCATTTTAATGAAATAAGCACAACTAGTGGAAGTAATTAGGAAGGTGTCTTGAAGCCAACTATGGAGAGACTTTATGCTACCATAATTGCCTTTAGTGTGTTTGTATGTTTTCTATTTTTGTGTAAAGGGCCTTGGGATGACTTTGTGCCCTCATTGTCCTTCGTATTTCACTCTTGGGCAATCAAGGTGGAAACTTTGCGCTACATCTCAGTCTACTAGTTATTACACCCCCTATTTCAGTTACTTACCAGTTACCTATTTGAAATAACCCCTGTTGTTTGCTGCAAGACCACTTCTGAAAGAAGAGAAGTGCCTTCAGTGTTTTCACCTGAATTTCTCCTTTGTCTGTGAACATCATCTTTGAAAAAAGAGAGATGGATGGTGTTGTCCTACCCCCGAGTATTATTTTCTGCATATATATAGTATATATCTCCTCATAGTTATAAGGGAACCTCCCCTTGATAAGAGGAGAGATTTGTCCCTTTTTGATGTGGTAAATCCGCACATCTAGCCAACCCATCTCCCTATGTTGTGGTTGAAAAGACCTATTTTGCCCATCAGTTAGCTGGTGACAAAATATTCACCCAATAGTTTTTAGCGACTCCACTGGGGACCAACGAGCATTTCCAGTTCTTTTCCAGTCTATTCAAATTGAAGCATTCCATATCACTGGGGAACGACGTGAAGTAGGATAGAACACTGCCAGCTTCATGCCAATAATTTTGGTGACTCCGCTGGGGATCGAACCTAGAAATTTTGTGCAATTTGAAGCCTTAAGATTTAGATTGAAGCATCACCTGTGTCTTATCCATTATCATTATAGCCTTATCCATTTCCATTATATAATCTAGTATGTGAACCAGAGCCGCTAGGAATGGAATGTTTCACTTCTTTTTTCCACTTTCCTCCAACTCCATGCTAACAGGTTTTGGTGAATCTATTGGGGAAGAGTGCACAATTTGAAGCCTCAAGCTTTAAGCTGAAGTAGGGCCAGTTCTTTTCCATTTTTATTCTACAATCTGGCATCTCTATGCTATACAAGAAGCTAGAGAGCCCAAAGTGTTGTTGACCCTATTTTTGAGTTGGTGCAACAGGGCAATTTCGATTTGTTTCCTCCATAACTTCAAGCTCAACGAACTAGGAGTCTTCTTCCTACCAATACCAGGTCACCAATACAAGGCAGAGGTTCTTTTTCCTCTACTAGTAGAGCTTTTCCTGTACATACCCCACCAAGATTTGTTATTCCCCCTTTCCATAGCCATATAATGGCAGTTCAAGGCCTTTGGGGTAACTCTTTTGGCCTGCTCAATTTAACTCCACCTCTACATGAGTTACCTTGCAGTTTAAGAAAGAATTTTCTCAAATTCTTTGATGATGGGAGAGTTCATCTTGATGAACATATTGCAAGCTTTAACATAGCCTGCAGTGTGATAGGCATGGAGTATGAGAACGTAGCAGTCAGGGTGTTTGTGGAAACATTGCAAGGTGTTGCTGCAGACTGGTTCTATCATTTGTAGGCCTAGACTGTCACTAACTGGAACACCCTCAAAGCTAAGTTTGAAGCAAGGTTCAAGCTTGCAGAAGATGTGCATGCCCTACTGGCCCAACTCACACAAATAAAGAAAGAACCTCATGAACCTATGAGGGACTTCATAGCCAAATTTGACAAGCTGAGGAACAGGATTCCTATAATTACTCAGCCAACACCTGAGAACCTTAAATATTTCTTCATCAACTCACAGCTGCCTGAAGTAAGTTTTTTGCTGAGATGTGCTGGCCACATAGACCTTGCTACTGCTCAGGATTTGGCCACTGAGGTGGAAGATGACCTTATCTTGGTAGAAAAGATGAGGAGAGATCCTAACAGAGGTAAATCTTCTTCATCTTCTAAATATCCATCTACAGGCACCACTGATCTAATGTGCAGAAGCTAGAAAATGAGTCACTTACTCTGAGAAAGCAAATGGTGCAAGGGATGTCATCTGCCCCTTTGTACAGAGATATACCAAGGAGGACATTCCCCAATCAGTCATACCAAGGTAATGCTGCCAGGAATTAAGGGCAGCCAAATCATCTTCCTCCCACTCAAGAAAAATTGGCCATTGAAGCACCTCCACCCAATTTAGTAGTTGGATGTTTTGAATCAAAATCATATTTCTCCTTCCAGCCTGAGTTGAACCCAGAAGATGAAGCTAATCTCTTCACAGTAGGAGAAGAAGAATTAGTTGGTGACTCTAATATTGGTTTCCTGAATTACCAGGATGAACCCAGAAGTGAAGGTAAAGCAATTGAGGGATCATATGCTATGTTCACCTGGTCTAAGAATCAATCATCTCAGAAAGCTGATAAGGACAAAATAGGAGAAGGATCTTAGCTTGTAATTTCAATTGTTAAGTAGAGAGCCACTCTGCCTTTCCAGCCAAAGGACCTGGTGATTGCTGAAAAAGTAAGTACTCCAAACATGCCTTCACCTTCAACTTCAAATTTGCAGATCAGTCCTCCCCCTCCTAAAAACTAGAAGGATGAACTCCCTTCCCTTGTTCATAATTCATTTCAGACATTTGACATAGTCGACCATGTCAAGAAAACTAAAATTCAAATGTCTAAATTTGAATTCCTATAATCCAACCCTGAGCAGTTGGATAAGTTAGATCAATGTGTGAAGAACCAAAACGTCCCTACAGAACAAGATGTTAGAAAGGTAACTCATGATCCCCCAAGGAACATGTCTACCCCAAACAATCTTGTTATTACTCGTCCTACTGTTCCTGGGAAGACAAAACCATTTTATGTCTCCCTACTGATAAATGGACACCAACTGAACAATTGCATCATAGACTCAGGTGCATCTGACAATTTCATGCCTACCAAAGTAGTTGAATCCCTTGGTCTCACACTGACCAAGATGTTTGGGAGATGTTTCTTCATGGAGAACAAACAAGTGCCACTACTGGGACAAATCAAGGACACCCAATTTGCATTTGCAGCATTCTCAGAAAAGAGAATCAAGATGCCAGTCCTGGTGGCCGATGTCCCAGCCTCATACGGCATCCTTCTTGAGATTTTTTTTTGCAAGAATGTTGGTGGTGAATTGAGCATGGACCTATCTAAGGTGAGGATCCCTGTCAAAGGCATCATGCAGAGGCTGCTTCTTGAGAAGGAGGCAAAATATATTGTCACCCAAAAATCGGCCCCTGAAGCTCAAATTCTATTTGAGTCTTCAGGAATGGGTAACTTTTTCTTGACTATAGAGGATGTTCATGTTTCAATAGATGAAAGTCCTGTAGGTGGTGATCCAGAAATTGATTCAAATGAGACAACATAAGAATTAATAAAGCACAACATAGGTGCAGAAGGACCCTCCCCTCTAAACAAAGGTAAATTTGAGAAAGGAGCAATTTTTGGTGGCATATGGATTCTAGAATTTGATGGCAACTGCTCTTCTACCGGTGTTGGAGCTGGGATTATTTTGATATCTCCTCAGGGAGATATTTTTCCTTCTTCATACAAGTTACAGTTTAGCAACATCGACAACACTGCTGAGTATGAATCTCTGTTACTCAGGTTGAAGGCAGCTCAAGATAGAGGTTTTAAACTCCTTCATGATAAAGGAGATGCTCAACTGATGGTTTTTTAGGTGAGGAACATGTGTCGAACCAAGAACAAAAGATTGTGCCATTACCGTAATTTGGTATGGGGCTGTATTGAAGGTTTTGATGCTTTCAATATATCTACAGTGCCCAGAGAGCTTCATAGTCATGCAGGTTCATTTGATGTCTCTACGACCCTCTTGGTTCCTCACAAAGACTTTGAAGAGCAGAAGTACACTATCAAGCTGGTCTTTCGACCAAGTGTGCTTGACAATGCCAATCATTGGTAGGTGTTTGATGCTGACAATCAAATCATGTGCTGGACTGAACCATAAGAACAACAAATTATGGTAATGGACCATACTATTGCACGTCAAAATTAGGTAAAGAAATTCTTTTGCAATAGAACAAGGATTCATGATTTTCAAACTGGAAATCAAGTCTTGTTGTGGGGAAAGAGGAGATAACCAAAAGGAATGCACAAAAATTTTGATTCCTAGTGTAGAGGTCCATTCGCCAATCATCACTTTTGGGGCAAAAATGGTTTCTTGCTGATATATCAAGACATAACGCCATTTTTACTGTCTCACAGTGGGTGGCATTTGAAGCACTTCAATCCTTGAAGTATCAGATAAGATCATCTGTACATATGTATTTTTGTATAGTATTTAGTTCTATTTTGTTCTTTTCATTTTTTGGCACCTTTCTTTTTAGGTAGCATGACTCCATAGCCCAATGGCATACTTGAAGGCACTAGAGATTCTAGTTTCTACTCACCTCAGCTATTTCAAAATTTCAACTAAAGGAAGTTCCCCAACTGGAGCCAGCTATTGTTCCCAAAATTTGTCACTCATTTTTGGGACAACATATGAACTATTTTGGTCTTGCAAGCCAAAATCCTCTCTTCCCTTCTCAAAAAATTGTTTTGAGCATTCAAATTCTTCATTATTCAAGCTTTTTTAGTTAAGGGACTAGTAGGTTCAATAGGTTTAATGACTTTAACAGGTGAGCTCTCACAAAGAAATAAGTTCCCAACACTTAGGCAATTTCAAGGTTGGTTCAACACCTCAGTTCAACCAAAAATGCCCATCGGCAAGCTTCAAACAAAGGATTGAACCATTGAGCCCCACTTCCAAAAGTTTCAAAGGTTCAACGGGTTCAAAGATTCAATGACGTCGGTAAGCTTAAAGAGTTAAGTGCTTTGGCAAAAGTTCAAAGTTCAACCACTTCGGCAAGTTCAACGGCTTCAAAAAACTTAGTGAAAAGAAGGAAGATTGAACCGTTGAACCTTAAACCAAAAAGGTTTAAAGGTTCAACACAATTAGTTCAAGTGGTCAATTGAATGAGCGGAACACAAGATTGAACTGTTGAACGATTGAACCAAAGTTGGTTAAATCAGTCAGTTCAATTGAAAGGGTCAAAGGAGTCCCCCAAAGTGAAAAAGCCAAGTGCCCTTGCGAAGGGCAGTAAACAAAGACAAGTGCACTTGCGGAGGGTAGTGAACAAAAGCAGACAAAGAGATATCTTTTAGAAAGATTTTTTGTGGCCAAATTTTATAAGGGAAATCCTTCAGACAAAATGTCTGAAGGAACGATCAAAGGCCCGACAGAAAGTGGCTAAGGCAAAGGAAAGGTTTCCTTCAGACAAAATGTCTGAAGGAATTGAATCGAAGACCACCCAAAGGACCTCGAAGGGCAGGTACCCTTGCGGGGGGCTCTTAGCAACCAAGAAATGGACCTTTCTCAAGGCTCAAAGGGACACCTTTCCTTCGAGAGGTTCCAAAGATATAAAGCTGAAGGAGTGATCAAAGGCTTGCAGGCTGATTTCTACAGACTCTGCAGGCCTGATTTCTATGGACTTTGCAGGCTTGATTTCTATGGACTCCACAGGTTGATTTTTATGGACTTATTTATATAGACTCTGCAAGCCTAATTTCTATGGACTCTGTAGGCCTGATTTCTACAGACTCCATAGGTTGATTTCTAAGGACTCCACAAGTTGATTTCTACATACTCCGTAGGTTGGACTCTGCAGGTTGGTTTCTACGGACTCCGTAGGTGGGTTTCTACGGACTCCGTAGGATTATTTCTATGGACTACGTAGGCTTATTTCTATGGACTCTTTCAAAGCTTGAGAGACTTAGAGAAAACAAAGGCTTCTAAGGAAGAAGATGAACCGTTGAACCTTGAACCAATATGGTTCACAAGTTCAACGGGTTCAACGGTTCAAAGAAAGATCTGAGCAAAGGAAAGAAGCAGAAGATTCCAGAGACCAGTTCAAAGAGAAGGTTCAAGTGAATGAACCAAATAAGCAATGGAACCAAGGAGCTAAGAAGGCCACCCGAACCATTGAAATAGTGAACCAACGATGTCCTCGCAGACATCAAATTTAGGGTAATGAAATATCCATTGATTTTCAAATATGGTGCAGAACTTGAAAACAAACTCAATGACCAGCTGAAGAGGGAGCCGAAAGAGCCAGCTAAAAGGGAAAAGATAGCCTGAGATCTCAAATTATAATAGGAAAGAGGGAAAGACTAGAAATATCTATGCAAGAGTTATTCCAGTAGGTGGAACAGTTTACCAAGTAGATATTTGAGCTTGCAAACATTTAAGGCACAACCTATTTTTCTCCCTTGGAGTAAAGCCAAAGTGGATAGCTACGTAGATACTTGGTGAAAGCCCAGACAACCCATGCTGAGAAGACATTTGAGATGAATCGACATGCCACAGTTAAGGTAGATGCCCTATTCAGCATGGCCCCCTTGACAAAATTGAACATGCATTCAAGGCATTGAATGCGGCATGGGTCATTCCATGAAATAAAGTGCCAAGCCTTTCTTGGCTACTATATATTGTAAACTCCTATTTTATGCAAAAGAGATCTCTCTGTTATAGAAGCAAAACTCTACCAAAATTGAGAGGTGATTACTAAGACTTTGAGCTCAGATTTTTAATCATATTTCTTTGTTTGAATGAGAAAGCAGATTACTTTCAGACTTTGTGCTGTAATAGCTTGTGTCATTTAGGAAATTGTTCTTATGTCTATTTCTTGAAGGTGTTCTTGTCCATTTTAATGAAATAAGTAGAACAAGTGGAAGTAATTAGGAAGGTGTCCTGAATCCAACTGTGGAGAGACTTTGTACTGCCACAATTGCCTTTAGTGTATTTGTTTGTTTTCTATTTCTGTGTAAAGGGCCTTGGGATGACTTTGTACCCTCATTGTCCTTCATATTTCACTCTTGGGTAGTCGAGGTGGAGACTTTGCGCTACATCTCAGTCTGCTAGTTACTATGCTCCCTATTCCAGTTACTTACCAGTTATCTATTTGAAATAACTCCTACTATTTGCTGTAAGACCACTTCTGAAAGAAGAGAAGTGCCTTCAATGTACTCACTTGGATTTCTCCTTTGTCTGTGAACATCATCTCTGAAAAAAGAGAGATGGATGGTGTTGTCCTTCCCCTGAGGGTTATTTTCTATATATATATATATATATAGCTCCTCATAGTTATAAGGGAACCTCCCCTTGATGAGAGGAGATATTTGTCCCCTTTTGATGTGGTAAACCTGCACATCTGGCCGACCCATCTCCCTATGCTATGGTTGAAGAGACCTATTTTGCCCATCAGTTAGCTAGTGGCAAAATATTCACCCAACATGTAACATTTGAACATGCCCCTTATTTACAGTCTACGTAGACCCCCTTTTTGTGAACTTAAGTGTGTGTGTGCAAATGCCCTTAATTGTTTGTTGAGTTTGTACTATTAATTTTTAGACATTTCCATGATGCATAGGGCTTATTGTGATCACATACTATGAGTTTCATTGATATATCTACTTAGACATGCTACTTTTATATGCTACATGATTCATACACAAATAATATAGTTAGCTTATCCTTTTAAGGTAATATGACTACTAGATTACATTCCCCTCACCTTAAAAATATGGACATATTAATGGGGGCATGACATAGAGGCACGACTCCACACATACACAGTTGGCAGAATTTGATTCAGATATACACTTGGGTCAAAATCCTATACATTTGGCACTAATTTTTACATATTTGCCACAAAATTTATCATATTTCTGACATATATTATAAATAATTATAGAGTATTTATTAAATTTTGATAGATAATTCAACTTGAGACATACTATAGGTGCATATGCCATGTAAGTGCACCAAAAATTATAAATACATATTCAAAATGCATTATCAAGAAGCACCATTTTTACTAAGAAACATCATTTTGAGTCTTTCATGTCTAAGAAATTGGATCCTTTGAGTAGTGTGGTTAAGATTATACACCCTCAAAAACCTTAGCATTACTTCTATTTTGTAGGTTGATTTGGTTATACCACTTAACTTGGCTCTATTGTACTTTCACTTGAGTTGTGCGATTGAGATCATAATCTCAATGGTTGTGTCACAACTCATATTTTCACCAGATTGGGAGCATAATTACCCTCCAAATTTCACTCTTACAAAATCCAAGGTTCAAGTCTAAACCTCTCTTAACTCCAATGCTTCATAAGGAATCATCTTTACCAAAGCAAAGTACTAAGGAGCAACATGATTACATTGACACATATGTGTACTTATTCCTTGCTCTCTTTACTATTCAAAAATTTTAGTTATTTAAATTTAGATTACATGCATTGATTTATAGTGTAACATGCTATTGGTTACAATTCATACACCAACATTGTATTCACCACGGCTCAAACAAAGGCAAGGTGTATTGTACACACCTAGGTACATATTTATTTCTTTTAACTTAGTAATTTCATCCTTATATATTAATAGATTAAGGGGGGGTGTAGATACTAAAATTTAATTATATATAACATCTTAATCTTAAACACTTGAAAAATATCAATAAGGGTTCTACCCTTCAGTTATAGACCCTCTTATTTCCAAAAGGGCCACACTTGCCATATCATTGTGCCTAACTGCTTATCTTATAGATCGACCCTATCATTATGATGACCTAGATCACCTTTACATACATAACTATTAAAACTTGATATATATCCTTCATTATCAGTTAAATACCTTCAGTAGTTTTCTACCTTAGTGAACACTTGCATTTTACAAAGGGACAATAACATTAACACTAGTGTCCAGTTTCCTTTTCAAGTGTCCATACCTCAAAAGTCATCCAAATTGAAAATATTTTGAAACATATGGGTTGACCTATTTGTCTTATCTAACCTTTCGTGATATATTTTCAAAGGTGTGGTATAAATATAAATCAAAACCTACTCATTTTTCATCTAGAAAATACCAAGCATGTACCTATTCAAGCTCATTCAATCAATTACATAACTGAGTTCTACTACCCTATTCTTTCTTATTTATTTATTAGTCATAAAAATAGTCATATTATAGGTCTGAAGCATTCAAGAATAGCCCATGAATAGTATTTATTATGTTATAATTAGATCATTAGATACCCTTGAATATAGCATATTACACCCTTGTGCACACACAATCCCACACTTAGGGGAGAAATAAATATGTTTGAGGTCCTCTTTGGAGTATTGGCTATGTAGGCAACACTCATTGACAAAGGGATCCTTGAGTTCAACTCAACTTCACGATCCCACTAACCCATTTTTATTAAGGTGATCTAACCTAAGGAAAAGAACTAGGGTTTAAGCTATACACAATCATACAAAGACTATATGCATGATCCAGATACATCAGCATAAAGGTGATAGAAAACCCTAATAGACACATGCAGTCATTTTTCAATACATCAAATATTTTGTATAGAACATAAACATTGATTCATAGACATAACATTGACACAAGTATCCACAATTCAATGTAAGTGTCCATGCCTCTAGAATTAATATTTCCATAATTTGACAACTGGCTCTTGATCATCAGTCTACCTAATTCTACCTCTATACATCTCAAATCTGCCTACTCATATACAAACAAGCTAAGTATTATATCTTCTTGTTCAATTATCATAATATCAATTATCATTGTACTTTCTATATTTGGTGATTTTTTAGATTTGGTATGTTGCGTCATGTGAATTAATTTAATTGGCTTAATTTAGAATAGTTTTACTCATCCATTTGATTAGACTATTATACCCCTTTAACCCTCACACAACATTAAAAAGGGTTAAATAAAGATATCTCTAAATTATGTAAATGTGAATGTATAAGGCAGAATAAGATTGATTGATTGGACTTGCTACATATAGAAATGACCCAAAAGATAAGGTACTTAACTTGTTTTAGTTTTTTTCTAGTTTCTGATAGTGTTCAATCATCAACAATGACTTGAAATGGATATATGATCACTTGATTAGGATAATAACTATTATAACCTACCTAGATAGACCTGGTACTTTGTATATGACCATGATAGCCAAATTTGTCTACTTGTCAAAAATACCATATATGTTTTTGTTATTTTTTTAGATGCTAGTTCATTGTACCTACCTATTAAGATGGTTCCTTTTTCATTTCAAAGGCTCGATCCTATGTGCATATTCAAATTTATTCACCTTCACCTCCAAACCCTAGATCCACTTTTAATAATTGCTTTGCATATAAAAATGAGTTAGATAAGATGGATTGGAAAACTTTAACCACCCACTGTTGAGTGGTTGAGCATTGCGTACATTTTAATACTCCAAAGAAGGCTTAAACCATAATTAGTTCTCCCACCTAATAGTGTGTGTGCTCAATAATGATATGCTAGAATGCATGCAATCTTATGTGTCTTTAGACCCTCAACACCCTTTGATTTTGACCTTGAAATAGTGTTCAAAATTAGCTTAGATGTTGTTCCTTTAAATATTTTGTATATTTTAATGATTTAGGGAAGTATCTCAAAGATGTGTAAATGCATTTTTTAATGTGCTAGATAAGTGCTAGACATGAATAGGTTTAGGCTTGATGGGTATATATAGGAGAATCTTTGGATAATTTCCCTCTATAATTGACATGAAAACTGTATGGTTTGACCCAATGGAAGGGTTTGAATTTGAAATATAGTAATTAAAGGGTGCATGAATGGATCAGGCACATGTAGAGAACTCTGAGAACTAAATCTATCTAATTATTGTCAGAAACATCTAGGATACAGAAAATAATTTAGGTTACAATCGGGTTAGGATAATGAAATGTTTAGGCATAGAGTAGGGATATCTTCTTTAATGTGTTTGATACTATTAAAGTTTAGGAGTATTGATATTCATTTGGATCATCTTCATCATGTTAATAAAAATAAACACACAATTAAGACAACATAAACACATGAACACACACCACTCTATTTTTAGTTGATGCAAGATTGCACGAACCCTTGGAAGCTCCTACATCAGACATCTGAGGTTTTTGAAATGTGAGATCTTGTTCACATGGATGGAATAAGTAATAAAACCAATATTTTTACCATAAAGTATAATGGCCATGACATTCCCTTCCAACACACTATGTACTTCAGTTGATTGTCACTCTTTCTCTTCTGCTTTTAGTTCCTTGTTGGCTTCAAATCCTTTCTTATCTTACCTCTACTCTTATTTTTCTCCTTTATGGGATTGGACCCATCATATCCTAGCCACCTCCACCAATTTATTATCTTCTTCTCTCTCCATCTTCTTATGGGTTGAAACCCACCTTCATTTGATCACCACCACCAAATGCATTTACCAGCAACATTGTTACAACATTCATTATATTTGAACCAATCACATCCACCTAGTCTCAACTCTTCTCTCATATAAAATATTACCTTAGTACAATAAGCATATATTTGGACATCCAAATGATCACCATAGCTTCTAATACTACCTTTAGGATATTTTTCACCTCCTCATCTCTTGTATTACCCATTACTATTTCAAGTAACTCCTCCACCTTTGCTACAACATCATATTACATAACTATCTTTGTTTCAACCTCGTACTCTTCTCCACATTCTTGGGTTGATAAAAAATTAGTTGCTCCATCACATCCTTGCATTCTTTTATTCTCATACTCTTCATATCATTTCTAGGTTGATTTCTATATCCTTTCTTCACCACTTCCATGACATGTGGATATAACCTTGCACTCTCCTTGTCCATATGAGAATAATGCATAACTTGACTCATAAGAGTCTCTCTCTCAACACCTTCCTTGGCTACTCCCACACAACACCACCTTCATTATTCATTCCTCTTGGTAGAAATAAATCCACCATCTCAATCTCTTTGCTTTCCTTTATGCCACATGAGTGACATTCTTCATCTCTTCTTGTCTAGATGATCATTGGACCAACCTTTATTTCCAATTTTTTAACGTTAGCTTCCACCATTATACCCTTCATCCATCTCTCAATATGGATATTTGATGCATAGCCTTATCTATCCACCACTATCACATTGAGAAGGTATTGTTATTCTTGCCAAACTCTTTCACTTGTTCTTGTGAGAGTCATCTCTCCTACCTCCAACTGCTACAAGTGAGAATCCTCATGAATATGATCTTGAGAACATTATTTTACACACACTTTCCCACTTTATCTTGTCTCCATGATAAATTGAAGATAATCCTCTATTGTTGTTATCTTGTCTCCATGATAAATTTTCCCACTTATGGGATGAAACAAACTCCTTACCATCATCAAAAAATGGGTCTCCTTCTTCTGGTTCCATAAAAATCACATCTACATCCTCCTTCATGAGGAATCCTTCCTCTATGGGCTGATCACAAACTTCTTAATCCTTGTTGTTCTTAAAATAAGATTTGGGATTCTCACATGAAAGGCTCATTCTCTTGTTGTCTTACAAGACAATATTATTCTTTTCATTCACATCCTTCTCCTTGCTACTATTTGGAATAGATTTCAGTTGCTCACATGATGACTTCCCTCTCATATTTCATTTCATGAAAATATTCTTCATCTTCTCTTCTCTCTCAAGCCTCAAGACATGAATCTTATTTATCCACTTCACTTATCTTCTTGGGTGCACAACATGACCCATCAACTTGCAAACCATATGTTCCCAACTTCTCACCTTCTTTTTTCATTTTCTTGTCTCCTCTCTTAGAAAACTCTCCAATAGTCAACTGTAAATCTACATAGTCTTTTACTTGCAACCTTCACCCTTGTGGGCTATTTAATATGCTCATATTAAAAAATATATCTAAATCCACTATCCAATTCATGAGCTCATTTTGGCTCTCTCTACCACAAAACAAAATAATATTGCTAGTGGGTTTACCTCTTTCCTTCATATTGACCTTAGTCTCTTTTCTATTCTAGATGATCCTCTCTCCAAGACATCCAAATTTAATTTTAGGATAACAACATATCCAAAATTTGTTCTTATTCACTTAAATTTGAAACATCTTTACTTTGTACATCCTCCATCATGTGCAGTCTTCCTTGGACTCCCTTCAACATCTCAACCAGGTCTTCTACCTCTAGTGCTCTTCTTCCTTTGTGTGCCATATATTCTTCAACAATCAAGATAATAGATTAAAACAAGATCCTATCATACTTTATCTCAACTTGAAATACTTTTCTCACATCTACAACAAACTCATCCACTTACCTATGCAAGCTTCTCTTTCATAACTTGGAGGTAAATCAAGTAGAATTCTATTACACAACATAAAATTCACTCGTATAAGAGCCTTACAAACTCAATTCAGAAAGGAAAGGCATTAATATAACACTAAATGATGTACACACAAGAGAGGGGGTCCACTTAATGACTACCTTTACCTCTGTGATTCATGGTAATCCCAAAATCTCTCATAGACACACTTCAAGCACACTCTTAGACTTGACACACATTATTCAACACACTTTATTCATTAAATTAATCTTAAAACAATACAAATGGATGAAATATCTCTCACACACTCTCACACATGCCTATACAGGCTTATTAAAATAAAAACATGAAGAATAACATATACTTTCAGTCTCCCATGGACTGGTTCACCTTCAACTCCCTCTTTTCTTCCTTAGAGTTCTCTATCCTTTCTTTCTCTCTTCAAAATTGACTCCTCTTTTTCCAATTCAAATATTTTTTGACCTTTATTTACCTTCTCTTGTGCCTCTTCACCTTCCTTATCCCCTTATAAATGCTCCAAATCTATTCATTCATCTTTCTAGGCCGTTACTTTTGTTTTAACTTAATTTGTGACAAAACTGCCCATGTTTGTAGGTTAAAACCATCACTGATTGTAAAACCTCCCTATGATAGTTCCATAACCACCATTGATGGTTACATGATTGTCTCCATCTTTAGACTGATAATTTCAGTACTAATAAAAATCACCCACTTTCAGAGGCCATAACATGAGCATACATACTCATATTGAGATGATTTTTTTAAAAAAAATTGTACTATTCTTCAAGAGGAATATAATTATGCATTCAGATTTTGATTTATCAAATATATTAATGCAATTTACGTCTTTTCCCCATAACCTATATGTTTCATCCCTTCAACGCACACAATGACATCTTAGATTGTATGGATGGTTAAGAAACTCAACTGACTTGCTTGGAACCATGTAGTTATCTAAAACCAATCTTTCTCTAATGTGATTGATGCTAGTAAAGTTTAGGATTACTGACATTCATTTGGATCATATTCATCATGTAAATAATACTAAACACACAAATAAGATAACACAAACACATGAACACACATCTCTCTATTTTTGGTTGATGCAATATTGCAACAGACCCTTGAATGTTCCTGCATCAATATGTAGTCATTTTTTCAAAAAAGTGAAATAATAGCTAAAATGATCACATCAATGATAAAATCAAAATTATGTATTCGATTTATCATCGACAAAAAATATATTTTATTTTTTATTCACAAGGAATTGGTTTGTGGCCTTCCCATGCGGATAAACAAAATTCTAAGAAACTCTTTTTGCCAAAAAAATACACTATATTTTTCCATTTCACTAATGTTTTCTGAAAAAATCAAACCCCAAGTAGGGATATTAAAACTCAATCTAGATAGAGAATATTACAATTGAATTTGAACAAAGAAACAATGTAGATCTACCAAATGTAACAATTTTTTTGTGTGGAAATACTAGGCTAAGGTGTGTTTGATTTGTAGGATATATGATATATGAAGCCATAGTCATAAATAGTAATTAGGCCTAAATGACACTATTTATGAAGGTTTCCACCACCCCACAACTACATTAACCCATCTCTGAGGTACAAGAGTAACTTCCTGGGATTAATCGCTTACTGGTGCACCATATAATTGAATGGTTGAGAAGCTTTCTATTGACAAAAAAATAAAAATCTTAAGAACTTACTATATACCATGATGTATATGGAAGATAAAATACATATACAATGTTTTCTGATAGCTTGAGTATTAGGGCAATACCTCTCACATCACGAATCAAGTTAAATTGATTACAAATTTGCCAAAAATGATAGCTCATGTGAGTTTTACAACTGACAAAGCATAATTCTATCTAAGGGGATTTATACAAAATACAAATTACTTTAACCTTCAGTATCCCACTATGTTCACCAATTTATGATCAACCAAGTCCCATAAGGGTGAGGTGAGAACATAATAATTGGTATTTGTATTAATCCATTAAATTTAGGCTTAAACCCTGAAATGCTAAAAAAAATCATAGATTTGAAAACTGGAAATAATGTTGAATATATAAAAAAAGAATAAAAACTACAAATTTGATCTTGGAGTTTGGATTCAAAATGAGGTGAATCTTCTATAAAATTGATACCATATTAAATTTTTGGATAGGCTCCAGGATCATGTTAGTATTATAAGGTACACACCCACAATACTTGCATAATAAATCTATGAAAGCTTGAAATCAAAATAACATAGATTCATCTGAGAAATGTAGCTACCTATTTTGATTAAGATCATTAGCCTAATTTTTCCAGTATAACAATAAATCTCATCCATAATATATCTCACCCACTAACCCTCTATGTTCTTATATAGATAATATAAGAGGCTAGGGTTAGGGTTAGGGTTTTGGAGAGCAATTGTAAAAATAAAAAGATAAAATTATTAGTAGTAGAAGTCAACTATGTATTTACTCAATTGATATTATTATCTAATAATAGGCTGTGTGTAAGTATGCACTAATTAGTGCATACCCAAAAATTACAAATAATACAAGTGCATCTTAAAACCATACAATATTGTAAGAGTAATTATAATACACTAATAGGAATCACATTTGCAGCATGTGAATTAGGTACTGGTAACTTTGGAATAACATCAACTTTACACAAAGCCTTCCAAATGTGATTTTGGAGTAAAAGTGGTGGGGTACTTGGGTCACATTATTTTGCATGAAGGTGCCATGGTATACCCTCACAAGATCAAGTCCATGGTAGAATGGAAAGCTCCAAAAACCCTCAGTAACCTCTAGGGCTTCTTAGGGATCAAAGGTTACTATCATAGTTTTGTGAAAAAATATTGCAACATAGTAACACCACTCATAATTTTCTTTGAATAAGGATGCCTTCAACTAAAATTAAGATACCCTCAAATAATTTGAGAATTTGAAGGAAGTTATGTGCGCAAATATGGTTTTGGCTATGCAAATTTTTTCGAAGGCATTCATTGTTGAATGTGATTCATTGGGGTATGAAATGGGAGATGTACTCATGTAGGAAGGATGATCCCTTACATCCAAGAGTAATCAACCTAAAGGTATGAATTTTCTAAAGCTTATGTATGAGAAAGAGATGATGGCTATTTTTCATTCAGTCAAACAATAGAGGCCTTATCTTATGGCTAGACACTTTAAGGTAAAGATAGATCATGATAGTCTTACATATTTATTTGAATAGAGGTTGTTATATGAAGAAAAACAAATATGGGTGACCAAAATGTATGACATGAATTTAAAATCATATATAATAAAGGAAAGGATAATGTAGTAGTATATGCACTATCCAAGAGGGATGGGTTCCCAGAGGAATTGCCATGTGAAATGCCTATATTACAGGCATATTGGGTGAATGAAACAAGATCCAAATCAAAGAATGACATTAATACACAAGTTATGATTCAAAAGCTCCAAAAAGATTTATTCCCTCAAGCATGAGATCCTTACAGATATCCATGCATGTCAAGTAGTGGACATTCAATATTATTAAAAACTTGTCATAGAATCAAGCAATCTTTATTTTTGGAATGACTTAAGGGGGATATCTATGAGATTTACATTGAATGCATGGTGTGTCATAAAAACAATGGCGAGATAATTAAGACCCATGTATTTTATAACCCTTATCTATTCTTAGCCAAAGGTGGGAGGTGGTTTCCATGAATTTCATAATATGATTGCCTTAATTAGATTTTAAAAATGTCATCATGGTAATTATGGAAAAAGGTCACTGAAAATGCCCATTTTTGTGCCTTGCCACAACCATTTGTAGCAAATACAATAGCATTTGATTTTTTGGATATGGTTCAATAGCTACTTGATAATACAAGATCATAGTAAGTGATCATGATCCTATCTTTACTAGTAATTTTTGGACTAATTTATTCTCATGCTTGGATACTCAATAGGCTCATAGTTTGTCATATCATCCTCAATCTAGTGGGAAAATAGAAGTGTTCAACAAATTCTTGAAGGTTTATCTCCATTGTTTTACATCAGATAAACATGAGAGATGGGCTCATTGGTTTCCACTAGCAGAATGGTGGTAAAACACTTCTGTCCATATCTCATCAAAGTTATCTCCATTTGTGAGACTATATGGGTACCATCCCCCTTCCATAAAATCATACTTGAGGTTATAGTCATATGTTTGAGTATTTGAAAAACAAATTCAACACCAATAGGAAGTACTAGTTAGTATCCAACAGAACTTGGTAGTGACACAAAATTGAATGAAGAAGCAAGTGGATTAAAACTACAATGAAAGGAATTCTGAAGTGGGTGATTGGGTCTTTGTGTGCCTACAACCATACAATAAAATTTTCTTGAAGCAATATAAAAAATATAACAAACTTTCTCCTAAGTATTATGACCCTTATTAGATCCTATATAAAATTGGTAGTGTCGCATATAGGTTGGAATTACCTCAATCTACATGCATACATCCAATATTTCATGTCTCCTACTTGAATAAGGTAATTACACATAGTGTATTCACTTAGACTAAGTTACCAGAGCTAGATGAGGAGGGCATTGTCATTCTATAACCTAAGGAGATACTTCAAGCATGCAACAAGAGGTTGCAAAAAAGAGAGATTAAGGAGTATTTAATCAAGTGGAAGAGTCTAATCATCAAATATGTAACATGGGAAGTTGAAGGATTCCTATTAAAACATCCAAAGTTATTCAACGTTGAGGACAACTTTGTATTGAATGGGAGTGACATGTTATGCCCTTATCTATAGTGTGTATAGAGATATGTGTGGTCAATTTATGGCTAACATAACATTTTACCTTATCATGACGTAATTATCTATGTTTTCTTATTGTTAGTAGGGTCAGGCTATAGATTAACCATACCCTAAGTAAGGGTATATAAATATATGTGTGTGTGTGTGTGTGTGTGTAGTGGTTAGTACTTGATAATGATATGACAAATTATGTTCTAATTGCATGGTTGTGGAGGCTCCCCCTTGAAGTGACGTAGTCTTATTTTTACAATATTCTACTTGACTATCAACATGTGGTATGGGTGTGCTCTATTCTACTCTTAATTGTTGTGAGTTATTGTTGTTGTATTGTTCTTGATCATTCTATTTTGATCCATTGTTGTGAATTAGATTGATCTATCTAAGTAATTTCACTATAGGAAATAATGAAGGGATTGGGATCAAGGGAATAAAATAAAATAGGAGCTAGGGATATTGGATCCAAGAGCATGTAATAGAACCAACCATATGAAAATAAAATAAAATAATAATTGACATTATATGAAACAAAAACTAACCTTAGGATGCACAAAACAAATTAGTTTTTATGAAACCCTAAAGAAACATATAAAAAAATGTTGGTTCACAAAAATGTAATATGAATAAATGGATTACAACTAAATTGCATGACATAACTACCTAATTACTATTAACTAGGCTAAATATTATGTACAAAATAGTAATAAAACCCTAATTAATTATTCCAATTCAAGAAATAGGGGAAAACATATGGTTTAGAGGTGTATCTCAAATAACTCAAGATCTGGTGATAGTCATCAAGATCATAACACAAAAATGCATGTTTATTTTTTTGGATATAATCAAATAAGGGTTTTAGGAACATGAGTGACATACCTGATAGGCCCAGGACCATGAATGGCATTTTGGCAGATGATAGACATGCCAAAAATAATTTTCCAATTGCACTCACTTGATATGGATCTTCAATTACCTCACTCTATTTTTCACGATGATACACCTATAACCTACAAGATGTATTTCTTATAATTGCCCTAGCTTGGAAATAATCTATGAAACTTAAAGAAAACAATGAATGATTAAGGGTTATGTTGTTGGTTAGGTATGATTTTACTATTGTCTAATTATCAAGCCCTTAAATAATAAACAATATAAAAAATAGTAAATTGAATAATTGAAAACAATTTCACTGACATGAAAAATCTACGCTGTGGACAAAAAGTACTTCACAAGAAATACTAACTCTTCAACAATAATAAATACTTTAGTAACTACTTAATTTCTCTAGAATGCGTGTGAGTGCTTAATAGATTCTTGTGAATGATAGATAAATATTATTTCTAGAAATGTACTACAATGTATTTATAGTTATAGAAAAATTGAATTCAAGTTAAAACCTTATTAATATCCAAATCGATATCGAACAATTTGAATTAAAAAAGTGCATCTTAAATATCAGGGGCAACACAAGAGGATTGTGAGCATGAATGATGTTAAAAAAACCCAAAAGCATCTCTCATATTTTTGGCACAATGCCCAAAGTTGGGGGAATCAAAAAGAGAGAAAGAGACAACTAAAGAGAATAAAGAGAAAATGGAGACCATCACAAACAAATATATCAATAACACAATTTTTTTCCTAATTAGAAAGTGTACTTTTATTAAATAAATATAATAATACAATATTAATAGTACAAAAATATGCAACAAATATATAAAAATCCTAAAAAACATACAATTTTATGCCTAATAAATACAATAAAACCATTTTTTAAGTATAACTTATATGACTAGGGTAAAGGTCCCAATAGTTATGTATGTTCCAATTGCCGAACATGGCTTTTGTTAACATGTGCTCCATTGATGAAACATATTGGTGTGTAGAAATATTAGAGTGCACCAAACGTTGAACATGTAGTATCTAATATTTGTTCAACATTTACTCTATAAAATTAAAAGTAACCAATCACATCTTCTTTATCTGACTTTTGGGATCGTATGGGGCATTCCCCATCTTAAGCTTCTTTTCTTCAGCTTACTTGGGCTATTGGTCCTTCCTTTATTCTTTGGCATGTCTGGTTGGAGAGGAATAGGAGGATCTTTTAGGATGTTAGGATTGGGGTCATGCATCTATGGTGGAAAATTATCCATTCTCTTCGTGAGACAATTTTACTAGTAAAAATGATAATATCTATGATAACATTTACAAAAAATGAATTACTAGTAAAAATGATAATATCTATGATAAAATCACAATGGTGTAGTCTCCTTATGATAGACAAAAAAATATATTTTATTTTTGATTCACAAAGAACCAGTATGTGGCCTTCCCATGAGGATTTAAAAAAATTCTAAGAAACCCTTTTTGCCAAAAAAATACACTATACTTTTCCATTTTACTAATGTTTTATAAAAAATCTGAACCCCAAATAGGGATACTAAAACTCAATCTAGATAGGGAATATTGTGACTGAATTTGAACAAAGAGTATTGTAACAATGTAGATCTACCAAATGTAACCAATTTTTTTGTGGAAGTACTATGCTAAGACGTGTTTGATTTGTAGAATCTATGATATATGAATCCATGATTATAAATAGTGAATAGGCCCAAAGGGAACTAACTACGAAGGTTTCCACCATCCCTTAGTTGCATTAACCCATCTTTGAGGTACAAGACTAACTTCTTGGGATTAACCGCTTACCAGTGCACCATAAAATCAAATGGTTGAGATGCTTCATATTGGCAAAAAAATAAAAATCCTAAGAAATTCTTATATACCATGAGTTATATGGAAGCTAAAATACATATATAATGTTTTTTGATGGCTTGATTATTGAGGTGGTACCCCTCACATCATGGATAAGGTAAAATTGATTATAACTTTGCCCAAAATGATAGCTCATGTGAGTGTTACAATTGTCAGAACATAGTTTCATCCTAGGAGATTTATACAAAATAAAATAGCTTCAACTCTCAGTACCTGACTATGTTCTTTACTTCATGATCAACCAAGTTCCCATAAGGGTGAGGTGAGAGCATAATAATTGGCATTATTAGTAAGCCACTAAATCTAAGCTTAAACCCTGAAATGTTGAAAAAAATAAGTTACATATCTGAAAACTAAAAAGAATGTTGAATATACAAAAAAAGAAGGAAAATTGCAGATTTGATCTTGGAGCTTGGATTCAGAATGAGGTGAATCTTCTATAAATTTGATACCATATTAAATTGTTGGATAGGCTCTAGGATCATGTTAGTACTATAAGGCAAACACCCACAATACTTCATAGTAAATCTATGAAAGCTTAAAATTAAAATAGTACAGATTCATCCAAGTAGCATAGCTACCTATTTTGGTTAAGGGCATTAGCCTAATTATTCCAATATAACAGTGACTCTCATCCATAATATATCTCATCCACTAACCCTCTATGTTCTTATATAGATAATATAAGAGGCTAGGGTTAGGGTTAGGGTTTTGGAGAGTAATTACAAAAAGAATAAGATAAAGCTATTAGTAGTAGAAGATAATTAATTATTTACTTAATTGATATTTACTTAGTAGAGGAGGGGTTCCAATGGTTGTTGGTCAGTGGTATAGTAGTAAGACCAGATAGCCTTTGTGACGTGTCAATCGTGAGGGGCATTGGAGTCCTCCTCTGCCTAGAATTCTCAAAGTCAGCACTGATGGTTCTTCTTATGGAAATCCAGGACATGTAGGTATTGGGGGAGTTGGTTGAAGTAGTTTTGGTGAAGTCTTGTTTCTTTTCTCTATGTATAAGGGCTCTCATACTAATAATTACATGGAGGCTCTGGGCATCTTATTTGCTGTGGAGCAATGTTGTGTGCGTGGTTGGCGCAAGATTATTTGTGAGACTGATTCTGAGGTGGTTGTGAATGTGCTAACTACGCTGGAGCTTGGGGATGTTAGCTGGCACTTGGCTTTAGTTATTAATCAAATTCTCCAGTTATGCAAGTCTCTTGACTCTATCATTTTTACACACATTCCTCAAGAGTGGAATGGTGTTGCTGATTGCCTGGCTAAATGGGCTTCATTTCACAAGTAGGATTGGAATATTGTGGATAAGAGGCATTTGTGCCTTGATTTAGCTTATGTTTTTGATGAACTTATTGATCGGGATAGGGTTCTTTAGAGCTTTTTGTTAAGCTCTTTTGTTTTGTTTCTCTTTGTGTTTCAATAAATTTTTACCTCTCTTTTAGTTAAAAAAAAATGACTCAAGTATTGATACTCTAATGCATAACTATTGGTACTCCAAAGGTTAAGTTTTGGTTATAAGTTTAAAAACTACATTTTAAGACCTCTGAAGAGAAAATCAGTTATATTATAAAATGTATAATATATTAGACCTTGAAACCTTAATTATAAGTAGTTAAATCAACATATTAAAATGGATAATTTTTTAAAAATATAATGTGATGTTATGACACTTTAATTCAATGTCCAAAGTTAAAATACACAACTACTAGGACCTTTCTCCTATTTCTTCCAAACAATTTTTATTATATACAAATTAATAAAATTAATATTTTCAAAGAAACATAGTAACTTGATAATTTAACAATAATAATTCCAATATATTAAATATTAATTTAGTAACCTAAAATGATTCGAAGGATAGTAATTCTAATGTGTTTGAGTATAAATTTAGTTATTTAAATGATTCATTACTTTAAAAAGTAGAAGTGACAAAATTCAATTAATTTAAAATATAATAATATTATATTATTAAATTAATTGACTTATAAATGATGATAATAAATTTTAACATCTTTTGCATATCAACAATTATTTGAGTTTGTAACGATTATATGAAGTTAAAAATCATTAAAAAAAATAATTTTAAAGCTATTAAGGTTAGTTTTCATTATTATTTTTATCATAAAACATTTGAATTATATAGTTTTGAGATGGAATAATAAATTATAAATATACAAATAAATTGTTATATATATAAATTTAATATAAAATAAAATGTAGATTATATTATTTTGAGATGGAATAATAAATTATAAATATACAAATAAATTGTTATATATATAAATTTAATATAAAATAAAATGTAGAGAAAAAAGGTCTATTAAATGTTGATGTAGTGATAAATAGGTTTTGATGATGGAAAATTTTGGTGTTAAGATAAAATGATTAAAATATTATGAGTTAATTTTTAAAGATAAAGTGATTAAAAAATTGTAGATTAGATATTAAGGGGGTTGTAATCTAATATGAAGATGACACTCGAAAAGATGTTGTTTACCAAAGTCTAAATCTCACAAAATATTTAAAAATAGATGTAGTCGATTATAAAATAAATAAATAAATAAAACTAATTTGTAAATTACTTAATCAAAAAATAATTAAATAAATAAAATTTATACATTACTTTTGATAATCAAGAGATATATGGTGATGCAACTAGATTGAGTTTATAGTATTCTAAGTTAGTTTTGATCAAGATGGATATAGTAGTGTAACTAAATTGAGTCAATAAATTAAAATATTGATACATCTTTTCTCAGGAGTGAAATTTCATCCTTCGACGAATTTTAAGGGACCAAAAGTTGGATTGGACGAATAGTTAACATAGAAAGTGTTTTTCAAGTTTTGTCTAAATTATGATACAATGTAAACATTTATAATATATTGTCGGAAAATAGATACTTTCATGCACTCAAATTCACCCTAATTCGATGTCATTTGTAAAGTCATCCACTATTTTTCAACACAAATTATTGTTATAGCAGTTTTTCCTACCAATATTTTTGCCTACGAATGCAAAAGAAAAGCTTGAATGGACAATATAAATATAAAATAAACATTTGAGTATCAATTGTAGACTTTAAGTTATATTTTATATTTATACTATCAGAGTGTTTGAGAGTGGTTTCGGACCTCTAAGAGATATAATGCAAATTCTAGATTTTGGAGGGTCCTATTGGATTTCAGAGTTGGCCATATTTCAGGGTTTCAGACTTAGCCATGTTTCGGGTTTCAGGTTTTTAGATTTAATCGTATTTCAGGGTTCAGACTTAACCACACATCCGGTTTCAGGGTTTTAGGGATGCAGCATAGGAGGTAAATGGATAGACACTCTAAATAAGTTGGAATAATGGTAAGAATGATGGATGGCTTGTCGTACTGCAAATAATATTCGCCTCAAAATGTTTATATTTTTCACCTCACTAATTTCTTAAATATCAAACATTCGCCAAAGTCATTTGCTTTCTATCAAAAATTGATAACTATTCGCCTACGTTATCTTTGACAATGGCTTGAAGACTCGCTTACCTTTCTACATCATATATATTTTTCGAATCCTTAAAAAATACCTTGATTGGGTGACATCTACTATAACCCGAAATATTCAGCGGCTTGCCAATCCTACCAATAAAACCCACTCTAAAATTTAAATGAATACCTCATATATGTTACTGGATTCATGCATTCCTTGAACTAGGTTACAAGGCTGAAGGCCAAAACTAAAAAACAAAATAAAATGCCAAAACTAGAAATCAATTCAGAAAATGCCAAATCTGGAAATCAATTCAGAAAACAGTGGAGGCGGGGAGATTCCTTGAAAGTAATTGACAAGGATGTCCTGTACAGTAACACACGCTATTGGTGTCCCCACAAGTAGTATTCACATGAAGAATATGGGATGAACTACATTAACAACCACTCTTTCATATTCATGTGTCTTTTGTGATACCTTGAAGGGCATCTAATGTCTTCATCTTTAAGCCTTCTTTTCCCGTGAATCTTAAGAATCATTCATTGCCTTTGAAAGCACATGTATATATTCATTATGATACAAGAAATGGCAATGTGGGTATCGTTGGGTTCTCTTCAAACATGGCCAAAAGTGTGAGTTTGTGTGTGAAACTCATTGCAATGGCTTTTGTCTTTGTTGTTTTCTGCCCTGAAATTGCATATGGGTTGAAGAAGAACAAGACAGAGAGAATAACGAGATTGCATTTTTATATGCATGATATTGTGTTTGGGCCTAATGCCACAGTCACACAAGTGGCTTCTCCTTCAGGGAATTCCACAAGCTTTGGATTTGGAACTGTGTATGTGATTGATGATGCCCTTACAGCAGGGCCATCACCCAATTCAAGGCTTGTTGGAAGGGCACAGGGAATGTACATTGCAGATTCACTCAGTGAACCCTGTTTGATGCTGCTGTTCACTGTTGTTCTTCAATCAGGGAAGCATAATGGGAGCACCATTAGCATTCAGGGGGCTGACATGGGAACTCTTCCATTGAGGGAGGTGTCCGTTGTGGGTGGCACAGGGAGGTTCCGGTTTGCAAGAGGGTACGCAGGGATCATGACCCATTTACTGGATCCAAACAAAGCTGTATTGAAATTCAATGTAACTGTACTACATTAGGGTAATGTCATTTTCTTGTTTCAGCTTGTTGAACAAAGTTTGTCATTTTGCCTGATTCCTAAATGATCTTAATTAGTACTAAGTGGGTTTTGGCAGCCCACCATCTTCTGTTTGGGGTTGAATTCAAAGAATGGTCTAGCCCCTTGTTTGAATGGTTTCAGAGTCCAGACTCATAATGTTAGAACCCTTGTTGGCTGTGATTAAGTTAATATCAATGAAAAACCATGATATGTCACAAATCTATAAATGGTGAATGATGTGTTTTAGCCTTAAGGGTTCATGAGTTTTATAGAATATCAGGGTTATGAGTAAGGGTTTCATTATCTTAGGGCATTTAAAGTGGTGGGGCTGCATCACTGAATCCTCTTATTTGGCTCAAACGTGCTGCTCTTGATGACATTCAAAAGTGAGTATTTGGTGTTTTTAAGGTTTTCTGTCTCAATAGGCATGCCCTATAACCAATTGTCATGAAATCATGTTTGAGATACAACAATGCAAATAATATTTATTACCTAATATACCCCCCAAGCTCATCTGGGTTTTCTGTTTGCTTTTACTCGCCATTCAATACTTCTTTCCCTAGACATTTCTGGTCTCTAGACTTGCCAAAAAAATGATTGATTGGTTGCGGATAATGTTTAAAGGCCTCGTTCAAATTTGAATACGTGTTGCCATAGTTGACATTTAATCTGTACATTTTGGAATTACTATGTTCCTGTAAGTTAGGTTTAGAGTTTAAAGAAGAATCCTGATACTTCCTTGTAGTTTTCTTAGACTTTCGTTGACATTTGCGTGGATTCCGTTTTTGAGGAATTTCAGGGATCTGAGTAAACGTGAGCCAAGTATTGTCCTTTTATCTTCTAACAGAATCAAAAGAAACGTCATGTAAACACCCCAGTTTTCTTTGATAAAATATGATTGTTGAACTATTTGTGTGGAAGCTCTCTCATGACATGTCTTACTATAGTAGCTTTATCTGAAACTTTTACAGTCTATTTCTGTTATTAAAAATTGTCTCTTAAGGCACTCCAAGAAAACATTCTGGCATAAGACTATTATCATATTGGATTGAATGAGGGTGCTTGACTCTCTTGATTTTGAGCTGGTGAGGCACAAGGTTCAAATGGAAGCTTGTGCTTAATAGCCACACAAGTCTTAACTTGGCTATCCCCTACATTGTCCCTTTAAGTGATCCTAATGAACTGCCCCAGCCTTGTGAAACGTAAAAGCCTAATAATTTCACCAAATGGAAGCTTGCGCTTAATAGCCACTCAAGTCTTAGCTTGGTTATCCCCTCCATTGCCTCCCTAAGCGATCTCAATGAACTGCCCCAGCCTTGTGAAAAGTAAAACCCTGATAATTTCACCTGCGTACCTGTCAAGAGTCCTGATGACCCAAGGATTACACCTAACTGCATGAGCAACCACCCAAGCCCTGTGAATGGTAAAATCCCAATAATTTTGCCTCTGCATACCTGTCAAGAGGGTTCATCCTACTGAAAGATTTGGGTTTGCTTCCCACTGGGCATCTCTATACTGACAAAGATAGCAATGCGAAATCATAAGTTGTAATATCCCCTCCAGACAGGGAATATAGCAACACAAAAAACTCTGAACAAGATATAACTTCTGTTGAATAAATTCAGAATGATCACAATAATATAGTCTCTTAATAGCAAATTACAGATCTTACCACTTGTCCTTCTAAACTATTACAATTGCAGTCCTTTCTTATGCATATAAATATGAAATACAGTCTTAAAAACCCTGACTTAGCAAAACTGGAAGTGAAAATTGAATTCTGGACGGTCTAGACTTGCTGTGTCGAACACACAGTCGCCGGCGTCGGTCGATAAACTGCCGACGTCGATCACTGCAGGTCGGCTTTTTGCCGACGTCGGTTTTCAGTCGACTGATGTCGGTCACTAGAAACTCTGTTTGCCGAGGTCGGTGCCTGCGCTGATCTGTACGGCCCTGTACGGACCTTGTACGGCCGCCAATTAAGCACAACTTCCCTGTTTTCAACCCCTGATCTGAAAATATGTCTTTAGCACAGAGGATCTCTAGCTGTATAATTTATTGAATCAAAACATAAAGCAATAAATACCTGGAATACTTGTGATAACTTCTGTGTGAAGTTATCTCTCAACCCTGTAAATTCTGTGATAACTTCTGGATGAAGCTATCTCTCGATTTGGCAATAGATCAGCTGATATTCCACAGCCTCTTAATTGCACACACTGAAGAGGGAACGTTCTCCAATGCAGTTGGAATCCTGGAACCCTAGGCTCAGTCTTCACAGAGGAAATTCTCAAAATCAATAATCAATAATCAATGGCTAATCCACAATGGCCTCCATGAGAAACCCTTATACCCTCAAAAAAAATATGCTTGCCCTAATTAGGGTTTCTTAAATTAGAATTAGGGTTTCTAATTAAAAATAGGCTAAATAATTAATATTTGATTAAATCAATCAAATATTAATATCTCCCTCAATACATGTCGGATCCTCGAACCGATCGAAGCTAGTGAATCAGGGAGTGATTCCGCACATGACCATATCAAAATAAAGGCGCTCCGCTGCATATCAAATATCCCTAAAAAGTAGGAGCTCAGGCCAAAAGTGTCCGAAAGAGCCCGAATGAAAACCAAATATAGAAAAACTCTGCTAAACGAAGCCCCTCCAATCTCCATCAAGACCCTCTAATCATCCTATCAGCGTACGAGGATCGCATAATAGGCTAACCATGAACTCAGAACATGTCAATTGAAAAGGGGACATGACATAAGTGACACAATTAACCTATAATCTATAGTAAACAGAAACAACAAAGATCTAAACCAGAGTGTTTAACAGTTTCTTTATTGTTGACTTAACAGGTCAGATTCATACATTCATAAGGAAACCTATAATAATATGTACATATTGAAGAGCAAGCTATCAAACTTCAGTTTTGGGGTCACAAATTGCAAGATGAAATTTCTTTAGTTATGTTGATCATTTTCCTTGAAAGCCAAGTGTTTTATAAGATATATATTTGATTTCATTGAACAGGGAATCAATAGCATCTCCATCATGATCTCGTTATCAGTTAAAGGTTCAATGAACTACCCCTATACCTTGCCTCTCCTCATTAAACTTGATTCAGAATGAGGGAGACCTTCCAAGATGTAGGTTTCCAACCATTGACTTCAAGATGATGGGCACAGAATATTGAACTGAACAACATTCCATTACTTTATGTCTGCTTAATAAATTAAGGGCTGTTTTTCTCTGATGTGTGTATATATATATTAATTTTTAATTTTTTATATTTATTTTTGAATAAGTATTATATTATAGATTCACAATTAATGACCTTTTTCAATTTAATATAAAAAATTGAGAAATAACTTTTTAACAAATATATTTGAAACTTTTATAGTGTGGAGCCTTTGCACTATTAAAACCAAAAAAAAATCTAAAGAAACAGTAATAATTTCCGAGACTTGAACTGACCTCAACCCATATGATGTGGGGCCTTTGCACTACTGAAACTGACCTCAACCCATATGATGTTCGGCCTTTGCAGTACAGAAATACATTTCATTAAAGGTTATTAACTTCGAGCATTAAGTCTTATCATTGAAGTGACCATTATCCTGTTCAACGCAGTCTACACATTTTGATAATTTGCTGTAATATCATTAAAGTGACCTCCACTTTATGGCTGACCATTATTCGGGTCAATGAATCCAATAGACATTTGGAATCTCCCTGATCAGTCCCCTAGATGATTGAACATGTGGCTTCTCATTTGGAAGGTAACAAGTTAATCATTACAGAGTTTTTTTTTTCCCTATAATATAATGGTTGCTTTGTAATTAGGTTAAGAGTTTATCTAGTTTTTGGTATTAAGTTGAAGAAAGTCGATTATTGGTGTACTTGCTGTTTTTAATTTATAGTATAAGTGGATTCTCATGTGCAATCTATTAATTATTATATTAGTCGGACGATTGTAGCATTTCTCTATTCACATAAAAATAAAGGTATATTGGGTTTATTTGTTGCCTCAGAGTAAGCATTCCAACTAATATAAATTTAGTTTTTTAAATTTAGATATATGGATTTCCGGATCATAAAAGAGACTCCAAGATACACATCATTTGACTAGGGTAAAAAGGGCATTTATAAAAGCTTGTTGTAAGGAATTTTTTTATATTTTTAAGTCACAAATGAGGACAAGGAAGGTCAAACAACTAAACAAACATTTATGCTTATATGCAACCAATCAATCATTATATTAGTAGGAGGGCCACTTCAATTCTAGCATCGTCCCCATTGACATAAGTACCATGGTATACTGGGTTTATATGTTGCCATGGATCGAGCCTTCCAACTAATATGGGATCAACTTTTTATATAGATATAAGAATATTAGAGTCATAAAAGAAATTCTAAAACATACATAATAAACATATCCAACTTAAGATAGAATGGACATTTTTTTTATAAAAGCTTGTTGTAAGAAGATTTGAAACTGGTATAAGCTTGTTGTAAGCCTTCCAAGTTAAAGTAGTTTTATCCCTGTTTTGCAATTCTTTGTATTTGTAGTAGGTATTTTGTTCTCCTTTTATCCTAATAGGCATCCAAGGGTCTTTAAGCACTCCCTTAATGAATAAGGAGGGACTCTTGAAAAAACAAGGAGAGGGGAAGGACCAACTCTTTCACTTGACCAACCCTAACCGATCAATATCTTTAAAGGCCTCCAGTAACATTTGTATGTCATTACAATAAACCTCTAATTAATATTGTAGCTCTCACTCTCTCACCCTCCCCCCTCAAGTAGGGACTGGGATTATGAGCTTCACTTATGAGATGTACATACCTTACCCCTACATGATTTTAACTTATAACCTCCCTTTCAAAAGTACAAGTTCTTCACTACTAAGTCAACTCAAATATAAATTAAGAAGAATAATTAAATAAATCAACCATTTTATAATACAACCACTAAACCATTTCATTATGCCATTAAAAGAATTAAACAGAAGAAATGGACTATTAAATCCACTTTTTATCAATGTTTCTATTTTTCTTTTAGTATATTATTATATACTTATTTTTATTCAAGCATAAATTTTATTGAAGATTTAATCCCTTTTACAAATAGGAGTTTTCTTCTTATTGAAAATAGTTCTGATTTTTAAAAAGATATAAAATAGTAAAAACATAATTACTATTTCAATTTCAATACAATAATTGACAAAGAGAGAATTTACAGAAATATCTTAATTTTTTGTGTAATTTAGAAATATTTGTCATAGTCTGATAGTAGAATTAGAGTTTTTATGACAAGATAGTGAGAACCCTTTCAGCTCATAGTGATCTTAGCACCTCCCCATAACCATACACGCCATGTTTCTAGTAACCATAATCATAAATAATAGACACGTAGGATATAATGTGACAAATGTGTTCATCAAGCTTGGGGATCCAAAAACCTTGCTCACCTTTTCCATGTTTCATGCTGATCTCATGAAAAATGATCTTCTTCTCCAAACCCTAATAAGGAAGATGACCTTACTAAGGATACACAAGGATTTTTTTAGGCATCTATTCAATATCATTAGGGGATTTAAGCACTGGCTATTTATCAAATCCCTCAATGATATGTTGGGAATGTGTTACAAAGGTATGCATGAAGTTGTCATTGACATCATGTAAGTGTCATTGATGTTGTTCTATGTTGTCATTGTTGTTCTTGATGTTGAGTTCATAAAGCCTTATTTGAGGAACCTAGTGAAATGACATAGGCCTGGTAGCATGATATGTCGAGCCATATGAGACTTGTATGAGCAAGGTAGTTAGTGTGTGAGCATGATATAAGGTCACATAACATATTGAATACAGTTCAAGAGGTTTCAAGGCATGATCATAGTCTAAGTATGACTAACAGTATAAGGCCTAGTATGCAAAGTGACCTATAGTGGCCTAATGAGAGGTCAAGGTCATTTTCAAAGGTGGTAGATCTCTTTGAAGTATTGACATAGGTGTGACAGGTCATTTTAAGTTTTTGGACAAAGTTTGAAGTCAATCCCTGAAGGAGAATGCATGAAAACATGTGATAAGGTTTCCCGTGTGCACAAAATAGGGTATTGCAGACCTAAAAAGAGATTTATCATGCTTGTTGGCATGTGCAACCTTTTCAAGAGAGCCTAATCACTTCATGAAAGTTGGGGAAGGTCTCTAGCTTGATTTTCCTGGCATTGGTTTTGCAGATGAGGGCCAATCCTTTATGAACGATTGCTAAGAAGTGAAACCAGTCAAAACCCTTATAATGACCCAATAGAAAAGATATAATCGGTTATGGTTCAAAATAGTTTTTTTAACCTATTTTGATATTTGGAACATGTAAAGGACTCTTCAAGGTCTCCTAAGATGGTTTTGGTTTAATCGACAGTGAGTAGAAGCTACAGGAAAACCCTTGTTTTCAAGAATTTTGATGTAGCAGGTAGGGTTGACAAGGTCAAAGCATTCAAATGGATGGAGAATGATGTGTAAGGCTTATAGTTTATTCCCATGATAGTTTTTGAGTATGTTTTAGACCAAAAATGTGCTAAACTGATCATGGATGTTAGTCTATCACTAAATAGGCCTAATGAGCAAAACAGTGAGAAAACTAGGTGAGAATGAGAATGAGATTAGGGATTAGTTACAGAGGAATAGGGATGGATCCTAATACATGGGGACATTATTCAAGACCTCCTATCCCTTGGTTTATAAGTGTTGATGATCTTATACTTAAGCAAAAAGTTGTCATCAAATTAATCTATCTAAAATAGGAAAGTCTGTGTAGAGAGTAGTGAGATTGGTCTGTAAGACCAATATTGATATATGACCATGAAATATATCTTTATAGAGATGATATAAGGATGTTAAAGGTTCACACAAACCCATTTTAATATCACAGAAGTGTTCCCATAGGTGTTCTAAGAGTTGATTTTCTTAACTGCATTTTTTTTTGCTATAGTCAACTTTCTGTGTGTATGTGAAAATGATGTTTCTGAGTCATTTTTCACTAAGGTGAAGGATCCAATGCTATTTAAGGTGTTATAAAGGACTCATAAGATAATGTGAATGTATTTTTATTCATTGGAAGTCCCTATTTGAGTATGGAGAGTCAAATGCATTTGACTATTTGTTAACAGTGTTTGGTGGTTCTGAGTCAGCGATTTACAGGAGTGTTCCTGGGGCATTTTGGCCTGAGTAATGAAGGCCAAAACACTTGGTGATGACCATGAGGTCATGGAGGATCTATTACTATGATTTTTTATTTGTTTTATGTGTCAAATTTGAATTATTGAGTCATATTTAGTTGACATACTTTTTGGTAGTAAGAAGGCCTAAAAGGCAAGTAAGCCTAATTGGTGGGTCCAAGTAGTGAAATAGGCCAAATTGAGTTATGGACTCAATTTGAAACTATCAGGGGTCTATTGGAGGCATGCATGAAGTGATTCATCTATAGGTTAAGACAATAAGTGTTCCTGAAGGTCAGAGTGGTAACGTACGTATAAGATAAACCTAATTGCATTAGGTCTCCATTAGGCCTAATGGTGGATTGGGTCCTTATGGACTATGACCGACTTATGTAATGTTTGTTTCACCTTTGAAATGTGTGTGGTAATATATTCAAAAGTTATTTCATGTTTGGAAAGGTTTATGGCCAACCAAGATAGGTGAGAGTAATGGTCAAGTACTTAAGAAAGCTTTATAGGCCTAAATTGACTAGTTGAGATATTGAGTATATGTGCGAATGAGATAGGTGTTTGGAAAATAGGTGAAGGTGTTGAATATCATAAAATAGGTCTTGTGAACATGTGATGAATATTTAATTATGATTTAATATGTGTTGAACAAGGTCATTTGACCTAATACTGCCAAGGAAAGGGCTAGTTGAGCAAGAAGGCTTAAGAGGCTGTTGAGTGAGATTGAAGGGTAAAGAGTGCAAATGAAGTTTTTCATCTACAGTTGAGTTATAATTTTTTTTATAAGGTGATCATAGATCAAATGTGACTTAGTTGGTGCTAATTTATCTAGGGGGTTAGAGCCTCCTTGCAAGATAGAGCTTGCAGAAGACTAGTTGAGTGGGTGCTTAACTAGGTAGGGGTTATAGCTCCTTGTGAAGTTGGTGCTTCACTAAAATTTGGATATTTCCATTATAGGACTATATTCCATGTCCATGGTTCAGTGGGTTTTATCTCCAAGAGGGTTTCCCACATATCTCTTATGTTCTCTTGTGATATGCTTGTGTAGTTGCTTGTTTATACATTTAATCTTTTATGTGAATAAATGCTTCATGGAATGATGAATGGAATTGAATAGTTATTTTTAAGCAACTGATTCACCCCCCTACCCTCTCATTATCTACTTCCAATATGATATGTAATATCTAAACATCATGCCAATTAAAATGTAATTCTACCAGATAGTCCAATGTGATATAGTGTCTATCTACCATGAATTTCAACACTATAATGAATTCTTGATTTCTTATAGAACGTAATCGTAAATTATATATGTTATTTTGATTCCCTTATATTCTTTAACATCTTCTTTATATGATTGCACATACTGTCTATGTTTATTCCTTGTCCTAAATTCACCAATGCACCTGTGTATTTATAGACTTCTTGAATTCAAATTAGGACGCTATTGGCACATAAGTTGACAAAAAATGGGTAAAACTGTTGACAAGAAAGGACCCGAAACCCTCAAGGAACCCAAAACTGAGTGAGAAGGGACCACCCTCATAAACATACACCTAAAAATGGGCATGGGGCATTTAATAGTCATAAAATTGATTTATTTTAGGGCACATGTGTTTGTCACTTATTCGTCCATATTAGGCTCTCAGTGGTGTGTTTTAAGTCATTTCCTATCATGCCCCCACCCTCTTTTGACTCTTCTCTTCTCTCTCATCTACCCATGTTTCCCTATGTTTATGGTGACTTTCCAAAAAACATACATTACATGTTTTTGGGCCCCATAAAATTACAGTGTATATTTATAGGAAAAAGACCAAAACACAGTGAAACATGGGGAGAGGAGAGAAGAAAGGATAGAGAAAGAGGGAGGGGAGATGTTAGGAAATGATTAAAATCACAAAAACAACATGTCAATAAGATTCTAATATTATCCAATAAGTGACAAACATGCATGTACCCAAAAATAATGTAATTTTATGACTAATAAATTCCCAAGGCCCATTATTAGGCATACATGATGTCCCACTTTGATGTGTGTGTGTGTGTGTGTGTGTGTGTGTGTGTGTGTGTGTGTGTGTGTGTGTGTGTGTGTGTGTGTGTGTGTGTGTGTGTGTGTGTGTGCGCGCGTGTGCGTGCATACATATTAAATTTAATAGGAAAATAATTGATACAAAAAAATCACTTTTAGAAAATCCAATGCTTTTACAAACTTACAGGGAAATTTATATGTGGATAAGTACCCATAACAATGATATGTTGAAATATATAAAGGAAAAATTGAAAAAAAATGATACATGTGATTTTGTTAGAGACGTTAGGGAACCCATGTATAAGCTCTATGCACATCTGAATTTGCATTGAATCTTAGGTTTGTTGACAATATGAGGATGCCCATGTAGAATTCCACATCTCTAAACCTATACTAAATTGAGTATGCATTTCTAAATAATTTTTTTAGTGAAAAAAAAGGGGGTGGTAAACAAATCTCATGCAAACTAAAAGATAAAGTTAAGAAATATCTCAAATGTATCCCCTGGTGAAAACAAGTGTCACTTTCTGGAGAGTTTAGGAATAAATAAAATACAAATGCCCCCATATAGAGCAACAAACCAAGTACTTAATTTATGGAGCCCTAGAATTTGGAGTTTGGATAAAATGGATAGAATATATGCCCCAACGCACACCCCTCCACCCTAGATGTGAGATGATCATGTGAAACATATATCTCAAAAAAAGGATTACACACATCATGTATAAGATAGGAAATGAAATCACTGATATCTAACATATAAATATATCATCTTGAAAGCATATATGTTATAAATAAATGTCTCACATAAGCTTGCAATGTAATCAATATATGCATTAGTGTAATATGCTTCACATGGAAAACATGTAAGAATGTAAGTGCAAGAATAATTATGCCCCACATGGGAAAAATGCAAGCAATGTAATAGCCAAAAAAGATGCCCCATATGAAGGAAACATATAAGTAGGGTAAGATCAGTAAAAGATGCCTCATAGGAAGGCCAAATATAATCCATGTAGGATCAATGAAAGATGGCTCACATGAAGGCAAGCTAAAACAAGTGTAGTACCAATAACATAAAATATAACAATGTCAACCACAAGTATTGGTTCATTCCCCCTAATAATACATGATATAGATAATGGAAATGTAGGAATTAACATGAAAATATTTACATGATATGGACAATGGAAAATAATTAGAATCTACGACACATGTTGACATATGAAAAATCAAAGATCAAACTAAGTAAGAAGGCAAGTGTAAGCACAAAAAATTGAAAATAAATAAAGAAAAAGGCACAAAGAAATAATAAATTCATTTGAACAAAGATATAAAATAATGACATATAACTGAAAACTAAAAAGTGATAATTTAAATGGAAAAGACAAAATATGTGAGCAAATGAATAAACATGAAGCAAAGTAATGATTAATAAATTGTAAAAGAGGACAATCATAGAGATAATCAAGCATATAGTAACATATTAGGCCAGATGCACTTCAAATGCAAAAAAAAAACATTTTAAACACACTTAGGACATATCAAACACAAAATAGATAGAGAAAGCAAGGAAGTCATACTAAACATAGAGTCAACATGTTAAACACATCAAAGACACATCAAACATAGAGAAAGAAAGGAAGGTACACTAAATGCATAATAAGCATTCCAAACATCTTGAAGACACATCAAACACAAAGTAGCTAGAGAAATAAAGTGTATAGTAAGGACACCAAACATGCTAAAGACAAATCAAACATAGAGTAGATAGAAAAAACACATCAAACACATAGTATATAGTGAAATAAATGAAAGCAAAATATCAAACATATAGTAGATAGTAAAAGAAAGGAAAACATATTAAATAAAAATTAGTAATGCAATAATTTAACCAAACATAGAGCATGTAAGGAAACTATATAACCAAGAGTAAAGCAAGCATTGAAGATGAGATTATAATAATCATGATAGACACATGAACATATATGAATTAATTAAGCATATAAGGACACATCTAATAGGAAAGGCACACTATGGGATATAAGATCAACTGAAAGCTCCACGTGATAAAGATAATCAAATAATATATAACTTGATGTGGTACAAGGATATGACCCTATTATTTCCCCTGAAAGAATGAGGAATATACTATGAATCCACAATCATGCATATATACATATTACATACAAACCTTGCATCTATCTCAACAATCTCATCAATATCATGTTAATAAACAATATTTGTGGTGTAACCTATTTCATCAAGTGATTAATAAAGAACATACAACATGTACTCTAATATAATCATGAAGTATATAATCTTTTAGGAAGTCATATCATAACATAGAGAGTGTTTTCAAAAGGCAATTATATGCACATAAAAGGTCAATGAAACAAAGCATTTGGATCATCTAGATCTTTATCACGATGGTTTAATGGATTTGCTTCATGAGAGACCATACCTACATAGTTGTGTGTGTAATTCAATGAATGTAAAATAAGATTGAGAAATTACCATGTGGTGGGGTGTAATTTTATATGCATCTACCTATGAGGCATACATTATACTTTCATTTTTAAGAGAGTGATCCATTGTAGGATTATTAATTTGGTCATCAAGGGTTTCAATTATATTGTAGATGTATTTGAAAGAGTTTTTACCATTGACAATGTTGTGATGAGTTCAAGCACCTAAATATTTGTTATTTAGACCATAAGTTATATTTATAGTTATAGCAGTTCTTGAACATTTGTTTGTCCACACAAATATTTATGGGAATAGTCATAATTGTTATAACCAATTCCTTACTTGATCATATGATAATTTATAATAATGGGTTGTATTATGCCTTGATCTATTTTTCCTAGTCCTTGACCACTATAACCCTTATTTTATACATATTTGGGTCCAAAACCATTTTTTTCAATGATGTTTGAATAAGAATAACATGTTTATCATTGATATTTGTGACACAATTACCATATTTTATTTTTTCATGTGTCCTTAAATTCACTTCTTGAATTAAAATTTTGTATTTAATAATCTCGATGGGTTACATAAAGAGTTCTAATATCAAACACACTTATATCTTCTCCATATTCCCCAAGGATTGTTGGTGTAAAATTTAGTTTGGAATTTTTTTTAGCTCTTATATCAACTTATTAACCATTTGCCTCATTATATTCCTCATCATTACCACATTCACCAAATTCAAACTTTTTCTCTTGTTCCATTGGAATAACTTGTTGAAGTACCACTATAGTTGGTTGAGTCGAGTTCAAGTGAGGCACAATAATATCCCAAGTCTCAATTTTCTTGGAAAATATAAATGGCACATCATATAAAAGACATGTATAAATAATTGCCTCATATATGAAATTAAAATATTATGTAGATTTGATGGGATATCTCCCATGTCATGCATCCAAGGTCTCAAAAGTAAAATATTTTAGTTCACATCACTAGATATAACTTGACATTCTATAGCTACAAATTTTTGTCCAAGTGATACATTCAATGCAAATTCTCCGAGACTTTTTCTTGATTGATTTAAAAAACACTTAATGATCATATTTGACTTATTGAGGGCATGCCATGTTTGTCATCCAATGCCTAATTTTAAGTAAAAGGTCTCACTACAAATGTTTTATAATGAACCATTATTGTTGAGGCTTTATTTGCATTGATGTATCCATTTGTTTCTTGTAAAGATGTTATAGGTGGTTGTCTATTCGTTTTAGATTTGCTACTGGTTTATTTTTTGTATACACTTAGTTGTTGGATGTTGTGTATTGTTTAATCTTTCAATGTTATATCTTGTTTCTCAATGTAAAAGGGTATGATCCCTTTAAAAAACCCACCTTTACCCTTAGCAAAATAATAATAATGAACCATTGTCAACAAGTACTCTTATGATCCCTATATTGTTGATTGTAGCTTTGATATGTAAGGTTTATTATTGATCAATAATACCTTTTGAGGGCATTATCAACATATTTCAAATATTTAAAAAGAAAACCAAAGTGAGAAGGTTGAGTATCACTTGACAATGTTGTGTCCTCTAATGCTTTCTAAAGGATATCTTATACACATTAGATAGAGTAATTAATTCAAGGATGAATATATTGGCCTTAGTATTTTGCAATTGATCCATGATATAATAATATTTTTCAACATGTGACCTAAGCTTAAGAGCTTGAGGGATATTATGAAGGATGTTTTAGTTGTTCCCACTTTGAGATTGAGTAATATGAGGAGGACTATTGCATTCTTCACTTTATATTTCATTTACATCGTATGGTTGACCTCATAGTGTATCATCAGACATTGATCATTGGACATGGAAATATATACTCAAGGATCTATGCCTCTTTTATCATTAAAAAGGGTAGAAAGACATAAACATGAAGCACCATCACAATTGCATGAAACCCCAACATGCCTGAGAAAATATTCTAACATTCTAAGATTTTCCAATGGAAACATAAATTTGAAGATGACTACTAACAAATTTACTTTTATGGATAACAACATCTCCAAAATTTGTTCTTATTCCCTTACTACTACAACATCTTCAATTTGTGCATCCTCTATCATGTCCAATCTTACTTGGATTCCCTTCAACATCTCAACTAAGTCTTCTACATCTAGTGTTCTTCTTACTTTGTGTGCCATATGTTCTTCAACAAGTAGGATTATCTTTCACAACTTGAAATATACTCAAACAAGAACCTCTCAAACTTAATCTCAACTTCAAGACTTCTCTCACACCAACAACAAAATCATCCACTCACCTATGCAAGCTTCTCTTTCACAACTTGAAAGTAACTCAAGCAGATTTCTATTAAATAACCTAAAATTGACTCATACAAGAGACTTACAAACTTAACTCAACAAGGAAAGACCTTGCTTTGAAACCAAATGATGCGAGCACAATAGAGAGGGTCCAATTAATGATTGGCTTTACATTTGTGATGCATGGTAAGATGCTCAAACTCTCCAATGGACACACTTCAAGCACACTCTTAGACTTGACACACATTATTCAACACATTTTTTTCATTGAATTAATATTAGTGCAATACAAATGGATGCACACTCTCTCACACACTCTCATACATGCCTATACAATCCTATTGAAACAAAAATAGGAAGAAGAACATACATTTTCAATTTCCCATGGACTGATTCACCTTCAACTCCCTCTTTTCTTGCTTGGATTTATCTATCCTTTCTTTATCTCTTTAAAATTGACTCCTTATTTTCCAATTCTAATCTTTTCTAACCTTTCTCCACATTCTCTCATGCCTCTTCACCTTCTTTAGCCCCTTAGAAATGCTCCAAATTTGTTCATTCATATTTTGGGGCGTTACTTTTGTTTTAACTTTATTCATGATAAAACTATCCTTGTTTGTAGTCCAAAACTGCCACTAGTTACAAAAACACCCTATGATGATTTTATAACCACCAATGATGGTTGTGTAACTACCACCATATGCAGACTAGTGGTTTTGTTTCTAATTAAAATTGTGAACTTCTAGAGGCCATAATTTGAGCATATGGACTTAGATTAAGATAATTTTTTTGAAATTATACTACACTTCAAGATGAATCCAAATATGCAATCATATTTTTGTTTATGGAATATCCTAATGTAATTTGATTCTTTTCATTACAACCTATCTATTTTAACCCTTCAATGCACATAGTGACATCCTAGATTGTATGGATGGTTAATAAATTCAACCAACTTGTTTAGAACCATGTAGCTAACTAAAAGTGATCCTTATATAATGTACTTGGTGCTAGTAAAGTATATGAGTATTGATATTCATTTGGATCATCTTCATCATACTAGGAACAACAAACAGACAAATAAGATAACATGAACACACATCACTCTATTTTTTGTTGATGTAAGATTACATGAACCCTTGGATGCTCCTGCATTGGTATGTAAACATTTAAAAAAAATGAATTACTAGTTAAAATTATCATATTATGATAACATCACAATGGTGTAGTCTTCTTATGATAGACAAAAAAATATATTTTATTTTTGATTCACAAAGAACTAGTATGCAGCCTTCCCGTGTGGATTTAAAAAAATTCTAATAAACCCTTTTTGCCAAAAAAATACACTATACTTTTCCATTTTACTAATGTTTTATAAAAAACCTGAACCCCAAATAGTGATACTAAAACTCAATCTAGATAGGGAATATTGTGACTGAATTTGAACAAAGAGTATTGTAACAATGTAGATCTACCAAATGTAACCAATTTTTTTCTGGAAGTACTACACTAAGGCGTGTTTGAATTGTAGGATCTATGATATATGAATCCATGATTATAAAATAGTGAATAGGCCCAAAGGGAACTGACTACGAAGGTTTCCACCATCCCTCAGTTGCATTAACCCATCTTTGAGGTACAAGACTAACTTATTGGGATTAACCGCTTACCAGTGCACCATAAAATCAAATGGTTGAGATGCTTCATATTGGAAAAAAAATAAAATTCCTAAGCAATTATTATATACCATGAGTTAAATGGAAGCTAAAATACATATATAATGTTTTTTGATGGCTTGATTATTGAGGCACTACCCCTCACATCATGGATCATGTAAAATTGATTATAACTTTGCCCAAAATGATAGCTCATGTGAGTGTTACAATTGTCAGAACATAGTTTTATCCTAAGATATTTATACAAAATAAAATAGCTTCAACTCTCAATACCTCACTATGTTCTTTAATTTATTATGATCAAGCAAGTTCCCATAAGGGTGAGGTGAGAGAATAATAATTGGTATTTTTAGTAAGCCACTACATCTAAGCTTAAACCCTGAAATGCTGAAAAAAATAAGTTACAGATTTGAAAACTAAAAAGAATGTTGAATATACAAAAAAAGAAGAAAAATTGCAGATTTGATCTTGGAGCTTGGATTCAAAATGAGGTGAATCTTCTATAAATTTGATAACATATTAAATTGTTGGATAGGCTCTAGGATCATGTTAGTACTATGAGGCAAACACCCACAATACTTCATAGTAAATCTATGAAAGCATAAAATTAAAATGGTACAGATTCATCCAAGTAGCATAGCTACCTATTTTGGTTAAGAGCATTAGCCTAATTATTCCAATATAACAATGACTCTCATCCATAATATATCTCACCCACTAACCCTCTATGTTCTTATATAGATAATATAAGAGGCTAGGGTTAGGGTTAGGGGTTTGGAGAGTAATTACTAAAATAATAAGATAAAGCTATTAGTAGTAGAAGATAATTAATTATTTACTTAATTGATATTATTATTTAATAATAGGTTATGTGTAAGTATGCACTAATTAGTGCCTACCCATAGATTATAAATAATACAAGTGCATCTGAAAACCATAAAATATTGTAAGAGTAACTATAATACACTAATATGAATCACACTTGCAACATGTGAATTAGGTACTGGTAACTCTAGAATAACATCAACTTTACACAAAGCCTTCCAATTATGATTTTAGAGTAAAAGTGGTGGAGTACTTGGGTCACATTGTTTCGCATGAAGGTGTTATAGTATAACCTCAAAATATTAAGTCCATGGTAGAATGGACAGTTATAAAAAGCCTCAATAACCTGTAGGGCTTCTTAGGGATCAAAGGTTACTATCAAAATTTTGTGAAAAATTATTGCAACATAGTATCACCACTCACAATTTTCTTTGAAGGACTCCTTCCATTAGAATGAATCTACCACCAAGAAATTTGAGAAGTTGAAGGATGCCATGCGCACCAATATGGTTTTGGCTATTCAAAATGTTTCAAAGACATTCATTGTTGAATGTGATGCATTGGGATATGGAATGGAGGATGTACTCATGTACGAAGGATGATCCATTGCATTTGAGAGTCATCAACTTAAAGGTATGAATTTTCTAAATCCTATTTAGGAGAAGGAGATGATAGTGATTTTTCATTTAGTCAAATAACAAAGACCTTATCTAATGGCTAGACACTTTAAGGTGAAGATAGCTAATGATAGTATTAAACATTTCTTTAAATAGAGGTTTCCATTTGAAGAACAATAAATATGGGTGACCAAAATGTTAGAATATGAATCTAAAATCATATATAAGAAAGGAAAGGATAGTTTATTAGTATACACACTATCCAAGAGGGATGGGTTCTCAGAGGAATTGTTATGTGCAATGTCCATATTGCAGGTAGATTGGGTGAATAAGGCAAGATCCAAATCAAAGAATGATATTAATATGTAAGTTTGATTTAGAAGCTCAAAAAATATTTAGTGTCTTAGACAAATTTGTGTGGAAATTGAATGCCCTATGGTATAAATATAGGTTGTAATTATACAATAATTATTCCCTCAAGCATTGTATCTTTATAGATCTCCATGCATATAGAGTAGGAGGGATTCAAGATTATTGAAAAATTATCATATAATCAAGCAAGATTTATTTTGAGAATAAATTAAGAGGTAAATCTATAAATTTTTTGTTGAATGCATGGTGTGTTAGAAAAACAATGGTGAGATAATTAAGACCAAGGTATTCTACAACCCTTATCTATTCCTAGCCAAAGGTGGGAGGAGGTTTCCATGAAGTTCATAATAAGATTACCTTGATTGGATTCTAAAAATGGCATCATATTAATTATGGATAGGGTCACAAAAAATGCCCATTTTTGTGCCTTATCACAACCATTTGTAGCAAGTACAATAACATTTGATTTTTTGGATATAGTTCAAAAGCTACTTGATACCACAAGATCATAGTAAGTGATCATGATCTTATCTTTATTGATAATTTTTTGAATAATTTATTTTCATGTTTGGGTACTTAATAGGCTCATATTTTATCACATCATCCTCAATCTAGTGGTAAAATAGAGGTTTTTAACAAATTCCTGAAGGTTTAAATCTATTGATTTTCATTGAACAAACATGAGAGATGGGCTCATTGGTTTCTACTAACAGAATGGTGGTATAACACTTCCTTCCATACCTCATCAAAGCCATCTCCATTTGTGGAAATATATGGGTATTGGACCCCATCTATCACATCATACTTGAGGTTATAATGTCACTTGCTAGAGATGTTTAGACATAAATAAAATACAAATGCCCTCATATAGAGCAACAAAAATAGTACTAAATTTATGGAGCCCTAGAGTTTGGAGTTTGGATAAAATGGATATAATATATTCCCCCTGCTGACCCCCACCCCCCATATGTGAGATAATCATGTGAAAAATATATCTAAAAAAAAGGATTACACACACCATGTATACGATAGGAAATAAAATAATTGATATCTAACATATAAATATATCATCTTGGAAGCATGTATGTTATAAATAATTGTCTCGCATAAGCTTGAAATGTAATAAATATACGTGTTAGTGTAATATGCTCCACATGGGAAACATGTAAGTAATATAAGTGTAAGAAGAATTATGCCCCACATGAGAAAAATGTAAGCAATGTAATAGCCAAAAAGGATGCCCCATGTGAAGGAAACACATAAGTAGGGTAAGATCAGTAAAAGATGCCTCATAGGAAGGCCAAATATAATCCGTGTAGTATCAATGAAAGATAGCTCACATGAAGGCAAGATAAAAGTAGTGTAGTACCAATAACATAAAACATAACAATGTCAACTCCAAGTATTGGTTCTTCCCCCCAATAATACATGATATAGATAATGAAAATGTAGGAAATAACATGAAAACATTTACATGATATGGACAATGTAAAATAAATAGAATCTAAGACACATGTTGACATATGAAAAATCAAAGATAAAACTAAGTAAGAAGGCAAGTGTAAGCACAAAAAAATGAAAATAAATAAATAAAAAGGCACAAAGAAATAATAAATTCATTTGAAAAAAGATAGAAAATAACGGCATATAACTGAAAACTAAAAAGTAACAACTTAATTTAAATGGAAAAGAGAAAACATGTGAGCAAATGAATAAACATGAAGTAAAGTAATGATTAATAAATTGTAAAAGAGGACAATCATAGAGATAATCAAGCATATAGTAACATATAAGTCTAGAAGCACTTTAAATGCAAAACAAAGCATTTCAAACACACTCAAGACATATCAAACACAAACTAGATAGAGAAAGCAAGGAAGGCATATTAGACATAGAGTCAACTTGTTAAACATGTCAAAGACACATCAAACAAAGAGAAAGAAAGGGAGGTACACTAAATGCATAATAATCATGCCAAACATGTTGAAGACACATCAAACACAAAGTAGACAGAGAAATAAAGTGTATAGTAAGGACACCAAACATGCTAAAGACAAATCAAACATAGAGTAGATAGAAAAAACACATCAAACACATAGTATATAGTGAAATAAATGAAATCAAAATATCAAACATATAGTAGACAGTGAAATAAAGGAAAACATATCAAATACAAATTAGTAATGTAATAATGTAACCAATCATAGAGCATGTAAGGAAACTGTATAACTAAGAATAAAACAAACATTGAAGATGAGAATATAACAATCATGACAGGCACATGGACATATCTGAAATAATTAATCATATAAGGACACATCTAATAGGAAAAGTATACTATGGGATATAATATCAACTGAAAGATCCACATGATAAATATAATCAAATAATATATAACTTGAAGTGGTACAAGGATATACCCCCATTGTTTCCCTTGAGAGAATGAGGAATATACTATGAATCCACAATCATGTATATATACTTATTGCATACAAACCCTGCATCTATCTCGATAATTTCATCAATAGCATGTTTATAAACAATAGTTGTGGTGTAACCTATTTCATCAAGTGGTTAATAAAGAACATATAACATGTACTCTAATATAGTCATGAAGTGGACAATCTTTTAGGAAGTCATATCATAACATAGAGAGTGTTTATAAAAGGCGATTATATGCACATAAAAGGTCAATGAAATAAAGCATTTGACCATCTAGATATTTATTGCTATGGTATGATGGATTTATTTCATGAGAAACCATACATACACAATTGTGTGCATAATTAAATGAATGTAAAAAAAGAGTAATAATGAGATTGAGAAATTACCATGTGGTGGGGAATAATTTTATATGCATCTACCTGTGAGGCATACATTATTTTTCATTTTTAAGAGAGTGATCCATTGTAGGATTATTAATTTTGGCATCAAGGGATTGAATTATCTTGTAAATGTATTGGAAAGAGTTTATACCATTGACAATGTTGTGATGATTTCAAGCACCTAAATATTTTTGATTCAGACCACAAGTTATATTTATAGTTACAACAATTCTTGAACATTTGTTTGTCCACACTAATATTTATGTAATTTTCATCATTGTTATAACCAATTCCTTACTTGACCATATGATAATTTATAATAATGGGTTGTATTATGCCTTGATCTATTTTTCCTGGTCCTTGACCACTATAATGCTTATTTTTTACATATTTGAGTCCCAAACCATTTTTTTTCAATGATGTTTTAATAAGAATAATGCCTTTATCACTGATATTTATGACACAATGACCATCTCTTATTTTTTCATTTGTCCTTATCTTCACTTCTTGATGTAAAATTTTGTATTTAATAATCCCGAGGGGCTACATAAAGAGTTATAATATCAAACACAATCGTATCTTCTCATATTCCTCAAGGACTGTTGGTGTAACATTTAGCTTGGATTTTTTTTCATCTATTATATCAACTTATTAACCATTTGCCTCATTATATTCCTCATCATTACCACATTCACCAAATTCAAGCTTTTTCACTTGTTCCATTGAAATAACTTATTGAAGTACCATTATAGTTGGTTGATTCTTGTTCAAGTGAGGCACAATAATATCCGAAGGCTCAATTGTCTTGGAAAATATAAATGACACATCATCTAAAAGACATGTATAAATAATTTCCCCTTGTACGAAATTAAAAAATTATGTATATTTGATGGGATAGCTCCCATGTCATAGATCCAAGGTCTCTCAAGTAAAATATTTTAGTTCACATCACTAGATATAACTTGACATTCTGTAGCTATGATTTTTTTTCCAAGTGATACATTCAATGCAATTTCTCCAAGACATTTTCTTGCTTGATTTAAAAAACCATTAATGATCATATTTGACTTATCGAGGGCTTGCCATGTTTGTCATCCAATGCCTAATTTCAATAAAAATGTCTCACTACAAATGTTTAATAATGAACCATTATTTTTGAGGAGTTTTTGCATTTATGTATCCATTTATTTATTGTAAGGCTATTGTAGGGTGGTTGTTAGTTTTTTGTGGGTTGGTTATTGGTTTGTTTTTTGCATACACTTAGCTATTGGATGTTGTGTATTTTTTAATCTTTCACTATTATATTTTGTTTCTAAATGTAAAAGGGTATGATCCTTTTCATAAATCTACCTTTACCCTTAACAAAAAAGTAATAATGAACCATTGTCAACAAGTACTCTTATGATCCCTATATTGTTGATTATAAATTTTATATGCAAGTTTGATTATTGATCAATAATATCTTTTAAGGGCATTCTCAACATATTTCAAATACTTAACAAGAAAACCAAAGTGAGAAGGTTGACTATCACTTGACAATGATGTGTCCTCTAATGCTTTGTAAAGGATATCCTTATAAACATCAGATTTAGTAACTAATTCAAGGATGGATATCTTGGCATGAGTATTTTTCAATTGATCCATGATATAATAATATTTTTCAACACATGACCTAATCTTGAGAGCTTGAGGGATATTATGAAGGATGTTTTGGTTGTTCCCACTTTGAATTGAGTAATATTAGGATGGGCTATTGCATTCTTCACTCTATATTTCCTTTGCATTGTATGGTTGACCTCATAGTGTATCATCATACATTAATCATTGGACATGAAAATATATACACGAGGATCTATGGGTATTTTATCATTAGAAAGGGTAAAAAGACATAAACATGAAGCACAATCACAATTTCATGAAATCCCAACATGTATTGGAAACTATTATAACATTCTAGGATTTTCCATTGGAAACATAAATTTGAAGATGACTACTAACAACTTATATAATAAGAGCAACAACATACACATGATAGTGATATACCATGTAGATATAAACATTTGAAAGTATGAAATAATATAATTTTTGTTGGATATGTGTTGTATATTTTTCATGATTTACACAAGTTGATGATCCTTGTCCACATCTTCTTGACAAGTGAAAAAAATACCATCTTTCATGGGGTTTAAGTGTAGAGCCCTCAATATTTTGTTTTTCATTTTTTATCATATTTTTGGGTTTGTTTTTGGGAGAATATTTAGCCCATGGTTTCATACCCATTGTAGTATATGGGTGGATTTTAATCCCATGGTTTTATGTCCATTGTATTGTAATGCTAATTTGACAACTTCTTATTAATGTGCCTAAAAATACTTGCACATGCATCATGATAAATCATTAATTCAAAGTATATTATTTTATTGTAAATGGTTGAGTTAATGTAATAAGGAATAAGGTTATTATAATAAGTTTTTACCCATAAGGGTTTTCCCAAGTGAAAATATCTTTTAGTGTGTGTGTGTGTGCGCATGTGCCTATGTGTGTCATTTTTAGTCTTTTATATAGTTTAAGATTATGTTAACATTTCTTATATTGCATAATTTTATGAATATTATTTGTTAAATCATATACAAGAATATTATTATCCATAAAAAAGGATAAATTACATAATACATACATTTTATAATAATTTGTATAATCAAAGGCTAGTGTTTGAATAATATGACTTAAAATAAAACCCTCAAAAGAGGCAAGCAATAGAATAACCCTTAGAACAATTATATGGATATGAATTGACACTATGTGGAATACGATATAATCTTAATGGAGGAAACACATCAATAAAATCTAAGAAACCTCAAATCCATCACAAGAAAGAGGTAAGATCTAACCCTATAAGGATAAAGAACATATGCAAGACAATATAGTTTCACCAAATGATGAAACCTTAAGGAGTGTAAAAGAGCACTCGTTCACTAACATATTATATTAATAAATAAAATTAAATCAAATTATTTGAGACATATTACTGTAATTAATCCTAGTCAGATGTAAAACAATAAAATTGGACTTAATTACTATTCAATTTCACTATAATAATTTACAAAATATGGTTTAGAGAAATATCTTGATTTTTGTATCAAATGGATATAGACACCATAGTTTAATAGTAGAACTCTGCAAAACATAGACTTCATGTTTCTAGTAACTAAAACCATAGATGACATATTTGTGGCGGATAATAGATATGGGAAAATTTATTTGAAGAATATGTTCTTCAAGCTTGGTGCTCCAAAAATCACACTCACCTTTACAAATTTTCATGTCTATCTTTGGGAAATGGAAAATTTTCTCCAAACCCTAAGAGGGTAGCTAAACCTGAAAACAATCAGGAAAATGATTTTTTTGGGGGATTGTGCTTAGGGTTAACAAGGTTTTTAAACACTAACTACTTATCAGGTCCCTGAATGGTATAAAATATTGAATAAAACATGTCAAATAAAATGTGAAATCACTAAAAAGTCTAGTGAGATGTAGTGTCTATCTACCATGAATTTTAGCAATGTAATGAATGCTTGATTTATTCTAGAGTGCAATAGTAAATGCTAGATTCTATTTAGACTTACTTATATTTTTTAAGGAATTCTCTTTGTGTTTTCATATTTATTTTGCTCATTCATTGATGCTATCAATGCATGTTGACCCTAGGGTATGCACATGAGGCTATTTTTATAAGGATTGACTGAGTATGCTAATGTATAGGTGAGACGAGTAGAAATTTTCTAGTATCTAGAAATGCATGGAAAGGTCTCATGTTTTGTACATCTTTGAGAAAGAATCCCCATTGAAGACAGAGTTGTGCATAATGTCAAGTGGAACAATATGAACTAAGGAAAAATGTAGGTAATTAAGGTTCAATCTTGTTTATACACACATATATGGAATCAAAGGAAACTTTGAGAACTTTATAGAAGATGGACATATGGATCTCGATAGGAAAAACATGATAAGGGGAGGATTTTTAGTAATATTATAAGTATACCCATTAATATCTCATTCTTGACATTCATGTTTGCAACACATTTTATAGGCATGCTCTGGAAAGTAAGAAAATATTTTGGAGATTAGAGCAGATTGATTCTTTAGAAAATAATGTAGGGTTTTTTATGGCGATAAGCTTATTCATGTTTTATCATGGAGTTATTGTAATGATTAATATAATATCACTATATTATGATTAATGGAATGAATAATTGATGTGTTATCTATGCGATTTAATATGTTAGTCTACTTTAATTATAGTTTGGTTAGGGTTTGAATTGTTTATTATGCAAACTTATAATATTTATATTTATTTCTAGTAATAAGGAAATTGGTGATCTATCCCTACACCTTGGATGAGCACTTGAGTCTTTATATCAAGGGATATGTAAGTACAAAAGTGTCTTATTTTTTGAAGTATTTAAGTATACATAGGACTAGAAAGGTGACTAGAAAAATCCCATTGGGGTTCTATCATTGGGATCCTATTTGAATTGAGTATAGAGATAAATTGAGCACACTTGGAAGTAGTGTGGAAGATTGTAGTTGATGGAGAAAAAATGGAAATTAGAACCCTCGTAGGGTAAGTGTAAGAAGTTGGGGGACCAAAAAAAGGACATTTTTTGGAGAAAATGTAGTTTTAGGGAAAATGTATATGTAGTTTAGAATAACATGTACACATTTTTATTTTTTAGGCTTGGTAATTACCATGCATATACTTCATATGTAGTATTTATGATATACATAAAAAAATTAAAGTGATTGATAATGAATTTTATCCAAAATGTGACTTTCATTCTAAACCTTACACTCGTGCTTTGTAAAATAGAGATTTTTTTGTGAAAAGTCTCTTGAGATCTATAAAAAATGTTGTTGATTGGGATAGTTGACAATTTTATTAGGAGGAGAGGTAAGTAGACTTAATTTGAATTAATTAATACCAAATTTAGGATTTTTTTTGGATTTGCTTTGTTCTTTTGTTAAAACAATTCATTTTTCAGCTTATACAACCCATCAAACCCCTCCATGTGAAAAATAAAATGTTGGAAGTGAAGATGAAGAGAAAAAATCTAAAAATTCATCTTAACCTTCATAACCCTTCTACAATTCCACAAGATCCTACAAGTAATGAGGAGGATTGGGCCACACATATAGTAGAAAAAATTACAAATTGAGGAGTTAGGTAGGAAATGAGGGATCCCCTTTTGACCAACCTCATTGTACTTCTTTGGAAATTACATTAGAGTCATTATTAGGAAAATATGACTCGATAACATGTCAAATTAAGAGAGATGCAGGTCCTAATATGTTAAAAAAATTTTAGTGGTTGGTGTGAGAGACAACAAAATAATAAAAGATTTTTTTTTGAAATATTTATTGATCCAAGAACCAATGCACTACCTCTATTGTCATGCAAATGATTCCCAATCCATTAGTGCTATCATGATTTGATAAGAGACAATTTTTGAGACTGATGGTGGATGGTATTTTATCACCCACCTTGTAACAACCATGAGGTTCCTTCACATTTTTTGAGGAAACTCTTTTGTGATTTTATCCTCAATGAAATTCCTAATTATTTTGATTACTTAGATTATTAAGGCTAAGGAAAAGGCTTTGTGCATGATAGACTAGGTGCACATCATGTGTCTTATTAGCTTGCAAGAGTTTGTATCCAAAAACCACTTCACCCTAAGACAATCCCCTGTCTAGTGAAAGAGTCTATAGATACTAACACTTTTCATATGCTTAAGGTTCTTAATAATATATTTACTACACCTTACATTTAGTATAGACACCTCAACTACACCTTACAAATATCTTATACAAATTGGTTAAATTCTAAACATCTATATTTAAAAGGTAATAAATAATTAACATACAAATTTCAATGATATATAATTCATTATTTTTATGTTACATTAGGATATGGTCCATATTTTCCCTAGCTAGATTATGGGTCATCCAGTACCACATATATTACTACTACCTAACTTATGTATACATATATGAAGGTAGTTTTGAATGTTTTAAGTTGTCATTTTTTATTAATGTTATGGTTCATCTACATGTACGTACTTGTATATATATGATCAACTTAAAAAGATATTTTGTTTGTTTATTTAATGACCATAATGGAGTCTCCTCTATCTATAGTGGTAGAGGTAGACATGGGCATTGCTGCTATGATTTTCATATGTGTAACAACTCACTGAGGTATGATAACTTGTAATGTTGAAGTGTATTTTTTTTTAAATTATTTTCCTCAATACCTATGCAAATATAGTTGATGTCAATCTAATTTATATCTAGGATTGTCTGATGACATCTGATACTCTTGTTCTAATGATTAGTAGGGGTGATGTGGTACAAGACATTTTCATTTTTTAATTTAGCTATTATATTTCAATTATTTAGTCAATTGGTTTAAATATTTATATATATGTGTCTAGGGTCTAACCCATTCCAATATAATGAGTAGGGCACTGATTCCTAGTGTTTCTCCCTTTCAATCTCCTATGTGTGAGACTCAACATGTCATTGAACCTACTAAACATTAAAGGAAAATTGAGCGTGACCACCAAATTACAGTAAGTGCATGTTTAAATAATTTTCATATCATTTTACAAGTAACTTTTGAAATTGGTTGCATGTATAGTATGTAAAGTTTTTAACAATATTTTTATATGAATAGTTTTGGCTAAAAGTGACTTATGAGAATAAGAGTGCCCATAGTCAGACCTTGAAGGAATGTAAGGCATCTAAAGGGGGTCGATTTATGAGCAAGGTGTTTGAGGGAGAGCCTTATATGAGAAAGGCAGAGAGATGGAGGCTTTTTGTTACATCTCGATTTCACCCTAAGTTTTATAGCCTTTGAATATATAGATTAAGTGGTTATTATTTGATGATTATTGATTTGATTTGAGAATTATGATATCCAATGGTTATGGGGTAGTGATATGCTGATTAGTTTACATGATATGACATCTATACTTTGTTATTTATTTACATTGTAAATGAATATTTGTTAGTTATGTATCATTAGTTTGATATATATGATGACTCAGACTAACTACTTACTTATCATGAGTTGGATGCAGGATTGATTCTAATCTCAGACCTTGATGAAGAGAGAGTATCATCAGAGAGGATGGCGTAGATTGGATGATTGGTGGATGACAGAGAAACTGCTAGTAAACCAACACACAAAATATAGTAGAATAGCTTGTTTAACTCTTTTGATTGATTTAGACAACGAGTGCATATATACTTCTAATGTGTTCATGTTTTTAGTTAATGCTTATAGTGATCTGGTTGTGTGATTTCATGTGTGATTATAGTACATAAATTTATGCATATAATGTTGTTATATGATCATGTAGTTGATGCTGACACAAATATGATTGCCTAACATAGTTATAGGTCTAAATGATATTTGATGGATATCATTGTCTTGATTTGATGTCTTTTTATATAAGAGTTTTAATAATTACATTAATAATAGAATACTTGATTTTTTAGAGTTGGTTGGCTATGACTCGAGTGGAAATTAATTAAATAGTTATTTTATTATAAATAGAATTTTTAATTGGTTTGATATATCTTTAAAGAGATAATTACTTTATACCTTTAAGTTAAGGATATATAACTATAATGTTAATGTTATCTTGAGTGATAAAGGTCAATGTATGGAATGCTAGATAATTAAAGGTCTTAAATTATCATTTTAACTAAGTGGACTTAAGGTAGAATATAAATTAGTCTTAAACTCAAGGTTTTAAACATGAATAGATTTTGAAAATAATAAAGATCAGAGTTAAATTAATAATATGAAATTGAAAACAAAAGAAGAAGTGAAGATAATTGATTTTGGGGAAAATAAAATAAAAACATGCATGACTTTTGAATAAAAAATAAACTCTAGAGAAGAGTTTGAAGGGAAATGGAAAGAGGCAACGATCCTTGCATGAAAGAGAGGAGTCAAAGATAAGAGAGACATTTCATTATTATTAAGGGGGTCTCCATCTTGAAGCTAAAGAGGGAGAGCTGCATTCTTGATATCTCAATAACAAACATAGCTAGTAGCATGGCCAACACCACAGCCTCTATTTTGAGCATCACCTAAGTTTTTTATAAATTCTGTAGAGCTCTATCTTTGATTGTAATGGTGTTGTATGGAAGGGAAAAACTTTGATTGATTGTGTACTCGAGACTCTAGATATGCTCTGATCCATGGACAACAAAATAAAAAGAGAATCAAAGGCAGAGGTAAAAACAACAAAATAAAGAGAAATGAGATTATAATAATAAAACATAGGAAGTACGACCCGATGCGGTGAAATACTAGTTTATGGTTCACAAGCCCCTTATCCATATCTTGTCTTATTTTATTATTGCTTTGAATGAAATTATGGAAGGAAAGAAAGAATTTAGCTATGTTCAAAAGTTCTTAGATTTAAAATTTCTCATGCTATTCAAATTAGTAGTTTAGTGTAAATGTCTTTTAGTTAATATAGCTTTTGGATTTTCCATATTTTGGTTTGATCCAAGTTGCACTGCCAACTCGAGTTACACCATGAGCCCGAGATGCATTTTATAATAATGAGCATGATTATCATGGGATCCTTATGAGGATCATAATACAGTTAGAATACTAAATCAATTTGTATGATACTTCAAATTATTAACTCGCTTCTTTGTAATGTCCCCTTGATTCAAAATCAATGTTGAAATGCTTTGTATACTCAGTTCAAGAAGAAATAGTAAATGTACAAACATTTTTATGAATCCCTAAGCTAGGGGTAGACCTTGACCACTATTTATTTAGTCATAATTAAAAATGTTCTATTTGTGATCAAGCATTGGATAAAGGTCAACAATATCTAAGGATTTTTATATAATCATTTCAAAATACCAATGTTTTGAACTGCTAGGGATTTAGTAGAAGATTGCACACAACTAGGGCATGCAAAAATATTACACTACCATTCTATGGCCTATGCACTATCTTAGAGAGTTTGATGGCATGAACATTGAAGAACATATGATTAATTTCACAAGTAGTGGTGGCCTCCTACAAGTACGCCATGTTAAATAAACCTTATGTTTAGATTTATTAGATTATAACTAAAGTAAAAGTAACATTTAGTGGTGACACGTGATTCATTCCAAGCAGTTTATAATTAGCTATGGTAGACCCTTAAAAAATTTGATTTCAATGGTCCAATCACAAGATATACATATTCCAATAATGTCTACAAAACTGTGACCCAGATCCACAAAAAATAGTAAAGAGTGAAAAACTATTAAAAGGAATTATTGAGAATAAAATTTAAAAGATATTAAAGTAGTAGTTGCCCAAAAGGTGCAAGGGAAGTTAGATATTAAGAATTATATAATATATAATTCCTTTCAAGGTAAACCCACCTTGTAAGTGTCTGTTGTAGATTTCCTTACATGACTAACATTGAGCAATTAAGAATGAACAACAAGATAAGAACCTATATTTAGTTTTTTTTTAAAACTTCCACAAGAGTTGCACATGTCAAGTGGTAACATTGAAATTATCATATATTCTTCCGTAAAAATGGTAAGTTTGCTTAGCCAAGAGTTATATAAGTGCATAGCGTAGAATACGCACTAGGCTTAGCTTAAAGCATTATAAATATTTAATGGATTACCAATGTTAAGTCAATATTCTAGTAAAAATCATATCATAGGTGTATGTTAATTATAAATATCTTATTACTACTTAAAAGTATAAATAGGATATCGATTATTTGATTATATTCAAAGTATAAGAACATCTAGCAACGATTTATGTGTGATCAAAATTAACTTAATGTAACTCTATATGCATTACTAAATGTTGACCTAGTGTTTAGTGGTTGGTATTCACTAAGATTATTAATGGTCAGTATCTTTACAGACTATATGTATAGTAAATGATTGGTGTGATGTAGCGTAGACCACAAATTCTTGTTGAAAATTACTAGGTTGTGTATTTTATATTATTATGTGATTAACTAGAGTACTAATATTTATGAGAGCTTACACACACACACACACACACACACACACACACACACACACACACACACACACACACACACACACACACACACAGACACAAACACACACACATATAGACACACACACACACACAAATACCTTCAAAAACCATGCCAACATAAAAATAAACTTCTAAGGATAAAGTCATGTTGTTTCAAAAGTAGTTAAGTATATGGGTGTTCTTATTTAAAACATATATGTGAACATTAAAATAGTATTTACATATCATTGGATTACTTATGATGTTTGTTATGATGTAAAAGTATTCGTACGAAGGAATATACCTATAGTTAATGGTTAAAAATTGAGTCATAGGGTGTTCGAGAGATCGAAACTATAATCATTTGAAAATAGTCTCTTAAAAATAGAATAAAAGATTAAATGTAAAAAAAATAATGGGTTTATAAGTTATCTATTCTCTATGAGTTTTATGACTGACTACCTAAGAGTAAGTAGAATTTATATAAAATAGTAGATTGTATTATTACTTCTTGTGCTATATACTTAGATCTACTTACGAAAATTAGATTAAGTAGTTTAACCATGGGGTATGCCTCGATGGTATAAACTTGTGTTTACTAAATTATTATTTATGATTATGGGTTGGTTGATTCTTGATATGGTATGACATACCCAGATGGTATAAACTATATTTGTCATGTCTAGACTCACACCTAAATTTGACAAATTTAATGTATGTGTATTAGTTATTTTCTTGAAATATCATGTTTTATAATAGTTAGTAGGACTTTATGTATGTGTGCATACAACCCTTGTGAGTATAAAAAATGCTAAGATAAAATATTATGTGTTTTGTGGGAACTATAACTTGTATGTTATATCTAGTTGATTAAATAGAAGCTTCTGTTTTCATGTATTTAAGACTATGATAATATAGGTTATCATGGGGTGTAGTTTGTATATAATTTATTGCGGTAGTTGGAATCTTTAGTTAAATATGTATTTTCCCTAGGTGGTATAAACAATAATCATTATTTATAGTACGAGTTAAAATAATAATATAAAATTCATTCATACATTCGACAGAATAAATGTATTTTTTTTTGCTCCTATGTTTAGAGTGTGTTGTGATATGATTGATAGTGTGATGTAAATTGTATGAATCTTGTGGTTAACGTGTGTTTGTCAAATCTCATTTTACTGATACTGATTAAGGAGTGAGATGAACTTCACTGGCTTACTAGCATCACAATACTAGATGAGAGTAATCTAATTAAGCGATGTATATGAATTTGATTAATGTATAGATCATTATTGTATATTTATATAGAAGGTATGTTTAGTTTGACATTATCATTTTATGAGTATGATTTACATGTATGTGCTATATCTTGCAATAGATTTTTTTTTAATGATACACTTCATGTTAAGTTTTAAAAATCATATAACGCATGGGTACTTGCTTGTTACTATGTATTATTACACTGTTGTTATCTACTCATTCATGAAGGGAGGGCCATTCCCTGATAAGATTAGTGTGGGGAATCATTAGTCCATGATTGGTATGGAAAATCACTTGGATGATGCTCTCCCTCCCCACGACAGTATTACTATGAGATGACACTTGAGATTACCACATACATTGGAGAGGTCAAAGAAATCATGCTCTAGGTGACATGAATCTAGAACAACAAACAACTCTAATTCCACTGTGTCAGGATTAGGAGCACAATTGATTACCTTGTATAAGCAACTAAACACATAATTTAACCAGAAGTAAAGAGTAACTAGAAATCAGAAATAACACAGAATATGAGAGACAATACACAATTGTATTAATACTCTTCCAGAAGGAAATACAATGAAGATGCCACAATCTTCCCACACCTCTAGGGCTCCCACACCTCTAGGGCATACAATAATTCTCTTCAAGAGTTCTCTCTCTCAATTACAGTCATAACAAACAACTCAAACACAGAGTTATTGTTCACTTCCACCAGTTAGTAACAATACTGCCAATCCACCAGTCAGTAACAATACTGCCAGTCCAACAAGTACTCCATGTACTTCAAGTCTGAGTACACCACATACTCCAAGTAGATCTCACCTGATCTTGCTACCTATTGTGTTACTGATCTCTTTGATCTTGCTACCACCTACAGATCAATCTAGTTTTGCACACCTGCAAACCTAGATCTCTCTCTCTCTCTCTCACACACACACCTACAGATCAACCGACCTTACTTACCATGTAGATCTCACCTGATGTTGCTATACCACAGATCAACTTGGCCTTGCACACCTACCGACCTAGATCATACACACCCAAAAGAACCCTTGTCCTTACCTCACCAAGTCCTTATGATTCTCCCACTGAGGATCCCTTCTTTGATCCTTCACGCCAGCACCCCTGTAGATCTTCCATCAGATCTTACTCTCTCACAGATCTACCTAATCATACACACTTGGCACTGTGGCAATATGAGGAGCTAACCTTGCTCTCTTCCCTCTAAAGGAGCTAACCTTGCTCTCTCTATCTAGCACACTGGCACTATGAGGAGCTAACGTTGCTCTCTCTCTATGAGGAGCTAACCTTGCTCTCTCTCTAGCACACTTTACAATACAGCCCCATGAGTCTATTATATAGATCTCATGCAAATAATAATTAGACTTCTAATTAAAATAATTAGAAATGCAGCTCCAAGACTAAAATTAGTCTTTACATGCAAACTAGCCGTTCAACAAACTAACGGTTCATGTAACAGACAGTTTTGGAATGCATAGGCGACTGACATCGATCCCTATCTATTTGGAGATGACCGACGTCAGCTGATACATGACCGATGTTGGCATCTTCCTGTCTACTCCTGACCAACGTTGGTTGGCCTGACTGACGCCAGTTACTGTGACACTCAGCACCTCTTCCATGTTTGCATTAGTGAAGCTCTTTAACTCCATAACCTAACAATCTCCCACTTGGAGATAAACAGCTGCACCTGTACATGTACCTATACATCATCTAATTTGTTTCCTAGCTTGTATCCCTCTTCAAATTCAATCTTGAAGACCAACCACCACACATCCTATGGTGCTCCTCCTGTCATCCAAGTAACCTTCCACATCCGAATCTACATACCCATGTAGAGAAGTGCTTGACCCTGCATAACATGAATCCCTGCTGCTGGTCCCTCTTAGATACCTAAGAATCCACTAAACTGCTCTCCAGTGCTTCTTTCCCAGATTGACTACAAACTTGCTAACAACACCCGCTACTGGGGCAAAAATTGGTCTAGTACATACCATGCACTTAACCTCATCATGTGAATTGGGACACTATTCATAGAACTGTCTAACCATCAGTGTGCAAACTAGTTCTGCATCCTACATCTTGAACCTCGCCACTACCTTATTCACATAATCATTCTGAGACAACATCAATCTGTGATCTTCCCTGTCTCTAGGAATACTCATGCCAAGGATTTTCGAACCTCCTAAATCCTTCCTGGCATACCACTGAACTAACTTTACCTTTAGCTCAGCAAAACCTTGCATGTGTGAACCCACTACATACAGTAACAAAATAATGTCGCGACCACTATCCAACCTAGTAAAGTAAACACAATGGTTACATTGACATTGACTAAAGCCGTGCTTTGTCATACACCTGTCAAACCTGTACCACTATCCTAGAGCTTGCTCAAGACCATATACCCTAGCCTTCCATCTCACGTGTCCATTCTCTCTCTTCTTTAACCAAGGAATCCATTTGTCTTTCAGTGCTTTTATCCTGACTGGCAACTCTACCAAATCTCCCGTTTGGTTCTCTTCCAAAGAATTAATGCCATGCTCCCACTATTTCCTGGATTTTACCTGCATTGATTTTTCAAAACTTCATGGTTCTTGACCATCAGTGAGCAATAAGTTCAAGTAGTATAAAGAAGGTGAATAACAAATTTGAGGCTTACTTACACTTTTAATCCTCCACATGGGCATTTGAGACTCCTTGACAGCTTACTATTTGCCCAAAATCCATTCCCTGGTCGACCCTAGTCTGCACTCGACCGATGTCAAATCCACCTGATCACCGACACCGATTCCCTGACCGATGTTAGTGTCCTCCTGGTCACCGACGTCAGTTTCCTGACCGATGCTGGTAGACACCTAACCGACACCACCGACTCTGGTCTGCACATGATCGACGTCGATACTTGCATGTTTGACATTGGTTCCACCTGATCGATGTCGATAACTCTGTTTTCCTGTGAGTGATGACTTTTTACCCGCGAGCTCACCTTGGATCAAAACTCTGTCTAAATGGCCTTGCTCAGTTTTATTCAGCCTCCCTAGCTGATCACTGCCCATCATCTCCTCCATGAACACCAAGGCTTTTTAGTTCTTAAGTTTGTCAAAGACATCTGACTTTCTCTTAAGAACATGCATCCCCTTCTTACTCATGTGACCAAGCCTACAAAGCCACATCTTTGCAACAAAAAGAGAATCAATAATATAAGTAGGTAGATAAAGAGTACCTACTTTCTTACCACATGCTAATTCAAGTGCATCCGTTGTGAGAGTTACTGTGCATCTCTCATCACCCAACTTTCTTGAATAAATTAGCCTCATCTTCAAGACTGGGACCTGCATGACCTTCTTCAACACCCATGTGTTGGCTGTCTGCAATTTCAGCCACACTTTCCCTTTGCCAATACTTTGACAAGGCTCACCAACCCTCAAATAAATCTTTCAAAAGTCTCCATGGACCTTAACATGGAAAGATAATCTATTTGGGGCTGCATGGAAAGAGGCAACAGAATCTATAATCCAAGATTATACTTTATCCAAGGAACATACAAGAGCATCCTGTGCAATAATACCTGCAACACCTGCTTCTTCATTTCCTTCATGCTGATCTTCTATCGACCAACAATATTTCTTTACCTGCTCTTTCTTTTCATAACTTCGTAATTGATCATTCTTGCTTTTGAATTCCTCCATTCTTAGCTTACTTTCTTCTACCATTGCTATACTCCCACTCAATCAGAAACCCCTGAGAGTGACCTGTAATCAAACACAAACCTGCTCCCTGCAACCTCGCTCTGATACCACTTTATCAGGGATCTAGAAGAACAAACAGCTCTGATTCCACTGTCAGGATTAGGAGCACAATTGATTACCTTTTATATAAGCAACTAAACATGGAATTTAACCATAAGTAAAGAGTAACTAGAAATCAAAAATAACACAGAATATGAGATACAATACACAATTGTATTAATACTCTTCCAAAAGGAAATACAATGAAGATGCCATAATCTTTCCACACCTCTAGGGCATACAATAATTCTCTTCAAGAGTTCTCTCTCTCAATTACGGTCACAACAAACAACTCAAACACAGAGTTATTGTTCACCTCCACCAGTCAGTAACAATACTGCCAGTCCACCAGTCAGTAATAATACTGCCAGTCCAACAAGTACTCCACATACTTCAAGTCTGAGTACACCACGTACTCCAAGTAGATCTCACCTGATCTTGCTACCTGTTGTGTTGCTGATCTCCCTGATCTTGCTGCCACCTACAGATCAATCTAGTTTTGCACACCTGCAAACCTAGATCACACACACACACACCCCTGTAGATTAACCAACCTTACTTACCATGTAGATCTCACCTGATGTTGCTATACCACAGATCAACCTGGCCTTGCACACCTGTCGACCTAGATCATACACACCTAGAAGAACCCTTGTCCTTGCCTCACCAAGTCCTTATGATTCTCCCACTGAGGATCCCTTCTTTGATCCTTCACACCAGCACCTCTGTGGATCTTTCATCAGATCTTGCTCTCCTGCAGATCTACTTGATCATACACACTTGGTACTGTGGCACTATGAGGAGCTAACCTTGCTATTTCTCTATGAGGAGCTAACCTTGCTCTCTCTCTAGCACACTTTACAATATAGCCCCATGAGTCTATTATATAGATCTCATGCAAACAATAATTAGACTTCTAATTAAAATAATTAGAAACGCAGCTCTAAGACTAAAATTAGTCTTTACATGCAAACTGGCCATTCAACAAACTAACTGTTCATGTAACTAATAGTTTTGGAATGCACAGGCGACCGATGTCGGTGCCTATCTGTCTGGAGATGACCGACGTCGAACGATACATGACCAATGTCAGCATCTTCCTGTCTACTCCTGACTGATGTTGGTTGGCCTGATCGATGCCGGTTACTGTGACACTCAACACCTCCTCCATGTTTGCATCAGTGAAACTTTTAGCTCCACAACCTAACACTAGGGAGCCTGTATCTTAATTTTTGTACATTGTATTATATTGTATTCACCCTTGGAAACATTTTATGTAGAAATATAATTACCTATTTACTATGGATTGATAACAGTGGTTGTGTAGTATACCAACAGTAGTTGGATATTTGTATTTAATTTTATGATTGTATTGTGATGCATTTTCTTATATTGATAGTGATCAGTGATTGTTATATGTCACATGCTTAATTATAGTTATCACTCATGGAGTATTTTGTATGATCTTCTTAGATTCCCGTAATATAATGTTACATCTTGATTCTTTGCCAAACAAAATTGTCAGATTATCCTTGGATATCTACAATTAATAAATTCAGATTTGGGTATATTTTTGACTAAGCTTGAAATTTATGCTATTTTAAGAAAATAAAATATTTCTTAGTTAGATGATAGTACATGATTACTTATTATGAATTGGTTATATATGTGTTTATATTTTAAGCATATTAATGAGTTATTTTAGTTATATATTATTACTTATGATTACCATGTGAAAAGATTTATTTATCTGTGTTGTGAGGTGGACACAGGAGAATTCTTTTCTTGAGCGTATTGGAGGGGGAACATCATCGGAGAGGATGTTGTAGATGGAGACGTCACAAGTTGATAGAGAGCTAACGAAATCCTGCACACACCATGATAATTAGTCATGGTAAAAAATGCATTTAAAAATAATTATTTTAGTGTTTGTTTAAATTATTATTATTTCATGATTGCTTGAGTAAGTAAATTATATAAATAAATTCTTTGTGTGCTTAATATAATGTGTGATTAATACACGTAAAAGCAAATTTAATAAAAGTAAAATTAATACGAGTTATTATTTTATCATTAAATTGCTAAAGCATAATTAAATGTTAAGTGAGTTTAATATGAAATTAGAATTTTATATTAAAATATTAGAAAGGGAATTGTTTTAAAAAAAAAGAAAAATAATGATATTAGAAAAATGTGAGAAATAAATTAAAATTAACAAAAAACAAGAAAAGAATTAAAAGATCTTAAAAATAGTAAACACAAAAAGATTAAACAAAAGATTTAATCTTGAAAAAGAATTTAGCATTTATTTTCTATTTAAGAGAAAGAATGATTTTTTTGTGTGGATATACTATGCATTGGAGAGGAAAAAAGAAAGAAATTGGAAGATTCTAGAGAAGGAAAAATTTGGCAAGGGAGATACGATGCAATAAAGGAGGAGCAGAGAAAATTTACTGGCAAACCTAAGAGGTAGGAGATGTTTTAAATCACTGAATGATGGATTTGTATTACTTGTTAGTAATTGTATGTTAAATCCTTATTTTGTTTAAGCTTGTTGTTTCAATACTTTGGGCAATGACTTAGATAATCTAGTTTGAATCTAGATGAGATAAATATTGTTTTTTCTGAACTATTTTAAAAACATGCTATGCTATATTAAAGTCTGCTAAAAATATGATTGGGTCACTAGACTCAGCTATGGTGTCACATATTCACTGATTCTTCTATGTATCTATGGCATCATTCCTTTATTTTACCTTTTTTCTAGCAAATTAAGTAATATAGACAACCAAAAATATATCTTTTTTTATTAAACGCTCTTAATTTGCCATATAGCTGCATGACATCATCCAACCTTGACTTATCCAACCACATAACTAGTAGTTGACTGTTGTTGAAAATTTATTTTACTCCTTATAGGTCGTCACTTCATTTTGGCATGCCCAACCATATAATTGGGAATTATTCTAACTAATCTTGCTAATTATCTGGTCATGTTAGCTTACCTGGATGTCATACTTTATTTTATTTTTCTATCCATAATAATGACGTTACACTTAAGCACGTTTTTTTATGCCTCTATAATGTCATACTATGTTATATTTTTCAGCGATATTGATGCGTCACTTTCTAATCGATCATTCTATTTACCTTTGGCATAATTCTATTATCTGATTTATCTCTAGCAAACTGAATATTATGGTTAAATATTAATATATCTCTTTACTATTTTGATGATGGCATCACCCTATATCATCTAACTAGCATTTAATTTCTGATCTTTATATGTTCTTAAGGCATCGCCCCTTTACCTTGACGCTGGAATTTAAAACAATTAAATCCTTTCTTAAATTATATTTATTAGTGTTGGGATAAAATGATAGCTAGACATCTTAAATAATGGGTAATGTAAATATCAAAAGCTATATACTTTTATTGACTAGCATTTAATTTCTGATCTTTATATTTTCTTAAGGCATCGCCCCTTTATCTTGACGCTGGAATTTAGAACAATTAAATCCTTTCTTAAATTATATTTATTAGTGCTGGGATAAAATGATAGCTAGACATCTTAAATAATGGGTAATGCAAATATCAAAAGCTATATACTTTTATTGACAAGTTAGAAATTATATTAGTCTCTTAGATGGATATATAGATCATGTTTATTTTACTCTAAGTCACTTTATGCTTTAATTCTAGCCAAATATATTTGTTAAAATACTCATACATTTATATATTTGTTAAAATATTCATGCAATTGTATTTATTAAAATATCCATGCAATTGAGAATATATGGACTTAAAGCAAATATAGAGTACGATAAACTAATTACAGTAAATAATGGAGATATTGTAATTAGTTAAATCTTTGATAAATAATTTTATTATTGACGCATGTCCGAACCATGAACATAGTTTACTTATGAGAAGTAAATATGTTTTTTTGTCTAGGCATCAGGTAATGTTAAGGGACGTATTTAAATGTAATGAAGATATTATGATTTATTTATCTATTAGAGTAGAAAATGAATGAGTTTTATAAATAGTTTAAAAATATAAAATCGGTGTTTAAACCTTTCAAAAATTTCTCAAAAAGCCATAGTTAAACACTCTTTGTGAAAAATACATGTTATATATTTGATTTAATAACAAGTTATGAAATATTGAAAATGGACGTAAACTTGTTTATTAGTTTATCTTAGAACCTCGGGAGGGCTGATGTGTTATTGACTTAAAAATAATATTTGAGAAGTATATATATTTTGAGCTTCACATGAGTATATTTTATATGACTTCAAAAACATAGTAATATCTATTTTATAAATTCACGTGCATTTGCTTATACCTAAATGATTGAATAAAAGCTTAAGATTCTTTGAATTGATTGGTTATGGATTATCATTAGATTGGAATTTGATTAATTAAATAGTTCATTATCAAACGTAGAGTCGATTAACCTTAGAGTTGAATGGTCAAACATAATTATCATCTATGGAGAGTTAACCCTGAAAGAGCTTTAAAATCTTTTATTTATTGGAAAACTGTTAAACAAAAGTTTGATAATATATTAAGTTATATTTTTATGACTTATAGTGTAGTCAAAACTTGGGGTAGATTCCTCAAAGTAATATTCTCGAGTGAAATATTAAACAATTGATTAAAGCTAGTTTAATAAATGATTGCTTGTAAACCCCCAATATAGACTGATTATGAAACTATATTACTTGTATTTTGAGAAAATGAAGTTCTAGATTTCTCTAACCATAGTATGCAAAAGTGTGTTTCCATGTATTTTATAACTAATTCATTAGTTAACTTTCTATGCTTAGTAGCTATGACTAAAAACACTAAAATGTGGTTTAGAAATTACATAACATTAGAATACCTACATAGAGTGCACATTAGGATGTGTTAGAGCTTATATATGAGGGTTATACCTATAGTTCGTTTGATGATTTGAATAAGTCATTAAGTTTCTTAGGAATCAGGAACCATAATCTTTGAAACAATCTCTTAGAAGCAAATGAGTCAATAGGATAATAGAATTATCTAACTCACTGTTAAAATTATGAATATTTATTTGTCATATGTATTCAGTATGAAATACTTGTGTGAATTAACATACTATGAGTGTGTTAACTATATAGTTATACTTAGTGCATAATGGTGTATCGTGATGCATATTTTTATGTTGAGATACCTTGGTATGTTTGTATGTATATTATATCCGGGTGGTATAATACTTTACTATTTGCTTGTTATTATCTATATGAACCAATTGAGTTTTGAAATTCATAAATTTAGTTTATGTGTTGTTATGTAATTGGGAACCTATGATAGTATGAGATATCATAAGGTATTATAGTATAAAAGTATGTTGTATCTGGGTGGTACTTACTGTATCTATTATACCTAACTCATATTTACATTTGTCTATATACTGTATACATACTAGTTATTGTAGTGGATAGTATGTTGTTACAGTTAGTTGACTTGTGTATGCATGCATGAAAACTTTGAGAATTTATCAAATATAGTTTTGGAATGTTATTGTGTTCTATGAGAATGATGACTTGTTTTGTTATATATAGTTACTTGTATAGCATTTTATTTCCATGTATCTGAGATTACTTCATAAGATTGATTGTGAAAAAATAATAGTTAAGTCTTAGAACACTGTACTGTGGTAAAATAGGTTGCCATAAGATGTAGATAACTGGAAACCAATTATATTATTTGAATTATATAGTTAAATTGTATGCTTATTCAAGTGGTATATTTGTAATCATTATTTCTAGTATAAGATAGAAGATAATGAAAGATTCATGCATATGTTTGATAGACTAAACGTTTGTTGCTCTTACTCTTTTATATAACATGTTGTATGATGCATTTGCTAGTAGGATTTAAGTTGATGAATATTATGGTTGAATTGTATTTGACCAATCTATATTGCTAATGTGGAGTAAGGAGTGAGATATATTTCACTGGTTTACTAAAATTACAATATTAGATGAAGGCAGTCCGATCAAGTGGTGTGTATGAAATTGATTGATCTAGATCATTATTATTTATTATTTTTAAAACTTTGAGCCAAAGCATGTTTAGTGAGACATTATCATTTCATGAGTGTGGTTCACATGTTAGTGTGATATCTTGTAATAATTTTTTTTATTATTATACACTACATGTTTAGTTTAGAATCATACAACACATGGGTACTCGCTACTTTCTCTAGATTCCCGCACCATCATTTTCTACTCATCCATAAAGGGAGGGACATTCTATTATGGGATAGTGTAGGGGATCATTGGTTCATGGTTGGGTGGAAAATCACTCAGATAATATTCTCCTCTCCCAAAACAATACTACTTATCAAGATGAACACTTGAGATTATCGTAGATATTGGAGAGTCTAGGGAACTCATGCTTCAGAGAGCCAGGTATCTAAATTATGTACATTATATTAGATTGGATATTATTATTGAGTATTTTCATGAATAATTATCATTACTTATTATTATGTATTGACAATGGTGATTGCAGTGTTGTATCAGTTGTGGTTGAGTTGCTGCATTACTTTTTATATCCATTTTATGAAGCATTATCATGACATTAGAGTTTTGTGATATAAAATGTAATGTGTACTTATTGTTATCACTTGAGTATATATATGATCTTTGTTATACTCTTGAGATGTAGTCTACTTGTGTATGTGTGCTTTATTAAAAAAATTATTCACGCATTTCTATGTCTAACCCAACAATGTTATTGGATGTAATCTATTTATAGTTTATGTGTTTATAAAAAACATTTTCATGTATTTTCTAGTTAGAATCTAGTAGGGTTGTTATATGTGGTATCAAAGTTGTGGCTTGAACTATAGGACCTAATGAGTCCATTAACATTTTCATATCATTCTTTTTATTAGAAGTGAGAATTATGAATGTCTGTGTGGTACATTGAGTGTGTATCCTAAGAGAATTTATACCCCCTTAGATTTATTAAGAGGTTGGTTTATCGAGTATCTCATTGGTGATGGTTATATAAGGTGATTGGGTAGGTAAGTGAATAACATACTCTATGAGTTGTGAACAAGAGTTCCTTACCATATTTTTGATCTTTTAGATTGAACACCTTAAGTATGATTACATCTTTTTTGGTAATTGAATCACCTTCACCATTTGTGTTTTGTGTTGTGAGTGTATTTTAAAAATCATGAAGTGATTCCCACTTAGGTATTTATGCATTCGTTTTGTGTCTTATATACATAAATCCAAAGAGTGAAATTTTTTATGAGACCATTTTTAATTTGGTACCACCTAGTGTAGTGGGAATTTTCTTATAATTGAGTGTAGATGTCTTGGTTGAGAATTCCTATGTGTTACGAGTTTATTTGTGTAGATAAATATTTTCCTTCTAATTGTGGAAGTAGGTTGTGATACTACTCTTATAAATTTTAGTAATTAGGTAGTGATTTGGCAATTTGGGTTATGGTTTTTCCTTTTACCATGTAAGGGTATGTAGGAGATTTGTTTTTGAGATGTTAGTTCTCTACTTTCCACTTATGACTTTTTAGATTCACTATTTTATCTAACTTATGAACTTGACCACGAGGAGTGGTGAACCTTGAATTTATATTAACTCTAGTTGTTTATGATTATTATGTTATTATATACCTTTTTTAAGACTAATATTATTCTCTTTTTGAAACATATTTTTTGAAGAGTTATATATGTACCTTTCTTTAGGAACAAGGTATAATATGTGTAGAACATCTTAGTAGTATAAAAGGGTTGAGATAAACTTTTAACTTGTTAAGTACTAGTCGAGCAAGCAGAGAGACATTGTCTTACTTGTTTTTTTATAAGGTTGTAAGGATGGTATGATCCTTGGCCTTTGTATATTATGTTAATTTTAACATTATTTATTTTTATCTATGAATATAACACTATAGGTTAAGTTGTGAAGTATGATACTAATTATGTTTGGTTAGTGGTAACTTAATACAATTTTGGAATGATTGTATGATTTTTCTTGTATGTATGTTAGTACATCTAGAATCATTGAGCATATAATATTATTTTCTATGATCTGTTAGTATAGATTTATGTTTCATTGAACCTTGTGCACATTATGGAGATCATTAGGTCATTAAGACCTGAGGGAAGTGTGATGAATTAGGAATGTGAGTTATAAGTGATAGGACTGTATCCTACTTAGACTCACATTTAATTGATAGTTATTGAGATTGGATTTGATAGACAAACTTGTCAAATATGAGATTTGACAGATGGACTTGTCAAATTTAGTTGTATGGCCATATGCATGTATACTATTGACGACTATTCCATAAATTTTTATACATTAAACATATAATATTTCCAATTCTTATTCATCATCATAATTATTAGGAGATTCGTAGAGTAGTGATAGTATTAAAATGTTATACTTATCTGAGGCTACACAGAATAACAATAGTATTAAATTATACACATTATTCTTGCCATGTTATCTAAACAGTCTTTAGGTTAGAGAGATGTGCAAAGGGGATGGAATTTTTAATGGAACTCTTTATATCTATTTGTTTTTGGATTTTATGATGATCTCATGTGCTTTTGGAAAGCCAGTGAAACTTTTACCAAGATATTATAAGCTTGTCTTGCAGTTTTGGACCCTAGGATGGTCATGATAGAACCAATCAACGTAAGTGACATTTGTAAAACTTGTTTGCATAATAGAAAAGTCATAAACTAAGGTCTTGTGGGTCCAATACTCTAAATATATTACTACTTGAAAGGACTATGATGAGCTCTATAGGCTAGTTTCATATTTATTTACCCAATCTGATATTAGATACTATGTTTTAATGCTATTAAACTTTGTTTTTTATTCAAAAATATTATTTGAATAAGTGCCATCGAGACGATGACTATTTTTAAGGGAAACTGATGTTACATCCTAATTTCATCCTAAGTTTTATAACCTTTGAATCCATGAATTAAGTGGTTATTATTTGATTATTATTGCTTTGATTTGAGCTTTATGATATATACTAGTTATGAGATAGTGATATGTTGATTAATTTACATGATGTGACATTTATATTTTCTTATTTTTATACATTGTGGATGAATATTTCAATAATGAGTGAATACAACTAGTGGTGTGGGTAACACCATAGCCTCTATTATGAGCATCACCTAAGATTTTTATAAATTTAATAGAGCTCTTTTTCTTTGATTGTAATGGTGTTATATGGAAGGGTGAAACTTTGATCGACAATGTACTTGAGACTCTAGATTTGCTTTGATCCATGCATAATGAAATAAAAAGAGAATTGATGTAGAGATAAAGAACTAAAAAATAAAGAGAAAGGAAATTATAATAATAAAACATAGGAGGTACGACATGGTATAGTGAAACGTCAGTTTATGGTGCACAATCCTTCTATCCCTATCTTGTCTTATTAGTCCCTACCCTACAGGGTACTATAAGAATCGGTTAAACAAATATATTTTTTATTATAGCTAATCAAAACTTTCTAAAATATATAATATCTTATCAAGTATAAGTTTAACATCAAATATTATGAAATATTCTTCTACATGTTAATATGAAATATTCTAATTAGATTAATATTATAAGTAAAAATTGATTTAAAAACTGACACATTACAATACGCTACGACAAAAAACATCATTACAACATAAAAATTTGCAAAAAAATCTCTTATTACTAATTGCTAGTTGAAATGGATATGTAATATAATTTAAAAAAAATAAAACAATGTTTTTAACATAGACATGTGTACATAAATTTATTAATTTAACTAAGAGACAAGTGTACATCATGTTTGACACTTCACATAACTTATTTTTGTTCAACAAATAAAAAATTTAGAATACATATTATCAATTTATAAATGTATGAAAAAATTAAGAATTTAAAATTAGTAAAATATAATCCAACACTATCTACTAACATAGGACCCATGAATAACATCAATCACTTTGGATTCTAGCTTAACTATCTAATAGATATAATTGCTAGATAACTATCTACCCACAATACAACAATAGTAGTAATATGCATGCAACACTTTAAAAGCATGTTTGGCATTTTATTATATATTTATGTCTACTTCACATATTATTTGCATTCAAGTCTAGGTTTTTAGCACTTATCCTCCTTTTAAATTATTTTTATAATTTTATATAAATGATTTTTTTTGGTAGGATATATACATAACACAAGGAAAATATTTTATTTATATGATTTAATACTCTATCCATACTAAGTTTAATGTTAGAAAACATAATATTTATTTTTAATAATTAATTTTAATATACTATCTATTTATTTATTTATTCAATATAGGAATGAAGAAACATGAAAAACTAAGTTTATCCTTTGTTGGTATTCAACACTAATAGGACTTCTTATTATATCCCAAAAAATACTACTAAAAGTGCCTTGATGTTATTAATGATCACCAAATCTATAAAATTAAATACATGACAATATCACAATATTTTTTATTGAATCATCCAATGTACTATTTACTATGACACTTTATTTTTATTATAATTTTATATATAAAATCAATTTTAAACATTTTATTGGCAGGGACTAGTCACTACATGACCCTTGTTTTATTGTTGCTTTTAATGCAATTGTGCAAGGAAAAAAAGAATTTAGCTATGCTTGAAAGTTATTAGATTTGAAAGTTTTCATGCCGATCAAATTAATAGTTTAATGCATGTGTCTTTTAAATAATATATTTTTTGGAATTTCTAAATTTTAGTTTGAGTTGAGTTGCACTACCAGGCTGAGTTGCACTGTGAACTGAGTTGCATTTTAAATAATGAGCATGATTATCATGGGATCCTTATGAGGATCATAATACAATTATAATTCTAAAGTGATTTGTATGATACTTCAAATTATTAACTTATTTATTTGTAATTCCCGCTTGATCTAAAATCAATGTTGAAATGCTCTGTATACTTCGTTCGGGAAGAAATAGTAAATGTACAAACATTGTTATGAATCCTTAAGCCAGGGGCATACCTTGACCACTGTTTATTTAGTCATAATTAAAAACTTCTATTTGTGATTAAGTATTGGATAAAGGTTAACAATATCTAAGGATTCCTTGAAAATCATCTCAAAAGATCAATGTTTTGCCCTGACAGGGATTTAGTAGAAGACTATGCATAACTAGGACATGCAACAATATTACACTACCATTATTTGACCTGTACACTATCTTAAAGAGTTTGATGACATGAGTATTGGAAGAACATATAATTAATTTCATGAGTAATGGTGGCCTCCTGCAAGTATGTCACATTAAATAGACCTTATGTTTAGATTTATTGGATTATAACTAAAGTAAAAGTAACATTTAGTGGTGACACATGATTCATTCCAAGCATTTTATAATTAAGTATGGTGGACCCTAGACAAATTTTATTTCAATGGTCCATTCACAAGATATACACATTCCAATAACATTTGCAAAACTGTGACCCAAATCTAAAAAAATAGAAAAGAGTGAAAAACTGTTAAAAGGAATTATTGGGAACAAAATTTAAAAGATATTGAAGTAGCAGTTGCCTTGAAGGTACAAGGGAAATTGAATATTAGGAATTATATAATTTATAATTCCTTTCGAGGAAAACCCACCTTGTAAGTGTCTGTTGTAGATTTCCTTACATGACTAACATTGAGCAGTTAAGAATGAATAACAAGATAAGAACCCATCTTTAATTTTTTTGTAACTTACACAAGAGTTGCACACGTCAAGTGGTAACATTGAAATTATCATTTATTATTTTATAAAAATGGTGATTTTTCTTAGCCAAGAGTTATATAAGTGTGTAGCATTGAATACACACCAGGGTTGGCATAAAGCATTATAAGTATTTAATGGATTACCAATGTTAAGTCAATATTCTGGTAAAAATTATATCATAGGTGTATGTTAATTATATAGATATTATTACTGCTTAAAAGTACAAATAGGATATCCATTATTTGATTATATTCAAAGTATAAGAATATCTAGCAACGAATTATGTGTGATCAAGATTAACTTAATGTAACTCTCTATGCATTACTAAATGTTGACCTAGTGTTTAGTGGTTAGTATTCACTAAAATTATTAATGGTTAGTAATTTTATGGACTATATGTATATTAAATGATTGGTATATTGTAGAGTAGACCACAAATTCTTATTGAAAATTATTGGGTTGTGTGTTTTATATTACTCTGTGGTTAACTGGAGTACTAATATTTATGAGAGCTTATACATATATATAATTTATGTCTATGAATACCTTAAGAAACCATGCCAACACAAAACAAAGTTCTAAGTATAAAGTCAAGTTCTTTTAAAAGTAGTTAAGTATATGGGTGTTCTTGTTTAAAACATATATGTGAACATTAAAATAGTATTTACATATCATTGGAGTACTTACTTATGATGCCTATTATGATGTACAAATATTCGTACAAAAGAATATACCTATAGTTAATGGTTAAAAATTTAATCATAGGGTGTTCGAGGGACTAAAACTATAATCACTTGAAAATAGTCTCTTAGAAACGGAATTAAGGGTTAAATGTAATAAAATAATGGGTTTATAAGTTATCTGTTCTCTGTGAGTTTTATGATTGACTATCTAGGATTAAGTAGCATGTATATAAAATAGTAGACTGTATTATTAATTCTTGTGCTATATAATTAGATCTATTTACCGAGATTAGATTAAACAATTTAACAATGGGGTATACCCAGATGGTAGAAACCTATGATTTCTAAATTATTATTTATGATTATGGGTTGGTTGATTCTTGATATGGTATGACATACCCGGGTGGTATAAACTATATTTGTCATGTCTAGACTCACACCTACATTTGACTAATTTAGTGTATGTGTGTTGGTTATTTTCTTGGAATAACATGTTTTATAATAGTCAATAGGACTTTATGTATGTGTGCATACAACCATTGTGAGTATAAAAATGCTAAGATAGAATATTATGTGTTTTGTGGGAACTATAACTTGTATGTTATATCTAGTTGATTAAATAGAAGCTTATGTTTTCATGTATTTAATACTATGATAATATGGGTTATCATAGGGTGTAGTTTATATGGAATTTATTGTGGTAGTTGGAATCTTCAGCTAAATTTTTATTTTACTCAGGTGTATAAATAATAATAATTATTTATAGTATGAGTTAAATAATAATGTAAAATTAATTCGTACATTTGATGGAATAAATGTATACTTTTCTTCCTCTTATGTTTAACATGTGTTGTGATATGATTAATATTAGGATGTATGTTTTATGAATTTTGTAGTTAAAGTGTGTTTGTCAAATATCACTTTGCTAATAGTGAGTAAGGAGTGAGATGAACTTCACTGACTTACTAGCATCATAATGTCAGATGAGGGTAATCTGATCAAGTGGTGTGTATGAATTTGATTGATGTATATATCACTATTATATATTTATATGAAATAATGTTTAGTGAGACATTATCATTTTATGAGTATGATTTACATGTATTGTGATATCTTACAGTAGAATAAGTTTTCTATGATACACTGCATGTTTAGTTTTATAAATCATACAACATGTGGATACTTACTTGTTACTTGGATTTCTACATCGTCACTATCTACTCATTCATGAAGGGAGGGTCATTCCCTGATGGGATTAGTGTGGGAGATCATTGGTCTATGATTGGCGTGGAAAATCACTCGGATGATGCTCTCCCTCCCCACAACAGTACTACTATGAGATGACACTTGAGATTGCCACATATACTATAGAGGTCAAGGAACTCATGCTCTAGGGAGCCTTGTATCTTATTTTTGTACATTTTATTATATTGCATTCACCGTTGAAAACATTTCATGTATAAACGTAATTTTTTGTTTACTGTGGATTGACAACAATGGTTGTGTATTGTACCAACAGTGGTTGGATATTTGTATTTATTTCTATGATTCTTTTATGATGCACTTTATTATATTGATAGTGATTAATGACTGTTAGATGTCACATGCTTAATTACAGTTATCAATCTTGGATTATTTTATATGATCTCCTTAGATTCTTGTGGTGTAATCTATTTATAGTTTATGTGTTTATTAAAAAAACTTTCACATGTTTTCTAGTTAGAACCCAGCGGGGTTGTTACACTTTTTGATGATTAGGATATGTATTATATTATATTCTATATCTATATGAAAATGTACCCCTATTTATAATTGTATGCCTACATGGCATTGACCTAACATTTTATTATGTTCACATTTTTTATGCCTTTATGGATATATATTAAAACATTTGACCTTGTTTTAATTATTTTGTACATATTATCATTATTTGAATCTCCTTATTTTTTTGAAACTTTATTCATATGTAGCTATAATCTTAATCTCAAATTATTTTATCATATGACATATGCCATCAAAATAAGATGATTGTAGCCTTCAATATTTCTACATCATTATGTAATTGATCATATAGAATATGGTTGGTCTTCATTTGATTATGAATTGTATTTATGTACACATATCTGCTATATATTAATTTGGTATTATATTGAATAGCTCAAAAAATATTTTTAATACACAAACAATGGCTTCTTATCATAATGTTAGATAACTAGTGATGTTGTACTTCATATACATAAATATGTGTTACTTTCTTGTATTGGAATCAATGGAGAGGCATATAAATCGGTTGGATGAACCATGAAGTGAAACCATGATACTTATGTTTTGAGGTGTATTATTTTATTGTATTATATGCCTATGGATTAAGTTTTCTCACACATTTAGTTTAGTCAATGGTAGATAACCATTTTTTATTTGTTACTATTTTGAAATTCAGTCAAATGAAAAAACCCATATTTCCAATCCACAATCAGATATCACCACCTCTAGGGATTCATGGATAAAACATGGCTTCACCACCACATAAGGGGTGGAAAATAATGCCTGATACCATGTTCTTGGACTCAATGTGTACCTGATTAGGAGATAGAGTACTCTTTCTAGCCTCAAGAACGTCCTTTCCTATACAAAAAAAAGTTTCTAGGTAAACTTAAAACATGTGTAAAATAAAAATTGTAATTCACTTAAAAAATCTAAAAGAATCATCACGTGCATGCCAAATCCCTATAATTTCACCCAAGATCATGTTAATCTAAAATAAGAGACATGTGATAAAAAATATAGTGACCAGTCTTAAAATCCTATTTTTATGCAGTTAAGAGATAAGTTCATTGTTTCCAGTAAACATTTAAACTTATGGGACCTCCAATTTTAAATCCATCACTTCCAACAAATAAATATAAGAAAATTACTTGTTTTACCAAGACCATGACCTATGAATCCACTCGAATATACTTTTTTGCAACTGCTCTAACATGTAGAAACATTGAAAAAAATGTTTTCAAAATTAAATCCATAGTTTGAGATCTCCACCCTTGAGGCTTTATGGATAGAAAATAGAGTCTTCACTAGGTCAAGGGTAAAAAATAATGCTTAGGACCATGTTATTAGATTCATATTACATCCAATTAGGAGATGAAGTACTTGTTCTGGCCTCAAGAACATCCTTTTCTATACTAAAAAAATATAATTTTTAGGCAAACTTAAAACATGCATAAAATTAAAATCATAATTCATTTATACAAACCGAAATAATTTTCATGTGCATGTTGAATACCTCTATGTGCACCCTATATAAATTATATTGAAAATAATAGATGAATATGTGGTAAATAATATAATGATTAGTTCTAAAATGCTATTTTTATGCAATCGAGAGACAAGTTCATTGCCTCCAATAAACATCTTTACTTTTGGGAACTCCACTTAAAAATATATCACTTAAAACACATCAATATAGGAAAATTACATATATTATTAGGAACATGACCTATGAATCCATCAGGATACATATTTTTAAAACTAATCTGATATGCAAAAAAAATTGATAAAAATGGTCAACATTCAAGGTGCAGTTGGAGTTATCCATCTTTGAGGATTTGTCACTGGAAATTGATACCACCACCATGTTGGATGTGGAAAATAATACCTAGAAACAAATTATTGGCCTCTAGGTACATATGGCTAGGATCTGGACTGCATGTTCTAGCCTCAAGAACATCCATTCCTATGCAAAAACATACAAGTTTTTAGGAGGAAAACTTAAATAAGAATAAAAAAATACAATTAAATTTTTACATGAACCAAAGAACCTTCACATGCATGTCAAATCCCTCTATTTTCATCCTAGATAACATCAATCGAAAATAAGAGACATATATGTGGTAGATGATATAGTGATCAATCCTGAAATGTTATTTTTATGTGGTCAAGAGATATGTTTGTTGCCTCTAATAGAAACTTTCACTTATGGAACCTCCACTTGGAAATCCATTACTTAAAACATATTAGGATAAGAAAATTACATATATTCCTAGGACCACAACCTTTTAATCCACCCAAATATATGTTTTTGTAGCTGTTTTGTCATGAAAAACAATTGACAATAAATGCTATCAACATTCAAGCCATAGTTGGAGATCTCCACCTATTGAAATGCTATCAAATTATTCCCCCTGACTTATCCCAAAATCAAACCAAATATTTTATTCATAAAACTTCCTTTTATACCATCCTTGGCAACATGCTCTATCATAGAAAGTATTAAGGAACTTTATTTCATTATCTAAATATGGGAAAATTTGAATTAGTGCTAAGGGAAATTCATGAAGGAATTTTGGGGCACATACCAATGGTTTTGTCTTAGTTAAAAAGATTTTTTATATTGGATACTATTGGCCTACTATGAATTCAGATGCATGTGCATTTTTAAATAAATGTTTGCCATGTCAACAACATAGAAATCTTATACATGCTCCATCATAGGCACTTTGACCAATTATGACTCCTTGGACATTTTACACATGGGGACTTGATCTTAGTGGCAAGATGAACCCTACTTATTTTGATGGTCATAAGCATATCCTTAATATAACTGATTATTTCACAAAGTGGGTAGAGCAAATCCCACTTAACTAGATTACTGGTAATCAAATTTCAAAGTTCATCCTAAATCATATCATCTATCATTATGGAATTCCATCCACCATTATATATGATAATGGTGTATCATTTAAAAATAAAGATGTTGCTACTCTATGTTCTAAATTTCATATCACTCATAAGTTCTCGACTCTATACTATATGCAAGGTAATAGACAAGCCGAAGCTTTCAATAAAACTATGATCAAAATTATGAAAAAAATGGTTAATCCCTATGTCATGATTGGCACATGAAAATATTTCTAGCCTTATTTTAGCAGGAAAATAACCACAAACATTGAAAAAGTTCTTCAGGATGCAAACCTCACTTTTCAGTACCAGTTCTTGGTCTTGCTCTTGGTCTTTACACAATGGAAGTCTTTTGAAGGTGAGGTACACCCAGATGTAGATTACTAGCCCACTATATAATTTTTGAACCTAGTATGGACAAAGGAATGTGGGTATACCACCCATAAATAAAAATTCAAAGTATTGTGGGAAGAATTGATCGAGATCATTGTGATAAACCCATGCATTCCTCTTGATGTGATTCAATACTTGGGGCAACATGCCATTGTCACAACGTTGCCTAGGGGCATTGTCATTTACATATATGAACTACCCAAAGTCCCAAGTGCACTACTTCCTTTATTCATTTAAATTTAGATTGAACAACAAGATATCACCAAACATAAGGTTATGGATACCACATGAGCAACACCTCTCCAATTTATTCCTTGGTATCCTATAGCTTTGAGATCTTTGATTGCACTTCCCTCTACCTCTATCACATAATTAAGAGATAATGGAAATTGAAAAGTACCTAGAATCCAATGATCCTCATCTCCTCCTCAATGAAAAACTCACATCTAGGCTACATGATTAGATAATCCAAGTGTTACATGCATTACAACTAACTATGATATTCCAGATTTAGGCACAAACAAGTAGTAAATGTATCAGATCATTCTTGATGATATGGCTAGAAAATTGTATGAAGAATAATAAAAAAAGGTGTACTTCTTTTGGAAAGCCATGCATACTGTGCAAGTGTAGAATAAGGTTTTATCACACCTATGGATAGACTTGCCCACTTGCCCATATTCCATCATCATGGACATAGTCATAGAAGAGAAAAATCTATGCAAGATTTGAGAGGCCCTAGATGTAGTCCCACCATCTTTATCTCTTGTACACCCTAGTATTTTTGATCCTTTAATAGATAATCTTTCAAAAACCCTCATTCATAGGATGTGCACATTGTGACCTCCATGACAAGCTTGTGACATAAGTGAGAAGTTTCTTGGATTGTAAATTCTTGCACATGATCTTGACCTAATTCAACCACAGTCCACAACATAGTACCAACCAACAACATCTTCTCCAAAACCAAAGAGGCATATCTTTAAGAAGTCATAGGTTCTTAAATCAGAGGTTTAGGAATAGACACTTAGCTCATCCCCATCCCCTTTAAGCATCCTACTCTTGATCTTAAGGAGGTTACTACTACCCAACCTACTATTGAGGAACAACAAATAGCTTTTGAAGAAGCACATTGAGCTATATAATGTGGCATGTACCAAGAAGAAAGGCACAAAACCAAAGTGTAGGTGAAGAAAAAAGAAGCATAAGCATAGCATGTTCTCTAGGAACAATAGGCATAGACTCAAGTTGTAGAAGCTAAAGCTTAAGAAGAATCAATCCAAGCCTAGGATGAATAACATAGGTAGGAGGAAATATGAGAATAAGGATACCTAAATCTAATGCTATGATGGCTGTTCAAGATAGGGATGAATACAGAAAAGAACTTAAGCAATAAGTTGAAGTAGAGGCATAAATAGAGGTAGAAAAGACTAAGGTGGAGGTTGATGCTCAATGTCGAAGAGAGGTTTTAGACGCTATGAAGAAATAAAAGGAGGAAGAAGTGAAGAAGGCCAAGGAGGTTGATGAGAATCCATAACCAAAGGTGAAACTACAATTGATAATAGAATCAAAGATATAATATAACCCATCAAAGCTCATAGTGGAACAACTATCGAATCCACTAAGATTGAACAAGCCTCACCTGAGCACAAATAGGTGGTTCCACCCCCCACTCAAAGTATTTTATTATGAGACCTTCTACCGACCTCCTCTTAATGCACAACATTTTCCTTTCCAACTATACCCTTACAGTAGGCACTTCCAACAACATCCATCTCTGCTCTGGATCTTCACATGCCGATAGCATCATTGGATGTTTTTCAATTACCATTAGCCATGCAGTTGGAAGGTGCAACTACCTTTTATGAGAGCATCACACAAAAATACACATCATTGAAGAACAAGGTTTCCCAGTTGACATCAAAGAATGTGAGGATACAATCCAACCTACACTAGGCTTGTCAACTCATTGAAGATGCCTACCCCAACCTAGTGCAACATATCCCAAATGTGCAGATTTTATCTTCTGTGTGTAAACTCCCATTGATCCTTACATAATTAACCCAAGATTAGAAACACATTAAGTGGCTATAGAGTCTACGTACCCAAGGTTTGGGAATCAAAACTAATACCGAACTCCTTTTGGAGTTACTAGATGAATATTAGATATCTATCCATGCTATATCTTTACAAGCCACATAGGTAGCCCAACATTTACTGGATTAAAAACAAGATCTTGATAGAATTGAGGGCAACATGCATCCGATGTTTGTAAAATCTTTTAGGGTCAACATAACCATCCTCAACTTGGCCATTTTTGTGGATGACCTATATATCATACTTTAGGCCTCTTATTCTGCTAAGGACACCATGATGGTGACTTTAGAATAGTGGTAAACACACACCTAGTGCAATACTTTCATTGGTATTCAAGTGTAAAGGTATGCTACAAATTTCGTAGACCTCCATCAAGATATTGTTTAGTGAACTCTTGTTTCCCACACTAATTTTCCCACAACTATAGATGAAGACCTCCAAGCTTTACTTCATTCCCAAGGTTGCCTATGAGCATTGATTCATCTCATTTAGGAGATTATATTGGATTGGTAATCCTATAAAGTTGAATTATTAGCTTTTGATCCTATGGTTATGCTAATCCTCAATACCCCTCAGTTCATTCTGCCAACCAAGTTTTAGGCCTAATTACAACAACCCAAGATTCCCTCACCACCTCTTTCTTCGGTGCCTGGCCAATTGGACCCAACTCCTCTTGCTTCCTAAATAATGTGCATGTATCATAATTTTGACATTTTACTACTAAATCTTTGTTCTCAGATAGATACATAACAAGTTGTAGGGCACTAATTAGATGAACACCTATTGGGGTGGCTACATAGTGTGCATAGGGTGAAAACTAGTAAACGATGCCCTGGGTGATCTGTGACTGATGTGAGTCCTCCCGTCGTTTGACACTATTTTACATTGCTATGATGTTGTTTTGGGATGAGACAAAAATTTAAGTCCAAAAAAGTGTTATTAGGAAAATATTCAAATACATATGTCATATGTGAAATCTTGTTAAATATTTAGTCAGATCAGAATGTAGTTGGCCTATTTTGAGTCAATTTTAAAAAGATAAAGTTACAAGTGACCTGACACAACTAACTACCCAGAATAGAAAATAAGTTATAACTACAATGTTTTTGAACTATATCATGGATGCATCTATATGGAAAGGGGTTGATTATTAGTGTAATTTTTATTATTGTAACTGCTCTGTGATGAGATTAATGCAGTACTTGTTCATTGAGTTTGTATTGTAATATTCTGCAAGTTAATCTCTGTGATATTATGTAATGAAGTATTTTGATCAATATAAGAAGTCCTCCATTATTTTCTTGAATATTCCCATGTTTATTATATGAATTCCATAAAATCTAAATATACCGAGTCACACTATGAAATATTCCATGTTTTGTATTTATCAATTCTGAGTTTTGTTTCTATGTATTTATGTTTTTGTAACCAAAAATCTCTATGATATAGCCTTAAATCATGATACAATCTTATGATTTCTCTATATAAACCTTCAATAGGTCTAGAAAATGTCCTTTAATATGTTATTTATCAATGTCATTGTTTCTTATCCCTGCAATTAGTAAGTTTTGGTGATCTAGGAACCTCTACTAGCGCCTTATGGGTTTATCGTACCAATACTCACACTCTTATTGATGCAACTCCTTATTCTTTAGTTTATGGGTTTAAAGGCATTTTGCCTATTGAGGTTGATTTTCCCTCATTGTATATTTCATTGCAAGGAGTTCTTGATGAAGAAGACTACAAAGTGGGTAGATTAGAAAAATTGGAACTTCTAGATGAGAAATAGCTAGCCACCTTAAATCACCTCAAGGCTTATCAAAATCAGCTATGCCATGGTTATAAAAAGATAATTAATTCCTGATAGTTTGATCTTGGTGATATTGTGCTCAAATAAAATCAAAATAATATAAATTATAAACATAAAGGCAAGTTTGAACCAAATTAGCTGGGCCCCTTCATTATCACATTAAAATATGGATCAAGTGCATACAAGTTGGCTACTATAGAGGGTGATGAATTTGATGAGCTGATTGATATTATGCATCTTAAGTATTTATATGCTTAAATTATATTATTTTTATCGATACATGTTCCTTCTTGGAGGCATTTAAGTTCTATTCTATCTATATCATCTTTGTTTACCCATGCTTGGGGCATTATGTTCTAGATATGGAAATTTATGATCTTCCAGATTGTAAGATTGTTATGATTCCCTTGATTTCTTAACAATTATTATTCATGTTCCTCCATACAACTCATTCCCATATATATTTTTTTGTTCAAGGAAGATGTTGCATTATATTACTTACTACTATCAAAAGGTTTCCACATAGTTGTTCATGTTCGATCATTCCCTTGTTCATGTCTCATGTTCATATTGAGGAATCATGGCCATGCGTACCTTTCCCTTTGATAGGTGTTTTTGGATTTGTTATTTATTATTTCCAAAAACACCTATATCTAGTTTGTTTTATTTGATTATTTGTTCTCCTGGTGATTGAATTGAGTCTCTAGTCACTCATATAGACAAGGCACATTTCGACATATCTCATTGGTGATTTTTAGTTCCTCATAATTATAAGTATTTCTAAAATTGGTACCATCAATCCATGCTCTCACCATTTTATGACCTTATATTTACATGATCTCATTGTTTTATGAGCTTATCATTTCCATTTTCTCACCATTTTTAAAGTTAATTCCACACTCTTGATATCTAGTAAGCTCATATTTCATGCTATCATCATTTTGTGAGCTTAACCATTCTATCTCACATTATTCATTCTTATCCTTGATCATACTTGTCATTGTTCTATGTACATTTTTAAGTATATCTCTTACCATGTTGGCAAGCCTATTCAATTATATGCTCTCACCATTTTGTGAGCCTATTCCTACATCTTATATCTAATCAAATCTATTTACTTGTCATCAATTTTATTCAATCCCAATTTCCTTGGGAGAAATATATTTGGCTTGAAGTTCATATTGGATCCAATTTCCATGGAATTATGTAGCTATCATCCACTTGCTTAGGGCATTTGGATTCATCTTGGCCACTTCCTTTCTATTTTTCTATTTCCCCCTTTGATCGTGATTGTCATACCCTTGGTATAAAAGAGTAATGCCTTATTGTCACACACACTGATTTTCTACATGAAATGTTTACTTGATTTCATTTATGTGTTTATAAATGGAATGTATACTTGATTTCATTTATGTGTTTCTAAATGGAATGTTTATAGATTTCTCAGGTGCCTTAGTTTGTTATGTTTTGATTCTGCATGACTCTTGGTTTCTTAATTAAGATGTTTGGATGTGAGAAAATGTCTTTGAGTTTGATTTCATGGAGTGTTTGTTTACTTAGTCACACATTGTTTGTTACTCAGGTGCCTTCAATTTAGTACATTATGTTTTTCATTTAAGTCTTGATTATTTATATCATGATTTTGAGTGGTAAACACTTGTATCTAAATCAAATTGATTTAAATGCATCATGTTACACATTTAAAAACTTGATTGTACATATCTTATTTTAACTTATATACATTTATATTTTTAATTCAACTTGTTACACATTCTAACAAATGAATGTTATCATGATCCTTCCTAGATTATGATGCATACTATCATGTGTAATATAAAATAAATCTATACAATGGTTACCATGTCAATGCAAATAATCAAATACATTTCTACATAGCATATCTCATCATAAAAGACTATCAAGAATCATGATTATAAAGTCTATTTGAATATTAGCAAAATTTGAGCAATAGATCTAAACATGCAAAATAATACTAAATCTAACTCAAAGTTTACAAAGAGCATCAATAGGAGAGAATATAAGGATCAATTAGACTTATTAACGAATTCTTACCATCACCTTGATCCTCTTTGGATTCCCTCCAATATTTTCCAACTAATTCTCCAATACTACTTGGCTTGATTATGGATTGCTTGACAATGACTTCAAGATAGATAGTTAAATGGCTTATTTGGATTCTTGGATGCTATAATGGATGCAAGAGGGTATGAGATCTGGTATATAGATGCAAGGATGGTTTACAAGCTTTTTATGATTCTAGATTGATGGAGGAGAGTGATGAAGGCAACATAGGCTTGCATTCATTCCTTGTGTGCCACTGCTTGGGGATTTCCCTTACATTTAAAGAGACATTTGGCAGGAATTGGAGGAGAAATTTTCCTTCCAAATTTCAAATTTGAGAAGGTATAAAGTTCTAGAGGTTGGAAAACTCTAGACTTTATTTTGGGAGGGGGCCATGTGATTAGAAAGTGGGTGAATAAAGAATTATAATACTAGGACTTATGTGGAAAGTGGGGTAAATTTAGAATTAAAATATTAGGAAATATGAATATGTGGAGAGGGGTATTTTGTACAATCAGGATTAATTAATTAATTGACTTAAGGGCACAAAGAGGTGAAATTAATACTAGATATAGGGATTAAGTGTTGATATTAGATGAAATTAGGCACAAATTAATGATTTAATTTGGTGAGTGAAATTAGATACATACATTTTACCCCTCTTTGAAAGGACATTACAACTAGAAGGAGTAATGGTCTTTCAAAGAAGAAAGATGATCATATATGGGTGTTAGCAAATTAGTGGCCACAAGATGCCCCCTCAAGGAGACATGTAGAGAAGAATGAGATAAATGGCCACTTGAAAGGAAGAAATGAGGGCATGGTGTATGAATAGATAAGGGAATGCTAGATGATGAAGAAGATGAAATTGACATGAGTAGTGAGCTACACATTGATAATGCCCCTAAAAAATACATATGCACAGGTTATGAGGATGACAATGTCATGGTTATTGACACATCCTAGGGGAATCAATCATAAAAAAAGTAATAAGATAAGAGGTTTCAAGCTTTCAACTTATCCCAAGTAAGGACACATGCAAGGGAGAGATGCAATCTTTAATGTGATTAATAGGATGCAATTTTATTCAAAATATCCCAAGCAAGGATGCATGTAAGGGAGAACCATAAAACAAATAAATTGATAAATTAGGCCACAAGTTATTGATATATCCTAGGTAAGGATGCATGCCAAGAAGAGATATGGGATAGAATGATAAAGGTCATGAGCTGTCAACATTTCTCAAGTAAGGATGCATGGAAGGAAATCATCAGGCCAAAATAAGATAATGAAGTGATAATTTTAATGATAGGTGTAGATCATAGGGTGTGTGAAATGAGAGTAATAAGTAATGGGTAGAGGAAAAATAATGTGATTAAGTGACCAAGGAATGAAAGGGAAGGATTGGTCAGTATGGTCGAGTTGTTATTAGGCACCATGGGTGACTAAGTGCTACCTACATAGTCTTAGGAGAACTCAAGGTGATGTAGTTATCCCTAAAGGGGAAAGATGATGGGAGGAATAAGAATCATGAAGATGAAATAGATGGGTTGAATTTGAAGAAGAGTGGTAGAGGAGTGGAAATATGGATGAGCTATGACATGATTGATATCAATGATGCCCATGGAAAATACATAGGCACAATGAGTAGGAAGAATGGTGTCATGGTTGTCAACACATCCCAAGGGGGAATCAACCATAATTAAAGAGTGAAAAAGAGAGATGTGATATTTTGACATATCCCAAGCAAGGACACATGCTTAGGAGAACTTCGGGTCTCAAATGGAGGATAGATGAGTGTCATTGTAGCTTAGAGAGGTATGTGGTGAAAGATAGGAGTCATGAGGATGCCATGATGATGGTCAAGCAGATTAGGTGACCAATGTGCCAACAAAGTGTAAAGAAGGCCAAAGGTCAATGGATTGTTATGAGTAGAATGATTTCATATGTATTGGGAATAATAGTTTTAGAATGAGAAAGGTGAATAAATAGGAAGTAAAAATAATAGGGAGGCATCGAAAAAAATGGAGTTGATACGAAGGAGGTGGTTTCGGTGAAAGAGGTGAATAATGTTCTTAGGCTGCCAATGTAAGGTGGAAGAATGGGGTAGTAGGAGTGAAATGGTAGTGGGTATCTCTATAAGCCATGTTTTAAGAGGGGGAAATTTATAAAGAACTATATAAGCTTTTTAGCAAAAGGCCATCATCACTGTGAGCCAAGCTTTACTAGCTATAGCAAATGTGAAACCTACATGGGTTTAATGTATAGGTGGCTATCATTTTTATGTGTTGAGGAGGATAACTAAAATGGGTGGCAGGGTTTGAAGAACTTGTACAAGATTTTCATAGGTGGGTATATGCATCATCTATTTGCATACCATTGTACCAAAAATCTTTGTATGGAACTAAGGATAACATCATCAGTGTCGAGATCAGTGACCTAAAGGAGGAAGATGTGGTCATTGGTGAAGAAGGTAGCAGAAGTTGGGCTACCACTTAAGACACATCAAATGCAATTAATAAAAAGAGGAAAAGAGAATAAAGGTGTAATATAGACATGGGGTGAAAAGAGAAAAGTCCAAATTAATGCAATGTGTTGTGAGAGGGGGGTTATGGCTTAGGTAGATGGAAAAAAGTCAGGGTGTATACAATGCTAAGGAAGTAAATCAAGAGGATTGACATCAAGGTGGGTGTAGAAAATAGGTATGGATGTATTGTGGGTTTTTATTGTGTATGTATGTGTGTATGAATAGGTGTTTGGTGAACTAGGGTTTTGAGTGTCATGATGGAGTGTGGGGAGAAGCTAAGGGGATGATATAGAAGTTACATAGGTAAGAATAGGTAATTTGTAGGGTTAGGGGTTGGGAAAAAGTAGTTTTTAAAGTGAGGAGAGGTTGCACGATTGTGTCATAGGGATAGGGGAATAAAGGAAAGTAATATCAATGATTGTGGGGATGCAGGTGTTATATAACACACAAGGAGTTGAGGCATTTTTGTCATAGTACAATATTATGCAATAATCTATATAGTTTATGTAAGTGCAAGTAGTTAAATCCAAGAATGCCATAGGGTAGGCCAATGCCACCATTGGAGTAGATATATGAAGTGAACATACATGTTTTACATACTCTACATTCAGTGATGGACCTTTTAAAAGTGATATTATAAAAACAACTACGAAAGGAGCTAAGGCCCAAACCACAATGTAGGATGCACCAATTTTGTTTCATAAGGTGCCTAGTGAGAAGATGCGACCAAGGCCCTACAACACCTAGAGGCATCCATTTGTTTCATAGGGGAGATTTGTAGGGGTTTTGATAGGGAGAAAAACCTATATGAGGTAAACAAGATGATACAACTAATGGAATGAGGGACGTGCTTCAAGAATCATCCCCATCTAGCATGTGTTATTATTGCAACAAGTTGGCCGTTCAGGCTAATATTATCCCCAAAGGGAGCTGACAGATGTTAGTTCTATGGAATAGATGTGAGGTGGTTGGTTGGTGGGTACCTCAAGATTGAATAGGGTACCTCCCAGGCCATGATTTGAGTATGTAAGGGTTTGAGTGGGATATGTACTGGTTATTGATATATCCTCTAGATTTTTGTCATGTGATTATTGTAGTATTTTTATGTGTTTAGATAATGGTATGGTGTGTGGTTTTTGTAATCATGAATAATGTGATAAAGGTGTTTTGTTTTTATGATATGGCTAAGTGTAATCCTCTTGCCCAAGGGATGTTGTTGGTAGTGAAATTAGTGAGGGAATGAGAATGTCTTGAGTCATATACATTTTAAAATCCAATTTTTATTTTTCACTTGTGAATATAAGTTTACCCATGATATGAGGATATTCGAGGTCACAGTTGACTCAAAGTACATGGGGGGATTGACACGGGAACTCCATTTAGTGATATTCCCAATTTCTATGTCGGTTAGTCACTTAAGGCCATCCTCATTACCTTTAGTAAAAAGGACAAAAATATAACACTTAAAAAATCAATAAATTAATAACACCAGATTATTGATTAATACTTAGAAATAGAAAATACATACAGAACTCAGTGATTATTAATAAGACATATATAAAGGATATGTACAAAAATTATCACTCAACAAGACTATGATAAAAATTTGGACATAATAATATATAAAACAACACATTTATAATGAATACTAAGTATATACATATTAACTTTAAAAGATATGGACAATTAAACATCAAAAGACTTAACAAGAAGTTGCAAATGATTTGTGTTTTAACAACAAAACCTAAAAGAGTACTAAGGGAGAAGGATAACTATGTACAATATGTTCTAAGAGAAAAGACTAAATGGATATTTACAAGGGTAAATTATGCCCAAATAATTTTTTTCACAGTAAGTGAGATAAGGATCAAAAACCAATTATAATGATAATTATTAGGGTCTAAAATGGATGGTTAGGATTTAGTTACAAATCATACTATAGATCCTAGAGTAGGAACATTATACGACATATCTTTAGTGATGAGGTTCGTGGGTTCTTGTGGATTTTTGCTTAGGGGTGAATGTGGATGGACAAATTTGAATGCAATTGAGGTTGATAGGAAGAAGAGTCATTGAGGAGGATGTGATTAGGATATGTATTAGGAGGTTCAAAACAAGATGAGTAACTCTTTGAAAGTGGATTAGACATTTTAGTGGTTTCTTAAATAGATATTCCCCTTCACATGTTCAACAATGATTTGCCCTAATTTGAAACTCATATCTCCTAGCTTTCCCCAAACATATATTATGTACCCACTATAGGACTAGGGTTATATAGAAATGATGGAATGAAATGAAAAGATGAGAGAAGTAAAGTGACAGGGGATGTGCCCCCAAGAGTGGGGATTCATAGATGAGGGCTATTTGTATCCTTGTAAGTATAAAAATGTTTTAGATGCACAATATTCATGGGCTCATCAATATTATCACCATCAAGTGTAGCTAATATAGAGGCTCCTGATCCAAATTTTGTAATGACGATATAAGGCCCAAGCTAATTTACTTCAAATTGGCCTTTCTTTTCTTGTTCTATATTGTGTTGTTATGATTCTCCTTTAGGACTAGGTCACCAATTTTAAATTCTTGGGATTGGATTTTCTTATGATATTGGCCCTTGAGATTATTTTGGTATGCCCTAAGATGATCCAAAGCATTTTGTCATTTTTCATCTAATAGATTGAGCTCTTGTATCCATCCTTATCTATGCTTATGATTAGTAATTATGCCATGAAAAGAGATTCATAAGGAGGGGGGCTCAAATTCAATAGGCAAGATTAATTTTGTGACATAGACTAGAGAATACAGAGTGGCCCCAGTAGGTATTCTAACACTGGTTTTGTAAAACCAAAGAGCAGGATATAATTATAATGATTAATTTCTACCAGCATCATTGACAATTTTCTTGAATTATTTGCTTCTACTTGACCATTACCTTGGGGATAATAGGGTGTGGATAAATGTTGCTCAATGTGATAACCATTGCACAAGTCTTCAACTTCTTTATTTTTGAAAGATTTTCTATTATTTGATATAATTTTGGTTGGGATTCTATAGTGGCAAATGATCTGATTCATAATGGATTTTGATATTTGTAGAATAGAGGTATAAATTAGTGGCATTGCTTCAACCCATTTAGTAAAGTAATCTATAGCCATGATGATTAAATTATGTCCATACGATGATGTAGAACTGATTTTGCCGATTTGGTCTAATCCCCATATGGAAAATGGCCACGAGCTCATTATAGGTTATAACTCTTGTGCGGGGGAATGAATGAGGTTACCATGATTATAAAAAGATACACATTTATGCACATATAGGCAGGCATCATAATCTATTTTAGGCCAATAGTATCTAGTTCAGAGTAGCTTCTTGGCTAGGGCTAATCCCACTAACATGATCACCACATATACCATCATAGAACTCTTTGATTGCAAGAGTAGCCTCCTATGATGTTAGGCATCTCAGTAAGGTCCCATCATAGCCTCACTAATAGATCATGTTTCCAAGGATGGTATAATATGATGTGTGGTGAATGAAGGATTTACATTAGTGTCAATTGATGTCTGGGGGTAGAATGTTATCATAGAGGTAAGTGTAAATGTTGTGGTACTAGGCTAGATTGGGATAATGGATAAAACAAATTTGATAATGAGCCATTGATTTCTAAGCTAGTAATAATAATTTTTCAATTAGAAAGTTGTCTTCAAGGACATCATCTAGAAGATTTATCAAATAAATAATAGTGGCCATTGAGTTGGTGGATTTATTACTTTGCCTAGGCACTTGCTCAAATATTATTGACTGAAAGCTTTACTTCAATTGGTGCACTAATTATTTATAGGGAAATATTTTCCCATATTTTATCTATAACTCTTCATTTAACTATTTAATAATCAACTGAGAGTTACTAAAGACATGAAGACACTAGATATTCTAATGGATGACAAGTCATATACCGGTAACTAGTTCCTCATATTTAGCTATATTATTTATGCATGGGAAACTAATATGAAAAGCTTTAGGGATTAGGTCACCTTGTGGGGTTACCAAAATTATTGCCACTCTCAACCCATATGTGGTGAAAGATCCATCAAAATATAACTTCCATCTATTTGATTCTATAGTAGTCAATATAGACTCATCTGGAAAGGTCATGATGAGAGGCTTGGTGTCCACAATGGGTGTTGCTGCAAGTTGATCCACAATGGCTTGTAATTTAATGAACTTTTGATTTACATATTATATATCAAATTCACTTAATAACATAATCCATTTGGCCATTCTACCAGTTAAATCAGATTTAGATAGCATATACTTGAGAGTATCAACCTTGGCTATGAGCTTGACTTGGTTGCTCAGCATATAATGCCTGAGTTTTTATGAGGCAAAGACTAAAACTAGGTAAGTATTTTCAAAGGGGTGTAAGTAAGCTCATATCAGATTAAGGTCCTAATTAGATAATAAATTTATTTTTATTTACCTTCATCATTATGTTAAGCTAGTAAGGCCCATATAGCACAAGGTGTTGCAGAGATATACGAAAGTAACAACGTTCCTGAGATGGGTGGTGATAAAACTGGAGGCTTCACCAAATATTATTTAAATTTTTTAAAATCCTATTGACATTTAGAGTTCTAGTTAGAATTATTTCCATTCTTTAAGAGAAGGTTGAAGGGATGGCATTTGTCTGCTAATTGTGGTATAAACTGACAAATAACTTTTAACTTCCCTTGAAATTTTCTTAACTACTTCAAATTTTTGGGAGGAGGAATTTCAATAATAGCTTTTACCTTTTCTAAATCTACTTCAATACCTCTTCTAGATACTATGAAACCCAATAGTTTACCAGGGGTGACTCCAAACACACATTTATTAGGGTTCAGTCTAACCTTATATTCTTTGAGCCTTTCAAATATTTTTCTTAAGATTGTGGGGTGCTCTAATTAGAGTTTAGACTTTCCCAGTATATAATCCACATAATATTCTACAATGGCATGCATCATGTCATGGAATATTATAGTCATAACACTTTGGTAAGTAGATCCCACATTTTTAATACCAAAAGGCATCACTTGATAACATAAAGTCCCCCATGAATTAATAAATGCAGTTTTATGTTGATCTTCAGGAGCAATTTTAATTTGATTGTAACTAGAGAAACTATCTATGAGGGATAACATCTCATAGCCTGTATTAGAGTCCATGATCATGTCTATATTAGGTAAGGTAAAGTCATCTTTGGGGCATGCTTTATTTATGTCCCAGAAGTTAGTCTATATTCATATTCCCCCTACGGTTTGGCCATGGGGAAAAAATTAGATATCCACTTAGAATAATCAATTGGATGGATAAACCTAGCTTCCAAGAATTTTTTCAACTCTTGTTTGACCAAGAGGGCCATCTTGGGGTGCATCTTGCAAATTTTTTGTTTAATTGGTTTTGTATTTGCATGAACCATTAAATGATGCACTACCAAGGTTGGATCTAGCCTCGACATGTATGAATAACTCTATGTAAACACATCTATATATTCTTTGAGAAGCTTAATGAGGAATTATTGCTCTTTATATGTAAGAATTTCCCCCAGTTTGAAAATTTTAGGACTTTCATCTATTCCTAGATTTATTCTATACCTCCTCAATGAGGGAAGGTGACTAGTCTTATAGATATGCTGGGGGTGATGGTAATTCCTCTGTTCCTAAAACAAAGTCTCATGGGAGTTCTATATCCAATTCCAAATAAGACTTTAGCTTATCAGGAGTGGGTTGGATGTCTTCCAGATTTTGAGAAGGATATTCATCTTCATATTATTTTTCTTTGATTTGATTTATAAATGTTTATTGCTCTACAAAATATGTAGAATCATTTAGATTGATAGATAACCCTTTATTATGGTCTCCTAATGACACAAAATCTCTTTCTCTCAAATATTTAATAATGAATTCATTATTTTGAAATATATCAAAATAAGGCTCATTATTTTGATCCTAGTCTATAAGTGTGGGATAACAAAGGGAAATGTTGATAGTGGAGATGGTGGTGTTATGAAAGAGATTGGTGGCAGTTAAGTTCTTGTAAAGACTATAGATGAAACTTGTTTTGACATCTTTGTTAGAGGTAGAGTCCTCAAGAACTGAAGAAGTGTCTAAGATGATAGTGTTTAGGTCAATGTCTAGAGGTTTGTACCCTAAACCAAGATGTTTTAGATGTTATTTAACCCTTATAGGTTCAAGCTTGCCTTGTTCATATCTTCTTAGTCCTTTACCCTTATAATTCATAGTCTAAAGCATCTTTTGAAGTTGGGGGTTCTTCTGTTTATGAATTTATAAGGATTCATCTTCAGGAATGAGCCATGGATAATCAAGTTCATTGAAGTATTATTTTGATAACATGCCTGCACTAATAAAGGCTGTGGACCCAAATTTGATAAATAATGGGTTTGTCTTTCCTCATGGTCAGGGACCCATAGCTACATGGGGAGAGTGGTAGGTTACCGACATAAAGGGTTTTATATTTATACTTTCCAAAACCTTTAGAAGTGGTCTTAAGTTGAGTGATGGCTAGGGATTTGATGCAAAGGGTAGATCATTAGGGTGTATATATTTCATAGATTTTAGATTATGAGTGGAACTATAAGTGTTGGGGTAATAACGAGTGGGATGAGATTGGTCCATTTGATAGCTATGAAAGTGTTTTATTTCCCCCAGGATGGTAACTTCCATTCCTAAATGAGGTAATTTTAAGAATTAAAGGAGGGTAGATGGAACTTCTCTCATTTCATGAATCCATGGTCATTCGAGAAGTAAATTATACGAGAGATCAACATACACTATCATTATTAAAGTATGCCTTAATTAATATTTAGAGTACCCCAACTTCTTAAGAAAGTCTAGATTGCACAAATTTAAGGATGACCCTCTGTTTATGAGTACCCATGGGATCTTATGATTGGAAATGGAAATTTCAATGAATAATGGATAATTATGGTGAGGGCCTATAGGTGGCATATCCTATACATTGAAATTTATCTATTGGGAAGGAGACAAATGACACACCAATGCCTAAAATTGGCTTGTATCCCTAGGAATTTTGAGTTCATTTAGGACTTGATTGAGAATCTCCTGATGTATCGATGACTTCTTAAGAAGATCCATAAGAGAGATTTGAGTCAGAGTCTTCTCAAGCTATTGGATGTTTTCATATGATTTTTTGGAAGAGCTCAATAATTTTTTAGAGATATTAAATTTTTGAGATGTGGAGGTGGATGAGTCCTTTGCAGGTGTTCTAGGAACTGTAATCTTGCCACATCATGTAGTGACTACATACTCAATTATTGCCTTGTTAATTTTAAGGATGGTGGATGATGGATATATGAGCTCTTAGGGCCCTCAAGTTTTAAGGGAATTGATATAATGGTATGGAATGGAATGAAATCTAGTTCTATTAGAAGTGGAGTCTTGAATTTGACCTTTAAGTGGTCTCTTTTTCCTATGATCATGCTTAGGTAAGGGTTCTTGATATATTCCCAACCACTAATTTTTAGATTGACTAGTTGGACTCTCCTCTTATACTTATGTATCTCCTTTCTTAATTAAATCTTGGATGTAGTGCCTTAACTACATGTATTTCTTGGTATCATGTCCCTTGACTTTATGATATTGAGAAAATTTGTCTTCACGATACCAATCTAATCATGGTTTACTATCATCCAATGGTCAGATTTTAGGAAGAGTAATTATATTAGTAGTGATTAATTATTGTAGGATCGTTTCTATGGGTACACCAAGACTAGTTAGCAAACTTTATCCCATTTAGGGCTTTGACTCTCCTCACGATACCCTTATAGTGGAGACATTTTATTGTTTGTTAGTAGGGGAAGCTTTATGTACTATCCTCACATGTTTAGAATCTATTACACCATCCCCTATGACATTTTTGTTTTTTGTTGAAGATCTTAGCCTTATCCAAAAAAATAGTATCTTGATTTTGATTCTATTCATTTCATATATATATTTTAAATGTATCCTTCTCAATGAGGGCCTTTGTAATTTGAATCCTCTTTTCTATGATTTCATCAAAAGTTTTGGCACACTGTAGCTTTATTACATATTTCAATTTAGTATTAAGATTGTCAATGAATATTTTGGCGAACTCCTCAAGAATCATGTAACAGAATCAAGTGGTGAGGCTTATCCAACATTTTAAGAATGAGGCCAAGCTATCCCCATTTATTTGCTTAGTATTGTAAAGATATATGATGGAGACATCATGTTCAATGTTAAAGGAGAAGTGTTGCATAAACATTTTTGTTAATTCCCTAAAGCTAGATATGGACCCTTTAGGTAAATGCATGAACCATTTTAGTGTTGTCCCCATGAGAATTTTGGGGAAGAGTCTGAGAAGGTAATCATCATCATAGGTGACCTCATGATATGATACATATAATTATTTTACATGGTCTCATAGATCCCATTTCTATTTATATTTGTCAAATCTTGGAATCTTGAAGTGTGCTAGAAAAGTTACTTGTAAGATACTCATGTACAAGTGGGATGTATAAAAGTCTTCATATTTATATCTTATTTCTTGGGTATGAGGATCAATCTATTGAAGAGTCTATTTCATCATCCTCTAGTCTTGAGTGAATAAGGGGTCAAGTAGGGGACTGGAGGCTTGTGTTTGGATTGTTATAGGCCTTGAGTGATTGGGATGGGTATTTTTAACATGTTATCTTGGTGAAGTGGGTCTTTGGTTTTGAGCATGAAATTGTGAAGCAAGGGAATTAATTTGATGATTCAATTGGTCTAATTGATCCTCCAATGTATTTATTATCATATCAACCTCAACACAATTATTTTATGGAGGTTTTTATTCTTCATCAAGTTCTTATTTAAGACCCATGAGATTATCTTCTTCTTGTTCTTGGTTGACATTATTTTGATGGGGTGGAATGTTAGGTCTAGTGTATGGGTGGATGAGATGTTGTAAGAGACTTGGGTAAAAGTTAGGGGTAATGTGCCCCCCATTCCAATAACATAGGCAAGATTTTGATTATGGTTCTCATAAATATATTGGTCAAACCATGCCCTAACCTCATCACTATTGAATAAATCATTTGTAAACCAATATTCCTCTCTAATGGTGTGCGTGTCACTATATTTTTCTTCATTATCCTAAATTTTTTCACCTATATTCAAAAGGATGTCATTTTATTGATTGGTTCCTTGTCCCATTCTTAGGATTTGAGCATGGGTTCTAAGAGGCATGGTGGATGGTGAAGGTGATGTGAGAGTAGTGATTATGTGTGGTTTTAATATAAGATGACAAAAGAAAAGATGACTTTGGATATTGGTCGAGAGACGTGTTTAGATGTGACTTAGATTGGAATTTGAGGATGTAAATAATAGAGTGATCAAATACTACCAAAGTAACAAACTTATAAGGGTTCAATATAACAAAGACGATGAGATGACTAGGTGCCCTTCACACTAGCCAGACAATTATTTAGATGGGTGATATATATGAGTAGGCAAGATGGTAAGATGATGGGTGCTAGAAATAACCTAAAAAGGTTGTAAACTTTGACAATGTTTGATAGAGAATGATGAGTGACCACTAAAGTTTTGGTTTCAAGACAAAGTTTAATACCAAGAAGGTATGGATGGTGATATAGAAATGAAATAGTTTGGTTTGGTCCTAAGATGAGGTATGTCCTAAGTTTTCACTATATGGTTTTGTTAATAAAAGGGGTAGGATGACTTAGTTCACAAAAAGTATGGACCTTTACACAATGTTCACACAAGCATGCCCAATCACAATCCCTATTATTAGTCAACCAAAAGGGTGTGTAAATTAACACCTGCACCATCCAATGGATTTTTAGGTGAGGATGTAGGATAGTGACCCATTAAAAAATCTACAAAACCCTCTTGACCTCATCTGTACTTGATGGTTTCTTGGGAGCTTATACTAACTTTGATAGTAAAATGCCTATTACAGTCGAAGGTCCTATTCTAGGTTTATACAGACTCACTAGGGGAGTCCCTAATATGTTATAGGTATAGTGGGGCCCAAATACATGTAGTATGTTATCTAACCACTTTGCGTATTGGATCTAAAATTCCCCTCACTCCACATAACCCTTAATGGGGAATTCTGCTTTAGTACCTAATGATAGTTGTCCTGATATTTATACTTCACTAGAACATAGAGTGTATTGTAATGTGTGGTGATGAAATCCACGTCACCAACCCATAGGGACTAATGGAAAGCGTGTGGATGTCAATTCCACATTTTTTTGACCCTAAAAATAAAATTAGGGAGGGTTTATTGGTGGTTTTTGATCCTCCCATAATCGCCATAAGGGTGTAAGGAAGAGAGAATACACCACTGTAATTAGAAAAGGGTTTATTAAATGATTAATTTATGTATGTTTACTATTCTAATCCAATTAAGAACTAAACAAGTGATAAAAAAAAATGTTTAAGCTAAGTTTGGGATTGATTGACTTGCAAAATAAATGATTAGTAGTTTGATCAATTCAACCTTTAATCAATCACCATGTCGAGCACATAGGTTATTATTTTTAACCTTTTAATTATTTATATTGTGTAATTTGATGGGTGACTTTCAAAATGGTGTTATTATTTTGATGATTTCAATAGGCCACTTGCAAAAATTGAGGCTTAAACAGATTAAAAATAGATTTTATATTTCTCAACAATTGACACTTAAGCCAAAATATTTGACAAATTAGTAGTTTGAAATGACTTCTTTGACATGCATGTCCCTTTAGATTAGATAAATAAAATCCACCCTTATACACACCCAAAATTAAAAAAAAATACTTTGATTACAATTCATTTATTAACATGAATAATGAAAAATTATGATAGATAAGGGAAGAGTTAGTTTCTTACGTCCTAAAATGGTATTGCAAAAAAAAATAGTGATTCCATTTTATATTTAAAATTATTAACTAAAAATTAAATCTATTTATCAATACATCCCACTCTTTCGTTAAATAAAATAATTATCTTTAACTATCTAACTTATGTTTTAACATGTGAGTGAGTGGAATGACTTTAAGCATCAATTATCCTCTAATGATTGGCCAAAGACTTTGGGGTATGATATTGGCTTAACTCGAAGGATCAAAGCGACACATGGGGATCCCTTAAAAGGTATGAAAACTATCTGACCAAATGCCTAAAAAGGAAATGCTATGATATATTTGAGGTTCAAAACCTACCCAAACATTAACATCATTCCCTGTACGGTGTCTATCTTGGTGCAATCAAGATAGCTAATGTTTATCAACACACCCTTGCCAACATAATTATACCCTGAGGCTAGTATAAATTCAACTCAAGGAAGTGGTATGGGTGCCCTGCAATAGACTTCCTTCCTACATAGTATGAATAATAATATCAATAGTCTTCAACAAAATAATGCCACTCATCAACAAAATAACATAAACTCTTTGCAACAGACTGAAAACATTTCTTTACAAAACAATGATTTAAACCCTTTGCAATTGAATGCAAATGCTATGAAACATCATCACAAAATGATAAAACCACAAGAGCTATTACATGCACAAAAATTTTAGAATATGCAACATCAATATATTTTTTTCAATTGTGGAAGCAACCACTAGACACATGAACCGTTTGATAGAATGCTACAAAGAAAACGTGGTCTTAGGGATTGTTATGATCAGGATATGGACATAATGAAAATATTGATAGGGTTGAGAACTTTCAATCCAATTTTCAAGTGTAGATCATCATTTGATAGAGGATCACAGTTAGTATATCTTATATTAATTATGGATAAGTTTTGAACACACACATTTAGCCAATATACCTTATCAATACTTGAATCCTAGTAATGTGCTTTTAAATGCATATTACTACACAAACTGCATCATAAAGGGCTTTTTTAACATGCTATGTTATTACTTATTGGCATTGAGTCCCAAAAACTTATAAATTGTTACTAGAACTAGTCAAATTTTTATAACTAACCAAAGATTAGAAGGGAGTGTAAATCATAGAACCAAAATCACTAATTTTTAAAAAATTAGAGTTTCTACTTGGTGGAATATGGGTCAGCTAGTGATAGTCTAGAAGTGACTGTACATGAACACTTTAAATTTTAATGGGGACCTGTATAGATCAAAATACCATATAGGAAAAAAACATATTATAAATTAACCAGTTATTAAATAAAGACTAGTTATACTTAATTTGAGCATATGTTTTGACATACCCAGATAAATGAACTACTCATACCGACAAACTCAGCCCATAAAAAATAAGAGTTAAGACTCAACCAAATTATAATAGTCTAGAAGTTCAATAAAAATATAAATTCGACCTAAAAAACTCACCAAAAACACACAACTATCTATACTATACTCAAGATCACTATTATATTGTATATGTAACAAGTGGATAAAAATAGAATGTGAAATATCTTTGTAATATCAAAAAAATAAAAATTTTGGGCCACTAATTCTCCTTTTTATCCTATAATCTTAAGCAAAACAACTCAAAGTTCAAAATTTCAACTCAAGAGAAGGGCCTCCCACTGTGGTCACCAAATGAATCTTATCAAAATTTGAGCAATAGATCTAAATATGAAAAATAATTCTAAATCTAACTCAAAGTGTACAAAGATAATCAACAGGAGAGAATGTAAGGAGAAATTAGTATTATTAATAGATTCCTACCATCACCTTGCTCTTCTTTGACTTCCCTCCAAGATTTTCCAACCAATTCTCCAATGCTACTTGGCTTGATTATGGATTGCTTGACAATGACTTCAAGGTGAATAGTTTAATGGCTTCTTTGGATGCTATAATGGATGCAAGAGGGTATGAGAGCTGGTATATAGACGCAAGGATAACTTACAATATTTTCCTAATTCTATATCAGTGGAGGAGAGTGATGAAGGCAACATAAGCTTGCATTCATTCCTTGTGTGCCAATGCTTGGGGATACCCCTTGCATTAAAAGAGGTGTTTGTTAGCAATTGGAGGGGAAATTTCCCTCCCAAATTTCAAATTTGAGAAGGGAGAAAGTTATAGAGGTTAGATTTTTATTTTGCGGGGTGGGGTAGGGGCATGTGATTAGAAAGTGGGTGAATAAAGAATTAGAATATTAGGAATTATGTAGAAAGTGCGGTAAATCAGGAATTAAAATATTAGAAAATATGAATATGGGGAGAGTAGGGTATTTCATGTAATTAGGCTTAATTAATTAATTGACTTAAGGGCATTAAGAGGTGACGTTAATATGAGATATAGGGATTAAGTGTCAATATTAGATGAAATTAGGCACAAATTAGCGAGTTAATTTGGTGAATGGAATTAGATGCATAAACTATCTATCACATCAAATGCTAAGTAGGAGAAAAATTTAATATCAAAAACATAAAAAATCATATCTAATATAAGAGCAAGAGACGTAAGTAAATAAAATAGGACAACAGATGAGATAACATGGAATATCAAGAATCTCATATATATAAATGATCAAAGTCCATATACATCAAATGGGGCATGCACATCAAAAAATAGAGAGTACAAGTACAACTTGGATCAATCGAGCACATAATGAATACATAAAATACATAGATAAAAATACAAGGTAAAATGTCTCCAATATAGTCAACTTTAACTATGACTATCTCTAGCAGATCTTTCTCTATGCTCTCCCTATCTATAAATCTCTCCTCCCTCATTTGATTATGGTAGAGGTGGTTACAAAGGACCCATAGATCAAAATGCATAATGAATACACAAAATACATAGATCAAAATATAAGGTACAATGTATCCAGTATAGTCAACTTTAACTATGACTATCTCTAGCTAATCTATCTCTATGCTCTCCCTATCTATAAGTTTCTCCTCCCCCATCTAGTTGTGGTGGATGTGGTACCAGAGGACCCATAGTATATGAACATGATGTAGGTTTCACAATTGATCTAGTTGATGCTGAAGACATATGGGATAAAGAATAGGACCTATAAATGAGTGTTGTTGATGTCTGTACTCTAAAAAAGTAGGCTTCTTAGTGTCCACAGGCATTACTAACTCATATAATGTCCTTTAATATGAAATCTTATCCTTAGTTCTAAGGCTCCTATCACAAATATATATCACCCCTCTCTCAATGTCTACCTCTTTGGCCTCATCTCTCTCAAGATGTAACCTATCCATTACTACCTGTAATCTATCTTTATTAGCCTGTAACACATCTTGCTCTATTTGTGTTGTATATCTTTGGGATACCACCTTTGCATGACCTTATAACACAACATCCCTCTCAAATTAGGTTGTGTCTCTATCAGATCTCAAAGTATCCCTCTCTTTAGTGAGTTATCTCAATGATAGATCCAACCTAGTTGTCTTTGACTTCAACCTCGATATCTCTACCTGATCCACTATAATCTACCCATGTGCCATATATAGCTGATGAGAGCATTGGTCTAGTTTAGTCCTATTAGATCTATCTCTCAAACACTAATATATTATCTTAATATAGTTATAAATGCCTCTATATCTATTTATACAAGAGGTCTAGATGAGCTAGCCTATATCAGATCTAATATCCCCTATGCTCTTTGATCCATCCCTATCCTATTTATCTCCATCTGATCCACCTATGATTTGATATTTATATCCTCCACATACTCAATCTCTATATCATCACCCTCCTCTATCTTTATGTCTTATAGATCATCAAACTCTCCCTCCTCCTCTCCCCCCTCCTTTCTCTCCTCCTCTCTCCTCTGTAACTCTCCTCTACTACTCTAGATTTATGAGGTCTCACTACCTATGCATCTACACCACCCTATGGAATAGTCAATATAACTAGGAATTAATCAACCCACCACATAGCATATGCATATATGAATCCCACATCATTTAGTCCACTTGTGTCTACCTAGCTAACTTGGGCTACCATAGTAATCTAACTCTAATCTCTACTCTATTTGGGGTTGGTCCTTACTCTCTCATCTCCCTCACTGCATGAGTGAATCTATGTGGCCCTAGTGGCACATCTTAGGGTATACCAAACTATCATAGTACCATGTCTAGTTGATATCATTCAATATTATAATCATGATGACCAATGATGTATTAAGGAGTGGTCATATATAACATCACCTTTGCATCCTTTTCCCATTAAGACTGGATGTCATGGAATGGCCTCCATGTGATGCAAACATTAGTCAGGTCATCAATAACACATCTATAATATCGAAGCTATCCTAATTGAACCATGTTCCCTGGACCCTTTTTTTCCCATCCATAAGCTGTAGGATCATTTGGAACCCTTGATCATTTCATACCAATAGGGCACTCAATAACTACATGCTCCCATGCCCATACCTGGAGAAATGTCAAGGGGCATATACTTTGACCCCCATGATGAACTATGTAGTGTAAATCATGATATAATTATAATAAGATCATTGGCCCCTATGAAAAACAAATATGTTTGATAGCATATAACTAACCATGCCACTTAGCCCTATATGGAATAACTATATGCTCTTATCAAGCAACAAAATGCCACTAACAATAGCCATAGAGCAAGAACAACTTGATCATATACTATTAGTATAAGTACATCCTCCTCCATCACCTCAACTCATAGAAGGTCCATCATAATATTGATCTCATTGATATCGACATAACCCCCACATACCATCTGAATATCTAGTGGCCCTATCAGCTCCTCCAAAACTGCCCATCTCCCCTAAAGATAATTAGTATAGGGGATGATCCAAGATTAGAAGATAAAGTATGCAATGCATATCGTACAAGGTCACTATCATCTCTCTTGTTAGTAGATATAAGGTAGATGTATCTAATCTCCAACTCTTAGCTACATCACTCAGTAAGGCTCAATCTACCCTGATCATGGGTATCCTCACAATTAGGCAAGTCTAATGGTGTCAAAGAATCTAGGAAGAAACCCCGTTTATAAGCCAAGAATTTTAAGGATGTGTGATCATCACTCCTAGGCAATGAGGACCCCGACTCACTCCTACAAATCAGTCTAAATCACTTTGTTATTTCTCTACTTTTACTGTCTACATCACATTTATATTGTCTAATCATGTCTACTAATCTGACAATTATCATGTCTAGTTCTATCTTGTTCCATTTCTAGTTCATTGGTCACTTGTGGTGAATTTTATATTGTTTAAAGGAAATTCATCATTTGATAGGCCAATTTTGCCATTCTTTAGATGAAATCACTGTTAGACAGTCTTGGTGATTTCATCATTCTCTTATCATTTTTGTTGTGTTTCTAGTCATTTTTATTGTTAGGTTAACCTAGTTTTTCTAATGTTTTTGCTAATTGGATGGATGACATCACTGATTATGAGGTTAAATTCATCAATCATACAAAAAACTTTGAGGATTTTTACCAAAGAACAATTTCATCATTTTTGTAGATAATAGTGCTAAACCCTATGACGATTTCACCAAACATTTGACAATTCTATCATTCTCAGTGATAAATTCATTTTTTTCATAAATATATTCATCGATTTGAAAATGGTGATTTTATCACAAGTCCAACTTTCCTACATCATAAATTAAATTGAATGCAAAATAAAAAGAAAACAAATGTACCTAATGGTGGCCCTGCACCTCATGGTTATATGTGATCTCGACCATCCTCAATGTGGCATCTTGTTTCAATATCTTGTTCACAAATTCTCAAGGTTAATTTTTCAAATGAGAGGGTGAAAATGAACTATTTTTCTACCCCAAGGTGAATCTATAACTTTTTATTTGAAATATTTCCCCCCCCCCATTGTGTTATTTTTCTTCTAATGAGGCTTATTTTTATCCTCGATATCTATTTTATGTCTAGTTTTCATCGATTTCTTTTAGTTTTTCTCCCCATCTATTATTTCTACATCATTCTACCATAATTTTGAGGGTTCACTTCACCAAAATTTTACTATCCCATCGAGGGGGAATCCAAGGCTTAACCAATAGCACTTTAGGGTAAGTTTGAACCCATTTTACTAGAAATTTTAGCAAACTTTCATCAAAACTAACTCTTGTCAACATTAATTCTACAATCAATTTTATGACTTATATTATTTGAAAAGTCGTTGCTTCACTTGTTCTCATAAGGCCATCTCAAATAGGGGAAAATGTAGACACTCCAATTTTATCACTTCCATGTCAAGTTACAAAATGGACCGACTTCCCATAATTTTACACATTCTAATCAATTATCTATTCAATTCTTTGTTCACTAATCAATTCTCTATTCTCAGATCATTTTAGTGTTTAATTGTCAATTTCTCTAATCAACTCCCTCTTCCCAGTTTAATTATCATTCTTAGTTCAATTACTTCCTCTATCTCAATTTCAATATAATGATCAATTCCTCACATTATATTAATTAAATTGGTGTTTGAGCTATTTAATTAATTACTCTTTTAATTATTAATTAATTATTCTTTTCCCTTCAAATGGACATTTTCATGCAAAAGGGAATCTTGAGATCCTAAGGATATATCTGTGAGATCACAATAATTATGCAAAGAATCACCCATAAATTGGGATCATTCTCCACCCTTCATCTTGAAAACAAGATGAAGGGCACACCTTTAAAATCCATGTGCTCTTTTGGAGAGGATGATCCACCCATCATCTTGATTGAGATGAAGGGATTATTTTCATTCATCTTTAATAATTCCAAAGAGAATCCTCCACCCTTCATCTTGATTAAACTGAAGGGCTTATTTTCATTTATCTTTGATATTTGTAAAGGTTATCCTCCACCCTTCATATTGATTGAGATGAAGGGCTTACATTATTGATTTATGTGCTTGATTCTTGTGCACAATTGAGGACTCTTTGGTAACCATTCATATTGAATTAAATATGAAGGGTCCTCATTAATCTAGTTTTTTTATAATTCACATCACTATTCTCATGTTCAATAAATATAGTGAAGCCTTGACATTTTATCAATCTAAAATTGTTCATCAATCTACACTCTTTGATCAAAGTCTTCACAATCCATAGCTTTTATGGAGATGCTTAACTTCAAATTTTCATTCACAAAGACCATCTAAAAGTTACATCTGAGCTACATATCAACAATGATTAGGCTACAAAGGAGGTTTACATGGTGTAAATCTTTATGCATTTGTAGTCTCTTTGGTATTTTGTTAAGCTCCAAGGTCCTAGTTGTGTATTTAGTATTTTTTATCACTTTACTTGTCTTAAACAAACTTTTGTGAAAATATTGAATATCTACATTCTAACGACACACCATAGAAATATTACCCATGGTATAGGTAATGGAATATACAAAAGCACCTTGATGTTACTAGGTTTTCTTATACTACATAACACACATCCCCTTATGAACTTAGAAATATACAGCTACATATTAGGCCAATAATCGTACCTATGTGAATATGCAATACTTTTTGTAACACCAAAATGTCATGCAACATTTTATGTATGTGTTTCTCTCATTAGATAAACTTTTTATTAATTAGGCACACAAAGCTTACCCAAACTATAGATTTATACATATTGAAGGTAATAATCTCAATTGGGCTCAAATCCTACACTTTGGGACCTCTTCACTTGATTAAATGGCTCCCCAAAATATGTATCAAACTCATATCCTTTTACATAAGAATCACACATAAAAGGATAAATAAGATTTATGGTGCAAATGGCTGAAATAAATCAAAGTCTAGATAACATATTAGCTAGTTTATTAGTCACACATTTATTATATTTGATAATCAAATGAAATTTTTGAAAAAAACTTATCCCTCTATATTATCTAGCTTGTTGAAGTTTGTTTTGTTCTTTCAAATATTAGAGAGTTGGTGATCTATGTGTACATTAGTTTCCCTACCCTAAGATAGTTTTTTCATTTACTGACTATTTGGACAAAAGCATATAACTATTTAATGTGTGTATAATTCAAAATTTCACCATTATATAATTATAAATGGTAACATATAATATTACCTCTTTGTAATATGACAACCTCCAAAATGTAGAAATTAACATCTTTTTCTGCCTCAAAGGTAGTCGCAAATTAGGCAAACCTAATAATAAATTGTGCATACTTTTATGTTTAAACATATCAAATGCATCTTATTTCTTCTTAACTGAGAGAAAATTATTACCACTTTTTATAATGGAATGCAAGGTATGGATATGGAAAATATAGCCTTGAGGAACTTCCTCAAATATTGAATTGTACCAACAAAACTCCTTGTTTCAGTCACATTAGAAATTTTTGGCCACTTCATGATGGACTCTATCTTTGTTGAATTAATCCTCAATTCCTCATCTCCAACCATATGCCTCAAGTAGGCAAGTGATTGTTGAGAAAAATCACATTTATTTTCATTCAACACTAAATTTTTATCCTTTAAAATCTGTAATTTTTTTTTTAAATGATAAATATTCTAATCAAAAGATCTATTAAAAATAAGAATATGATCTAAAATATTAGACAAGTGGGATTAGTTAGTAGAAAATAGGGACTTAGGTGGATTAATTGATTTTTGGAGTAGAAATAAGGTTAGTGTATGATGTGAATAATGAAAGGAAGTGTTATAAAAATGACTAAGAGGATTATTAAGATAAATTAGATGGTATTAGTGTCAGAATTAGTGTAGACTAATAGTAAAATTAGTGATGAGGGATGAGGAAATAAAATTTAGATGCATATATTTTGACCATTTTTGAAAGGGTATTACGACTGAAGTAAGTAGAAGGAGTAATGTTACTAATATTAGTGATGAGGGATGAGGCAATAAAATTTAGATGCATACATTTTTCCCCTTTTTGAAAGGGCATTACGACTGAATTAAGTAGGAGTAATGGTCTTTAAAATAAGAAATACACTCATGGATGGATGTTAGTAAATGATGTTAGTAGATAGAGTAATGGTATTTTAGAGAATAAATACACTCATGGATGAATATTAATTAATGATATTAGTGGACATGTGATGATGCCCCCTCAAGGGGACATGTTGGGAGGAAGGAGGCAGATGGTCACTCTAAAAGAATAAATGAGGGGTAGGATGGACAAATCGACAAGGAGATGGGATGTGAGATGAAATCAACAAGCTATACAATTATGATGCCCTAGAAAGACATATGCACAAGGAGCAAAAATAACTATGTCACAATTATCAACACATCCCAAGGGTAAATCAATTGTAACTTGATGATGATAAGACAAAAGGTCGCAAGATTTTGATGTATCCTAGGCCAAGCCACATACTAGGGAGAGCTATGAACCAAGATTATTGAGAGAAGGCCACGAGCTATAAACATATCCCAAGTAAGGATACATGCATGGGAGAGCATCAAGCCAAAATAAGACAATGATTTTATAAGATTAATGATTAGTGCAGCTCAAAAATGAAGTCGAGTGATATGATGAAGGAGATGAGAGAGAATAAATGATATGATTGAGTGACTAAAGGGTAAGAATCAAACTATAATGCATCAAATTAGTGAGCCATAATGTGATTAATAATGATGATGTTCCTATGTAAGGGAGTGAGAGATAATAATAAATTTATAGTCCTGATCATGCCCCAATCAAAAGAGAAAACTATAAACTTTAAATGATGAATTGACCAATTAGTGATAATGGGTGATTGATGGAATAAAAAATAGATGTTGTGATTTGTTGGGCCTAATTGATAGGTGAGGGTGATTAATTGGGAAGACTAAGAAGATGACTGAGGGGATGGTGATTGATCAATAGATTGATTGATGAATTAATGTTGTTATAACTCAAGGTTTTGATCAATGTAAGACTTGAGGATGATGAGAGACAAGAGATATGTGGTGATCAATGATGGGGAAAGAGGAGAGAGTGGCTGAGCTGACCTTAGGCACACCATGTGATTGAGTATTGTATACATAGTCTAAAAAGACCTTAGCCTAATTTAGTTCAAAATAGATTAGAGGATGATGATTATGGATTAGAATATTATGATGATGATGATGATGACTATTAGACATGTTATTTTTTATATAGAAGATGTGACTTATATGCTAGACATGAAGATAAAAGTATTGATAAATGATTGGATGTTAGATGTTGATGATTAGAGATATGATAAATGAATAATTAGAGGATATAGATATGGTGATAAATGGGTTAGATGAATGATTGGATATTAAACAAGTTGAATGAGACAATTGACTTGATGATGGGATTAATATGATTAGATGTTTAAACACGTGAGAGAGGATAAGAGAAATGATGAGTGTAGTCCATTGTTAAGCCATCATTGCTATAACAGGTTTCATCATAGTCTAAACAATCCAATGTAAATATAGCACTAGGCAATATGCCCCATGATATAAGTATGACCAAGAGGACATTGTGCCAAAGTGCATGATTATAAAAGGGGTAAGTGATAAACTTTGCATAGGGCACCCAAGAACATTATTATATATTTTTTGGCTCCCTCATATCATCCTCATTCATTGCACCCATGATGAAAGAGACATGATGCAAGACTAATAAAATAAGATAAACATAGACAAAAAAACAAACATATGTAGATATGGTACATGATAAAAGACATACAAACAATTCAAACAACACAGAGCATATAAGTGACATACACAAGTATCTACATAGAGATGTGTTGTGATTAGTGTCTTGTCTATTGTCATAATGAGAGTCAAAGGGATGATTAATCATTTGATGAGTTGGACTAAGTTGGTCACGATGATGTGAATTTAGATTAAGTTTATATATTTAGACAAGGGTGTGTATTTGGATTATACCAATGACTTGGATTAGGATAAGGTTATGGATAAGGACTTGGATGCCAAGATTAGGACATAAGACAAGACAAGACAACAAAATTATAATATGACTAGGATATAAGATAAGGCATGATGACATGGAAAACTTAGGAAAAAGGATAAGATGATTAAGATACTTAAGACATATGACAAGATGATAAAAGATAAGATAACTTAGATGTTTTTTGGATTTTTTGAATTTTATAAATTTTAGGGTTTTTTGGAATATATATGTACATTATACAAAGGGGGTTACTAGAAAAGGGATTACCAAGCCTAAAAAATAGGATAAAGATGGATGGAATAATGGATGAGACAACAAAATGATTAGGGTGATGCTAACCAAGGAAGAATAGACTAGGGACCCACATCATAAAAGAACCAGATATCTAGTTTCTTGAGTGTCCATTGAAGGATATGCCAAGATGACATCAGAACATGTCTCAAGACATCTTTCACTCCATTATGAAAGTCAAGATAGGAGGAAATTATGGACACAATAGGATGCATGATATGATGGCATATGATGGGTAGAAAAAATGGATAGAGGGATAAGATAGACAAGGATGACATGGGGTGGATTGATAAGGGATATTATTTGGATAAAATGGATTTGCTCCTAAGTGTTGAGGTATAATGTAGATAATAGATTATTTTACCATGACATTGAAAAATGTTTTCATTGTGGTACTTGTCCAAGGTGCCATAAGACTAGTTTTCATCATTAGAAGAATGATTATTTTTGACTTTTTTACTTTTAGCACCTCCATTTATTGGATATGGGTACAAGATGCAAGAATGTTGACACTTTTATGATCTTCATTCAACACCTATTATTAAGATATGTGATATTAGGACCATGTTTTTGATACTATATTCACAAATTTCCTTGTTACCTTCATTGACTCTTGATTGAGAACCCTCCAAACATCTAGACTAGGTGTCTTTGTCACCCTTATAAGAGCCAATGTTGCTGGTATATTGAGGTGCGGTATCGATGGATTTAGGGGTTGGATTTTCTCATGGAGTATAGGACATGATTGGATGATAGGAAGGTGTGATGGGTGTTTTAGGATTAGGATTAGCATTTGTACACATCGTTAGACATGTTGGATGTTTCATATTTGATTGGTGTCATATATTAATTTGACTTTGACTTTGTGGTTTATCTTTGATCCAATTATTTGATGGATTATCGACCATCTCAATATTAATTTTGACAATAATTTGATCTTTAGACTTGATTGTATTTTGACTATCCCTTGGTACTTGACATTGGGCTTCACCAGAGGAGTTTGATAGATGATGATTATTTTGAATTTTATGGTCCCTTAGTGCCTTAAATAGGGTTTCACTAGGGGAAGATACTTTTTTATTAGGCTGATGATTTGAATTTTCTTGATTTTAACTTATTGGATCAAAGATGATTTGATCATCATGTATGACCTTTCGAATATGGTCTTGAACCTATATATTTATGACATATATTATGTTGCTCAAGGAAGGGTCCAATGATGTATGTTCATGTTTATCCCTATGGAGGGAGGTGATTAAATGATCATTGATAGGAAGAAAAGGATCTATGATGGATGAAGGCAATAGGGATGGTATGATGAGGTTAATGAGTGGTGATGGGGTAGCATGGTCCTCATAGGGATTCATAGGAGACCCAATTTTGACATCAGAGAAAATATCCTCAAGATCAGTAAAAGGATCGCTAATACTAGCTGTAAGACACACATCTAAGGTAGGACCAAATTCATCAACTGATAAAGATTGTAATAACTATGTTATGACTTCATTATCCTAGATCAGATTGAAAGATATGCCTTGTGATTTGTTGACATCTATATTGGAGGTATCCTAAAAAAGGAAATCATAGTCACCATTATAACATTAATTAAGGATGATGATTTTGACAAAAAATCTTATTCAAATACTAGTGTTGGACATGATCTTGATGCAGATAAGACTGGTGTTGACTCTAATACTAACTCTAATGTACATAATGTGATGTTTTTAGTATAAGATTCATTGTATACAAGTGACCTCTCTAAATGGGGTCTTTGATATGATGGGTGAGAATAAGATGATGGAGTGACAATGGATTCACCAAAGACAGGTCCATGGAAGAAGAAATCATGAGAAAAGGGAGGATTAGGTTTATGGGGAACAAACTCATCATCAATGGATGATTTTTCAAAGATGGGGGGATCATGAAATATGAACTTGGTGTCTTGACCTTGTCTCAGAAAGGAAAGGGCTTGATAATGATCAAGAAGGGAATCTTGGCATACCTTTTCTTGTTCACCCTTGGATGTAGACCCATCTGATTCATTCTTGATCTTGATGTCACCACAGTTGATGAGGTTTTGGACATATTTTTTAAAATTTCAACATCGATTAATGGTATGCCCCTAGTTTCAGTGATCTATACATTAATGGTTAGATTTATACCTAGAGGGCTTAGGTTTTATAGGATCAAGATGTCATATGGGTGGATAGACCATCATGTCAATGGTAACAAGTTTTTTGAAGAGGGATTCTAAGGATATAGGAAGAGGAGTATAGATCCTCTCTTCACTTCTTGACTTAGGTGATGAATCATTGGACTTTAGATCAGATGGTTATTGATGTGATTGGCTGGGAAAACTAGTATTAGAATGTGTTTCTAGGGCAGGATTCCCTTTAATAATAGAGTAAGGGGTAGATGACTGGATATGACTAGTGGATGAAGGATTTGATTAGGACTGATTAGTATAAAGACTAGGAGTTGACTGAAGGAAATGGGTGTGGATTGGAGGTAATGTTGGGTGGATGGGGGTTGAATTCTATAGGACACATAGTGCTCATATCAAGGATGAAAGAAAAGAGTACATCCCTATTGGCCATGAGTCATTTCTCAATCAGGGTATCAACCAAATATTTTTTGGATGCCATGGATCAATATGGGAGAAATTACAAATGATGTGGTTCACCAGCCCTAATCAATAGGTGTGGGGGATTGAATGGAAAGATTAAGGGATGAAGATGGGATGTGTGTAACAAATTTGGACAAAAGGATTATTTTATTCTAATCTCAAGTTTGACTAGATGTTGATTGATGTGATCTGAGATAAGGTAAGATAAGATGAAGTAGACCAACTTAGGCTATGAGATAGACTTTCAATGATTTAGACTAGACTTGACTAAGCAAGTTACGATAAGCTCTAAGACTTGACTGGGGCTAGACTTGCCCAAGAGACTAATTTCAATTAGGGATTGATTAGATTAAGACTATCTCAAGGCCAATATAATTTGACTTGACTTAGGATGACCTAATTGATAAGACATGAGGATTGATAGGATTAGATTCTATGTATGAGTCAAACTTGATTAGACACAGACAAGGTTAAAATTAAGACACCGATGTGGAAATAGTTGTTTGCCAACATGGATGAAGACTAGTGTATGACTATAAAATTGATATGATGACTAATATTGTTAAGGGGATGAAAAGGTAAAGATATATTGGAGTATGATTAGGTTAAGTTACAAGGGATAAAGTGGTGGGCAGGGTGATTAGGCTAGACAAGGTCAATATAAGTGATAGCGTATCAACTAAGATGAGGTGGGTTTTGTAGTGGGTAATATGGTTTGGAATAAGAATCTAAAGATGAGTAAGTCAAGGTGATGTGAGGATATGGTGATAAAAAGGACTAGGATGTGACCTAGATTGGTTATGGATAAGGTGGAATTTAGTCTTAAGTGATAAAGATGACACTAAGGAAAATTAATGCTAAAGCTAATTGAAGAGCGTGAGGTTAGACTATGATAAGATGTGATAGAGGGATGCCAAGACTGGATTAAGGTATGTAAGGTATGGGGGTATGACTAGTGCTATATGTATGAGACTAGAATAGTATGTGACTAAGCTCACAAACAAAATTGGTCTAACACAACACTGACCAAATCAAGCCAACCACAAACCTATCATTAGTAAACTAATTTGGGAGTGTAACTCAATGACTACACCATCTAACAATTCTGTAGATGAGGCTATAGGCTGGTAACCCATTATCGAATTTTCCAAACACTCTCAACCTCATCTACACTCAATGATCACTTGGAAGATGATACTGACTCCAACAACAAGTTTTCTATTATAGTCAAAGGTCTTATTTGAGGCTATACAATATCTCTAAGGGCATCCTTGATATACACTAGGTATGTAGAGCCCAACTCTGTATAGGGTGTTGTCTAATGCTTGGGTTAGAGAATTAACTCTTTTAATTTATGGAAGCTCTGTATGGGGTTGACCACTTGACCTAATGATATCTCTCCCTCTTATTTAGACTTTGATAGAATATGAAATATGAGTTTGTATGTGGTAGTGAAATCTACTATCATAATCTCCCTAGGACTATGGTAAGTGCGTGTGTATCACTTGCACGTCATATCGCCCCATAAAAAAAGAAAAATGGGAGGGTTTGTTAGTGGTTTTTGATCTTCCAAGACACTCACCTCAAAGATAGATGGAGGAGAGCATACACCACTATATCCCTTAGGTATAAACAAATAAACAAAAACTTGACTAACTGATAAGTTAAGTGTGACATATATAAAGATTTATATAAGATGATTTTTAAAATACCAAAATATTTAACAGACATCTTAAAATTCAAATGATTAGTAGTTTCAATTTGGCAATCTTGAGGGGAAACCTGTAAGACAAGATGTTAGACAAAAATATGACTTGCAAGACAAGATGTTAGACAAAGAGAAAATATGACTTGTAAAATAAGTAGTTAATAGTTTTAAGCAAGATAAAATCACCACAAAATTCACTCTTGTAAATATCTGAACAAAATATTGGTCCAATAAGATTTAATAAAAAACTAAAAAAAATCATAGGTTTTGCACTATAAATTTTTAAATGAGGGACTGGGACCCCCAGCGGGGTTTAGGGGCAGTGCCCCTTGCAGGGTCTGGGGGCAACGTCAAAGCACACTCCTTATCACAATACAGGGTGGGGTCGAGGGATAGATTCCCTAATGCCAAAAAAAATTGAGGATTATGGGATGCTTGGAATAACTCAAAATTCTTCAGATTTTTGAAAAATGCTCTCCCTTTATTTATATAATTTCTTTCATTTTACCAAAATTTAAAAGAGAATATTTTGATGTTTTGTTAAAACAAACGAAATAAAAATTATGGGGACCCAACTATAGACATATATTAGTAAAAATATACTATAAATAACAAGTCTCAAAGTAAGATTAATACTTTTGAAGCATATATTAATGCCATTTATCCAAGAGAATTTCTCCATGTCATGATCTTTTGCAAACTAGAACAAATATGTTACTAAATGTAACTAGTAAATTTTGAATTTGACTCTATAACATAGATATTAAGGGATAAAATATGGCATACTTCTCAAAAAAGGAGAGCGGATCCAAATAAAATGCTCAATCTATATTTAATGACATGACCTTGGTGATGTAATTAATGAAAAGGTAAACCAAATCAGGGTTCAATTGCAGGAAAAATTCAATAGGTATTATGCAATAAAAGTGGTTCTTTTTTTCAAGGGATTTATGTTCTTTGCCATGTTATTTAAAATACCTTGAAAACATCTGTTAGATATTAGGCATTATGCAAGCATCCAAAATTGACTTCTCTACTTGCTCCATTCCCCTTCGAACCATGTAAGTCGTGGAATGTTGCAGCTTGAAGTCATTAGCTCATTCATCTCAGAATGTATCTACACTGGATTTACCCTTGGATCAATTTGATGAAGAGTTTTCTATTACTGCTCATGCCATGAATATGGAGGACACCTTTCACAATTTGAAGAAAATATTCCTATGCTCTAAAAATGGTCCCTAAGTTTTATCTACTCCCAGTTAGGTAGTCTAATCTCTCCAAGCTTCATGTCTCCCTTCATCTGATAGTGGTCTTAAGTCTAGTGATGGGAATATGACATCCTACACTTTGATCGTTGTAGCTTATCTCAGCTCCCCCTAGCTTCATGTTTTTTTGTGGTGTCATCTGATCCTATGCCTCCTTTAGCACAATCTAAGGGTGTCCTCTCGATGGTTCCTGATATGACAGATGTGGTGCTATATGATTTTATGCATCCTTCAACCCAAGCTGGGGGTTTCCTCTTGGTGGTTTAGGTTATGACAGATGTTCATATGGATCCCTCTCCCATTGGTTCTCCTCCTCCTCCTACCCATCCCTTACCTATTTCTGCTCATCTTGTGTGTGTCACTAGTGGTCACCCATTGGTTGATCCTTCTTCCCTTCCCTTCATCAACCCTCCTCCCGATTGTTTGAAGGATTTTTTTTATGTGGGTCTTGGTGAATCTATGACTCATTGGATTTATATAAAATGCAAAAATGCCTTCAATCTATTTCGCCATTGCTTGGACTTTTGTTTATCTTAGATCCCTTTATGTTTGGACTCTATTGCCCCTTGTTTGGTCGATGCTTCCTATCTAAATTATTTAGTTCTTACGGAGACCTTCTGCTGGGCGATGTTTGTATGCAGGTGGCCTTGATAGTTCTTGAGTTGGTTATCCTGACCATGCTTTGCTAGATATGGAATCTAATGTTGGAAGCAAATCCCTGATTAATAAGTGTGTGGGGTCATCCACTTCTCTTGCTACTCTCTCTGTTGGGGCCTCAAAGGAATGGTGTTCCATCAGTCCTCCCTCTTTCTCTCTTTTATGTGGTGGCTTTTTTCTGGTGGAATTTTAGAGCCCTTCTGTTTGGGATTTTATGTGGAACTCTGGTTTGTGGTTCTTCAAACACTTTGGTGTCTTCTTATGCCCTTGGAAGCCTTTCTTGTCATCATATTTGTTTCAGCTCACTGCCGTTCTGATGTGGCTCTGACTCCATTATCTTCCTTTAACGATGAGGATTGAGTGCTTCATCAAATGATTGGTGGACAAGGTTGGCTCTTTCATGAAGATAGATGCAGTGTCCTAGAACCTTTGTTTGGTTTGTGTTTGTGCCTACATTGACCTTTCCAAGCCTCCCTCATTCTCGATTAAGTTGTTATCCTTGCATGGTTCATGTACTCAGCATTTCAATTATGAGGGCCTTCACTTCCGCTATTTCCATTGTCACCTCCTTAGCCATCACATTAATGAGTGCCCATCCAAGAAACGTCAACATCCTCAGTCCATTTGGAAAAGAAAAGAGGGAGTGCTTGATATGAATTTTAAATGGCATTACCATGATAAGTTCTATCATTCCCCCTTCTCTCATCGGGTGAAGTTGGCTAATATGCTGGGAAAGACCTGGGCTTGCTCCCCATGTCCCCTCTCTGCTCCCTCCTCTATTCGTGGATGTCCCCCCTTCCACATACCGGATCACGCCCACCCGCTCCCCCCCTCGACCCACCTCCCACCCCTCACGGATGTCCCCTTGAAGGTTTCTTTGACCCCTAAGCTAATTTACCCCCAAAGGGATCCATCCTGGGTTCCCCCTTCTAGGCCTTCTAAGTGTCATGTGTGTTAGGGTGTGGAGCTAAAAGCTTCAACTGTTGCAGACATGGAGAGGTTGCTGAAGTTTCAAAAGTATTGGCATCGGCACTATGACCGACGTCGGTCATGACCAGTGCAGAAGGCAACTGGCATTGATAGAGAGTCAGCCAACATCGGTCAACACTAGATAGACAGGGACCGACGTCGGTCGCCTGTGGCGGTTCCAGAACTGCTGTTGACAAACAGTCAGTTAAGTGAAGCGAGTGTTTGCATGTTTAAGGGCTAATTATAGTCATGATCTGCGTGTCTAATTATTGTAATTAGAGTTCTATTTTTGTATGCATGGGATCCTATTTAAAGACCCATGAGGCATGTATTGTAAATCAAGTAGGCAAGTAAAGCATTAAAACAAGGAAGCAAGGTCAAGGAGATCTACAGGTGTAAGGTCAAGGAGATCAGCTGAAGCATTCAAGGAGGGGATAATAACTTAGGTTGTTGAGTTGGTTGTGTTGAGCAAGAGAGAGAGGGAAGAAGGTCTTGAGGTGTGGCAAGCCTTTGAGGTGGAGGAAGAAGTGGCATCTTCCTTATTGTATTTTCTTCTAAGAGTATTTAATACAAGATTGTGTATTGTCTCTCAAATTCTTTGCTGTTTCAAGTTTCTAGTTACTTAATCATTCTGGTATAATTCCATGTTTAATTGCTTATAAGAAAAGTAATCAATTGTGCTTCCGTTGGATAGGGGTTCCTAACAATTGGTATCAGAGCTACGGTTTGCAGGAAGCAGGTTATTATTTGATTATAGGTCATTCACAGGGTTTTCTGATTGAGTGGGAGTTCAGCAATGGTAGAAGAAAGTAAGCTACGAATAGAGAAGTTTAACGTTAAGAATTATCAACATTGGAGGATGTAGATAGAGGATTATCTGTATCAAAAGGATTTGTACTTACCGTTGAGTGGGGTTGCATGCAAGCCCACAGATATGAAGGATGAAGAATGGAGTGTTCTTGATCAGAAGGCTCTAGGATCCATAAGGTTGAGCCTTGCATCGTCTGTGATTTCCAACTTATCACAGTGCAAGACAACGGAAGAGTTGATAAAATCTTTGGAAAATTTATATGAAAAGCCCTCGGCTTCTAATAAGGTATTTCTTATGAAGCAGCTATTTACTTTGTAAATGCAGGAATGTAGATCGATACATACTCATCTTAGTGATTTTCATGGTTTGGTAAACCAGTTAGCTTCAGTCAATATTGTTTTTGATGATGAAGTAAAGGCTCTCTTGATTTTATGCTCTTTACCTGAAAGTTGGGATAGTTTGGTTATGGCAGTAAGTAATTCTGCGTCTGCTTCTAAAATCTTAAAAGTTGATGATGTTGTGAGTGTGATCTTGAATGAAGAAATACGCAGGAGAAGCACAGGTGAATCATCAGGGAATACTCTAAGTGCAAAAAGCAGGGGAAGGCAAAGAGAGAAGGTTGAGCAAGGGAAATCAAGGTCGAAGGTGGGAAGGAGATCTGAATCCAGAGGTGTCACCTGCTAGTTTTGTGGAAAGAAAGGACACACAAAAAAAGAGTGTTGGTTGAGGGATAAAGAAAATCAACATGAAGGTAATGAAAAAGCAAAGGATGCAGGTATTGTGGCACAAGACGCTCTCATACTTTCTTTGGATAGTCAGGTAGGATCATGGGTTTTAGATTCTGGTTCTTCTTTTCATGCATCCCCAAACAGAGATTTGTTCCATGAGTATGTCCAGGGAGACTTTGGAGTGCTTTATTTAGGGGATGGTATGCCTTGTCAAATAGTTGGCAAAGGGAAAGTGCAGCTAAAATTGCAGATGGACAACACATGGGTGTTGAAGGAGGTTATGCATGTCCCAGTTCTGAAGCAGAGTTTGGTTTTTGTAGGAAGGTTGGGTGATGAGAGATGCACAGTAACCCTCACAGCAGATTCTTGGAAGGTTACCAAGGGTGCACTTGTTTTAGCAAGAGGTAAGAAAGTAGGTACTCTTTATCTATCTACTTGTATTACTGATTCTACTTCTGGTTTATCTACTTCAGTTGTAGATTCGAAGATGTGGCTTAATAAGCTTGGTCACATGAATAAGAAGGGAATGAACGTTCTTGATTCAAAATGTATGTGTTCAAATTTAGAAAGCATAGATAGAGTTCATTGCAGGAAAAAGAAATTTGATGCTTTTGACAAGAATAGGGAAACCTTGGTGTTTATGGAGGAGATGAAGGACAGAGATCAGTCACAGGGGTTGAATGATTCTGAGCAGGGCAGTATGGATAGGGGTTTGATCTAAGATGAGCTCACGGATGAAGATTTCGTCACTTACAGGAACACAGACACCAATGTCGGTCACTTGGAATCGATGTCGGTCAGGTAGATACCGACATCGGTCATGTACAGACCAGCAGGGTCAGTAGAGTCAGGCAGAGAAGTCTGACGTCGGTCAGGCAGGAACTGACGTCAGCAGAAAGGACATCGGTGTTGGCCAGGGAAACGACGTCGGCAGTCAGGGTCAGTGCAGGGAACTAACATCGGTCGGGAGCAGACTAGGAGATGGCTGAGATTGGTCATTGAAACGGATGTTGGACGGACAACAAGCTATCAAAGAGTCTCAAACGCCCATATGGAGATCAGAAAGGGTAAGTGAACCTCATATTCGTTGTTCACCTTCTTTATATTGCTTATTGATGGTCAAGAACTAGGAAGATGTGAAGAAGCAATGCAGGTAGAATCCAGAAACAGTGGGAGCTTGGCATGGATGAGGAGTGTGAGTCCTTAGAGAAGAACCAAACAGGTATTTGTTGGTGGAGTTGTCAGCTGAAAGAAAGCACTGGATGAGGGATGGATTCCCATGTTAGAGAAGAGAGTGGATGGACACGTGAGACAGATGGTTATGGTATATGGTCTTGAGTAGGCTGCAGGACAATGGAGGTTTGACTATTATATTTATCTTTATCAGGTTGGATAATATTAGCTACATTATCCTATTACTGTATTGTGTTGCTTGTTGCAGGGTTTCATATACAGGGAGTTTCTGAGCTAAGGGTAAAGTTAGTTCAGAGGTATGTCATGAAGAATTTGGGAGCAACAAAATTATTTTGGCATAAGTGACAGGGATAGCATCACAGGTTTTGTGGTGGTTGGTCTTCAAGAGTGACTTTGAAGAGGGATACAAAGCCAAGGGAACAAAGTAGATGGTGTACAGGTACAGGTACAGTTGTAGTTGTTTATCTCCAAGTGAGAGATTGTTAGGGTGTGGAGCTAAAAGCTTCAACTGTTGCAGACATGGAGAGGTTGCTGAAGTTCCAGAAGTACCAGCGTCGACAGTATGATCGACGTCGGTCATGACCAGTGTAGAAGGCAACCGGCGTTGGCAGAGAGTCGATCGACGTCGGTCAGCACCAGACAGACAGGGACTGACTTCGGTCGCCTGTGGCGGTTCCAGAACTGCTGTTGATGAACAGTCAGTTAAGTGAAGTGAGTGTTTGCATGGTTAAGGGCTAATTATAGTCACGAGCTGCGTGTCTAATTATTGTAATTAGAGTTCTATTTTTGTATGCATGGGATCCTATTTAAAGACCCATGAGGCATGTATTGTAAATCAAGCAGGCAAGTAAAGCATTGAAGCAAGGAAACAAGGTCAAGGAGATCTACAGGTGTAAGGTCAAGGAGGGGATAACAACTCAGGTTGTTGAGTTGGTTGTGTTGAGCAAGAGAGAGAGGGAAGAAGGTCTTGAGGTGTGGCAAGCCTTTGAGGTGGAGGAAGAAGTGGCATCTTCCTTATTGTATTTTCTTCTAAGAGTATTTAATACAAGATTGTGTATTGTCTCTCAAATTCTTTGCTGTTTCAAGTTTCTAGTTAATCATTCTGGTATAATTTCGTGTTTAATTGCTTATAAGAAAAGTAATCAATTGTGCTTCCGTTGGATAGGGGTTCCTAACAATGTGAGTATTGGTGTCTCTACTAAGAAGAAGAGTCATCGATCAGAGGCTAAACTTCTTAGGGCGGAAGCATACTCTCTCATCAACAATGGCTCTCAATGGACCCTGGAAGACCTTCTTTTCAGAAGAGGGCATCGGGTAGAATTGGCTTGTGGATAGGTCCTCCTGAAGGATGGTTTTCAACTCTTGGTTTGGCTATTTTTTTTTTCTGTCTCTTCGTTTGGGTTTCCTTGGATATTCTCCTCTTTCTTCTAGCCTTTTGGGGCTTTTTGTGCTCTTGTTTTAAGGTTGGTGGATTCAGTTTCTCCTCTCTTGCTTTCTTGAAAGATGGTGCTCTTCGTATTTCCTGTTTGTGTCTTCCTCTTTTTTTGTTGTGGGAATGGGCCCCCGTTTGTGTCCCATACTGGTTCAAAGCTCTAGTCAAAAGCAATATCCGGTTCATAGCTCCAGTTTCAAAAGCATTTGCCTTATCCCAAAAAAAAAGTGGTTCTTTTTGTGAAAGAGGAAAAAAAATTAATGACTAAATATTCAATTTAATAACTAATAATTATTGACACATTTTTTATTTACGTTATATGCATTATGTCAGTGAAGCGAGGATGATTAGAATGTTCAAGCATTGTATATTGTAGTAATGCTATCATGGGAAGGAGGATAGTTTTAAAATAAAAATATTATTGATTTTTGAACCCTGTACCTATCAGATTCCTTATCTCTGATAATATATACTAAGTTCGAGTGTAGTGGCCACCAAATATAATAGTGTCAAATCGATCAATTACACTTAAAGACTTTTACTTACCAGATAAATGGCTATCAAAAATTATTTAATACCTTAACAATTTAACTTTGATTGAATAAAATCTCTAAATATTAACATAAATCTATTTAAAATTATTAATAATTTATTTTATGAGACAAAAATTATTGGCACACGGTTTTGAAAATATAAGTATGCCTAGGCACATACCAAGGAGTGTAAAAGCATAAGAATCTCGATTTTTTTTAAATTTTGCAAGTATAAATGCTTAGATGATTGTGTACATTGTAAACTACAAACTGTGACAATAATGTTAGGTTATATTATAATATAAATGACTTGATTTTTATTTTTTATATAGAGAAATAAACTTTTAGAGTTGGTTTCACTTTGTCCGTCTTACAAGTTAATTGTTTTCTTTTTAATTTTCTCCCCCATTCCTTGATTTACAAGGACAAATAATATTCACAGTTATCTTTAGTATTAAAATTAAATAAGCTTCTACACTCATACTATCAAATGTGCATCAATATATTAACTATTGACTAAATTTTCAATTTATTAACTATTAACTATTGATATATATTTTATTTACCTTATAATATGCATAGAATGCACGTAAACTGTTTGACAGAATGCCCTCGAAGAGGCGTTATCTTCTCGACTGGGATGATGGCAGGATATGGACAAAATAGGCATTTAGTTTGAGACGCTTAGGAGAAATTGACAGGTGTAAATCCAGACTTATCCTGCTGAAATACATGGTATAGACATATATCAAAACATAATTGAAAGTAGAGTTTTATTAGATGTTAGACACAAGACAATTGAAATCTACACTCTTCAGATGCGCGATTTTGCTGCAAACAGGTTAGATAGAAAAAGCAATTTTGCGTTAGCGGAAGTTTTATCACATTTTCACATCAATGTTCACCTAGCAATTTAGTGCCCAGCTGCTCAAATTTAATGTTTACCAGAGTCAATTTAGCATTTTACTCAGACACTAGTTCGCCAAGAACCCATAGCCAGTAAATTAAACAAGAAAATAATATCTATTGCCTTAGGATGTAAACCAAGTTTTAATCTACTCCTACAGGTTTTAGACATAATTTTATCTTAGAGAAAGGAGAATATCGATTATTTTTGTTAAAGATTACAAAACCGAAAAACCATTAGACGTGTTTCTTTTTAGATCATAAGTAATGATATGTAGAATGATAGAAATATGACTTAAAATGACAAGATACAAGAGTGATTAATCAGAAAGCAGATAGGCACAAAATTCTAGCTTGTGTACTTTGAATCGAAGCAGGGAATGAATAATTCAGTACCTTCAGAACGTAATTTAGCACCTTCTGAAGCAATACCTTATCTCACCAAACGCTAAATTGCCTACTTATGACAAAATAGACTACAAACAAAACCATGCATAGAGTTAATAAATTCACATTAGCTGAGCAAATATCCTGTCTACAGGAACATTATATTGTGAAATAAAGAGGCAAGAAAAGGATTTTAATCAAAACAAAGTATGCTAAGAATCTAAAAATAATTTCACATCTATTTGAAGCAATTTCTTCCTTACAACTAATGAAAGCATGTTTCCATAAAGCTGACTCGTGTTTTCAGAACTGGAAGTGAAAATGGACGGATTTTGAATATTTATAGCCCCAACTCTTTGACACTTTGACCTGCATGTTTAATCAAACAGACTCTAAGCATATGGTCATCAAAAAGAGGGCTCCCGCTGTGGTCGCTAAATGTGAGATAGAAATTTTGAGCAATTAGATTTTAAATATGCAATCATATACTAAAACCAATTAAAAATACCAATCCACTTCATAATTTATAGCCAATAGATCATAATGCACACAAATAAACATTAAAAACCAACATTATGAATCTAAAGCTAAATGTTCTAAACAAGATTAAATAAGAAAATGATAAAATGCTTACAGATTGTTTACAGCCTCAAATTTTCTTGGATAACATGATATTGGCTTGATTCAAGACATGGATTGTTGATAGCATGATAGAGAGGACTAATGGATTTGATCATAAGATTGGCATGGAAGCTCTTCGATTTCATATTTTTTCTCTCCTTGTTTAGAGTGACGGAAACATGGTTCAAATAGGCAAGGGAGGGATATTTTTCAATGAATTAAAAATTCATTAGAAGCCTCTAGAGAGGAAGGAGGGAATTCTAAGAAATTTAAAATTTCTTAGAATTTTATAGAGAGATAATTCTCTAGAAAAGGAGAAAGGTGGTAGAGAGTTCTAGATTTCATTAGGGAATCTAATGATGATTAGGGGAAGATTAAACTAGATTAGAAGAAGGATTAGGTGAGGAGTAGACGTAGGCTTATAGGAAAACCTAGGAGTAGGGAAGTAGGTGGGTTATGGGAATTTTAAATTGTCAACTCTTAGACAAATGAGATTAGTTAGTAGATAATGGGAACTTAGGTGGATTAATTAGTTTTTGGGGCAGAAATAATTTTAGTGCATAATGTGAATCATGAAACGAAGTGTTTTAAAAAATGACTAAGAGAATTAGCAATATAAATTAGATGATATTAGATGGGATTAGTATTGGAATTAGTGTCGACTAATAATAATATTAGTGACAAAGGATGAGGTGAAAAAAATTAGATGCATACAACACTTACCAAAGATATTTTATAATCCCTTATATAGGCTGAAATGATGTAAATCTTATCATCCTTTACTAAAAAATATTGATTAGCTCTCTTCATGAAGATATCATCCCAAATATACAAATAATGGTTGATAAACACTACACCACACACATCAAAAGGCATAAGATCCAATACAACTTCATCAATGAAATGTGAATTAATACCAAACTTAATTTTACATTGCTTGGTCACCTTGATTTCTTTAATTTTATTCACCCAAGCCAAAACATATGAGACTGAATGATTGTAAGTGTCTATCCACTTTTTTGTATACTAACTCGTTGCTTATCAAAATCTATTATGAACAAGAATCATAGAGAGAATCCAATTTTATTTTCTTCATCTAAATTTTAATATTGAAAAGATTAGAACTTTCATTCTCTTGAGCACTACTACTACCTAAACATACCTCTATATTAACAGAGGGATAACAAAAATTCTCATCCTCATCGAAGTTACATATAATGTATTCATCATTGTTTAAGAGCTTAACCTTATTGTTGTTGTTCTTGAATAGATGCAATTATATAGGTAACTTCAAATAATTTTTCTCATAATGTCTATCAACATCATAATGCCCACAATACCTTTTAGTATCATTCTTAGAAAGATAATTAGAATTATTGTTATCTTTTCCTTCACCATTATGCTATGAACCACTTTGTTTCTTTGGAGTGCTTTGAGATATATAAGAAGCCTTATTCTTCTTGTCCATCTCTAAGTCATGAGATTATGAATAAGTCTCATCTACAATTGTAGGATTGGAAAATAGGACAAGTCTCATAAAATGGCTATGGAGTCTACCAACATTCATCATCAAGATGCCATGATCTGTTATATCATTTCCCATTTGGATAGGCATCTTACAGAACTCACTTATGTACTCCTGCATGAGTTAGCCTTGATTTTGCCTAAGATATTTCTAATATATGGTATTTAATTCCTCATAAAAAATAGAATAAAACTAATTTTTGATTGACATCTTATAATCATCCCACTTAGTAAAATGAGGAAGCTTATTAACAACCAATGCACAAGTATAAATTTCAAACCAAGTTAAACATGAATGGTTAATTTTAACCTTGAAAAATAAATATGTTGTCTCTTTTTAATTTAATGCAAACTAGATTATACCTCTAGTTAGGACAACCAATGGTCTAGCCTCTCCATATTCACATGTCTATCATACAGTTGTATCTCTATATTTTTCTCAGTGTTGAATGGAGGTGGAGTTTGATTTGTATGGGTATTTTTCTCCATCATCTCATGCTTGAGAGCATCATCCTTACTTGTTTTTGATGTCTCCATAGAAACACCAAGCTTCTCCATGAGAATCCCCATGATGGAATCCAACTGATCAAGCATGACAATAGAAATAGAGATGCTAACACTCCTTCAAACTTGTGAAATTAATCTTCTTTTATATTAGAATATTCTTCATCAAAACAAACCATAATTCTAATCTCTTTCTTCCACTTTCTTTTGGAAATGCCTTCTTCAAATGTAAGTAGGATCTATTGAACATAAGCATTGTTTGCTCTTGTGATGGGCATATACTAAAATGTAGTCACAAATACATAAAAACACATAAAAAGAATAAAATTGATACTAAACCAGATTTTATACCAATTTGATCTATAAACTAAATGGATATTTCAAATTAAGTTTAACCAACATAGATCCTCTACTTCTAGCTCAATATATAATTAGTACATGGTTGTTCTAAAACTACTTCCATTACTAAAACAAATATAAGCAAGTGATTGAAATGAAATGTATAGCATACTAAACATAAAAAATAAGTATAATATATTACAAATCATAAGATAAACACACTATATGTCCTAGATAAACCCATTGTGGGAAAAACTCTAGTGGGTGAGGAAAATTTCCCTTTACTTACACTATGTAAATTAACAATTGTACAATTTATTTCCAAACATGGCCTTCATGGACATAGTTTTCATTAATAAACCATCGAAATATTTCACATGAAACTACTTTGAATTTATTAAACTCTTCATAGTGATCCAACATAACTAGAACAAACACTCAAAACTAGGAAACAATGAAACAACATGAACAAACACCCAAACTTGCAAACTAAAATCTGAATCCATCTTAAAGACTTATTGTAGGCTTATAAAATTATATATATCTTAAACAAAGATTATATTTATTTCATTCCACCTTAGAAATTGATAAATGCATTAAAAAAATTGTCGCTAAGAAGAGGAAGCTTTTGCAACTACTCCTTTTATTCTATTTTGATTGGTGGTGAAACTACCACATTAAGTAGAATAGCAATTAAAAAACTATCAATATAATTATGTAATTGTTGGGGTAATTATGCAACCATCAGGGTAGTTATGAAATCTCCACCTTAAAATACAGATAGTTACGTCATCACTAACTACAAATACCATTAGTTTTGTCATCTTTGATGAAACACTAGTGCAAAAAGCTATAAGTTTCTTACTTCATCAACACAAGGATATCTAGACCATCCCAACATTTATTTTGCCACAAAAAATTAACTAAAAATTTCACTTTGCATGAACACACTTAATAAATGTCTTAAACAATGATTTGCATACATGAATTACATAATTGATTATAGTGGATTGAATTAGAAATTATGCTTAGCAAACTAGATCCATAGTTTGGATCAAGATCACCTCTCTAAGTATGCCCACTTTTGCACCCTTTCTCATCTTTTTACATCTTCCATAGTTTCCCAAACCTTTTTTGATTAGATATTTGAGTTCCATGGGATACCTACTTACATTCTTTGCAACTATGATTCCATTTTTACTAGTAACTATTTATGTGGGTTTTATGCACACCATAGAAAATTTTACAAGGTAGTCTCTAATGTTTTAGGATCAGTGAAAAATTATTCACTCCAAGGCATGAGTTATGGTGTATTTGATTTTATAAACAACTTATTGGTATAAAATCGATGAACGAGTCATATTTTTTAACATGGATGAGTTGTAGATGGGTGAACCTAAACCTACTCCAAATAGGTGGAAGGATGATGGTTTTAACTAAAATGGGTAGGCCTTCAAAATAAACTCAAAAGAATGAAAATGTAGGGTAGGATGGGAGACTTATGGACCACACTATATGAAACCTTTCAAGACCATTACTCAAACTTAGGTTGGACAAGATATCACAAACCATTGGTTGCTACAATTTATTGTAGCACACCAACAATCAAACATGGTTATGAGTCAAAGGGAACCAAAATACAACATACTTAAACACATGAAATCAAATGTTGCCATGTTTTTTAGACTGTGATAACACATCTACAAAAGGGGATTATGATTTATATGTAAAAGGTATTCTGATCAACTATAGTTTAATCTTAATGATTGTAAATAAAAGATAAATTATACATAATCAAAAACTAATAAACTAGAATGATAACACTTATTACATAATCCACAAGTTGGAGAAGAATCAAGATTTGCACATCAAGATTGAAATTGTAAAAATTCTTAGGATATTCTATTTATCTCAATAGCCAAAATTATCCTCCCTTTGGGACTAAGACGTTTTAAGTATAAATAAACTTGGGATGAGGAAACCCTCATCTCTCAAGTGAAGTCTAAAAATACAAGTCTAAAAATAACATTGTATCCTAATCTCATGAAAAACATATATGTATAACATTGATTTCTCAAAATAAAAAATTTCATCTAAAAATATAGTATTTATCAGAGATGTCACCAAGTCTAGATAACATGAAATTAAGTTGGAAGGATCACATGAGACAAAGCTTGTGCACACCACTATGTTGTTGAAGTAAGAAGAAATCACATAAAATGAGAATATTGCAAGAGATAAAATAGAGTGGAGAAAACCAATCATTCATTCAGAGAATAAGACTCAAGTAGATCATACATATAGGAGAGAAAGTAACTTCTCCTCAAATGGTGGTCAAAGCATCCTTAGAATATAAATATAACTCCTCTACATAAAGTGGTCATAGGTGCTCGAAATAGAATAATAACTTCCATACCCAGAATAGCCGATCAAGGGAGTTACATCCTAGTCTTCTGGTCAAACCAATGACATATATGACACACTATCTCCACCTAAGCAAGCATATCCTCCAAATGTAGGAAAACCCTATGTGAGCAAATATAATATTCCCAAATAAATAAATCTAGGAAAATAAATACCTACACTAACACCCTCCCATAAGCACAACTTAGGTAGGTAGTGTGAAATAAAAATGGGTCCCAAAAACTAGACCTAATCAGGTATCCATGAACAAAACAATCTCTCATAATGAAAAGGAGAAAACCCATAGGAAAAAACTCCCCCCCAAAAGAGAGACATATAAGAAGTGAAGAGGTTAGAAGGGCCCCCTAAAGATAATGTTATCGCTGATGTAGACCATACCCAAAGAAGAGCTCATAGATGAATGAACTTTCTCTCAGTGAAAGGTTTGGTAAAAATATATGCAACCTACTCTAAAGACTGGTAGCTCCAAATCAATCAATTATGCTTAAGGACCTTTACTTACTAGATGGGTGGCTATCAGGAATTATTTAATGCCTTGGTAATATAACCTTGATTAATTTTGGTAGAGAGGTGTTTCAAATACGCATGATATAGTTTGAACCTAAAAAATAATTTAGCTTTAAAAAAAATCTTTTTCTTAGACCTTTCGTTGCTTTGGTATTATCAAGGCATCACTTTCCAACTATGATAGGGCAATAAGTTTTGGAGTAGTCATTGATTATTTAATGCCAACTAACACATAAAGAACATGTTTACAATAAAATTAGAGTTTATTATGAAATGCATAAATGCATGGAAGGCATGTGATTTGTTTGACCAAATGCCTCAAAAAAAATATCCAAATAGATTTATCAAAGTATAATGAAAGTAGCTGCAAGCATCCTAATAATGCTAAAATAAGATTTATGTTAGATGTTGTGATTACAAGCCATGTTGATAAACATGTCGAGTTTCAAATCTTTTTAAAAATAATAATAACTTTAAGGTTTGAATCCAAACAACATTGGTTATGTAATAGCTCTAAATACAATAATATCACCATGAGACATCTTCTCAATGGAATGTAGTCATTGAAATTTTAAAAATACATGGGCATGCTTATGTAACCTTGACATGGTTTCAAATTGGGATATTAGATAAAATGCACATAAATTGTTTGATAGAATGCCCTCAAAGAGGTGTTCTTTCATATACTAGGATGATGGTAGGATATGGACAAAATAGGCATTTAGTTTGAAAGGCTTAGGAGAAATTGACAAGTGTAAAGCCATACTTATCCTACTGAAATAAATGGTATCGACATCTATCAAAACATAATTGAAAGTAGAATTTTGTTATATGTTAGACACAAGACACTTGAAAACCATGTTTCTTAGATGCATGATTTTGATGCAAATCGGTTAGTTGCAAAAATTAATTTTGCATTAGAAGAATTATTATCACATTTTCACATCAATGCTCACATAGCAATTTAGCACCCAACTGCTACAATTTAATGTTTACCATAGTCAATTTAGCATTTTACTCAGACACTACTTACCAAGAACCTACAACCAGTAAATGAAATAAGAAAATAATATCTATTTCCTTAGGATGTGATCCAAGAAAGCAGATAAGCACAAAATTCTAGCTTGTGTACTTTGAATCGAAGTAGGGAATGAATAATTCAGTACCTTCAGAACATAATTTAGCATCTTTTGAAGCAATACCTTATCTCACCAAATGCTAAATTTACTAACTATAACAAAATAGACTACAAATAAAACCATACATAAAGTTAATAAATTCACATTAGTTGAGCAAAAAGCATGTCTATAGGAACATTATATTGTGAAATAAATAGGCAAGAAAAGGATTTTAATCAAAACAAAGTATGCTAAGAATCTAAAAATAATTTCACATCTATTTGAAGCAATTTCTTCCTTACAACTAATGAAAACATGTTTTCATAAGGCTGACTCATGTTTTTAGAACTGGAAGTGAAAATGGATGGATTTTGAATATTTTTAGCCCCAATAATTTGACACTTTGACCTGCATTTTTAATCAAACACACTCTAAGCATAGGGTCATCAAAAAGAGGGATCTTACTATGGTCACCAAATTTGAGTTGGAAATTTTGAGATATTAGATTTTAAGTATATAATTATACACTAAAATTACCAATCCACTTCATAATTTATAGCCAATAGATCATAATGCACACACATAAATGGTAAAAACTAGCATTATGAATCTAAAGCTAAATGCTCTAAACAAGATTAAATAATAAAAGGATCAAATGCTTATGGATTACTTATAGAATCATAGTTTCTTAGACAACATGATATTGGCTTGATTAAAGACATGGATTAGTTGATATCATGATAGAGAGGACTAATGGATTTGATCATAAGATTGCTATGGAAGCTCTTGGGTTTTATAAATTTTCTCTCCTTGTTTGGAATGGAGGGAAGCATGGTTTAAATAGGCAAGGGAGAGAGATTTTACAATGCATTAAAAATTCATTGGAAGCCTCTAGAGACGAAGAATCTATAGAGGAAGGAGAGAATTATAAGAAATTTAAAATTTCTTAGATTTTTCTAGAGAGAGAACTCTCTAGAAAAGGAGAAGGGTGGTACAGAGTTCTAGATTCCATTATGGAATCTAATGATGATTATGGGAAGATTAAAATAGATTAGAAGAAGGGTTAGGTGAGGAGTAGGGGGTAGACTTATAGGAAAGTCTAGAAGTAGGTAGTTAGGTGGGTTATGGGAATTTTAAATTCCCAAATATTAGACAAGTGGGATTAGTTAGTAGATAATGGGAACTTAGGTGGATTGATTGGTTTTTGGGGTAGAAATAAGGTTAGTGCATGATGTGAATAATGAAAATAAGCATTATAAAAATGACTAAGAGGATTAGTAAGACAAATTAGATGAAATTATATGGGATTAGTGTCAACTAATAGTAATATTAGTGACAAGGGACGAGGTGAGAAAATTTATATGCATACAACACTTTCCAAAGATATTTTATAATCCCCTAAATAGGCTAAAGTGATGTATTTCTTGCTATCCTTTACCAAACAATATTGATTGGCTCTCCTCATGAAGATATCATCCCAAATATACAAATGATGGTTGAAAAACACTATACCACACACATCAAGAGGCATAAGATCTAATATAACTATCAATTAAATGTGAATTAATACCAAGCTTAATTTTACATTGCTTGGTCACTTTGATTTACGTACTTTTATTCACCCAACCCAAAACATATGGGATTGGATGATTGTAAGCATCTATCCACTATTTTTACACTAACTCCTTACTTATCAAAATATAGTGTGAACAAGTATCATAGAGAAAATCCAATTTTATTTTCTTCATCTAAATTTTAATATATAAAATATTATAAAGTTCACTCTCTTGAACTCTACTACTACCCAAACATACCTCTATATTGATAGAGGGTTAAAAAAATATGATCCTCATTGAAGTTACATATAATGTCTTCATTTTTGATTAAGAGCTTAGCCTTGTTATAATTTTTGTTATTGTTCTTTAATAGATACAATTCTAGATGTAAGTTTCAATAATTTATCTCGGTATGTGTATCAACATCACAATGCCCACAATGCTTTTTAGTATCATTATTAGAAAGATAGTTAGAATTAGTCTTATCTTTTCCTTTACCATTATTCTATGAACCAATTTGTTTCTTTGGAGTGCTTTGAGAGATATATGAAGCCTTATTCTTCTTGTCCATCTCTAAGTAGCGATCTTGTGAATAAGTTTCATCTCCAACAGTAGGATTAGAAAATAGGACAGGTCTCATCAAATGTCTATGGAGTCCACCAACATACATCATGAATATGTCATGATCTATTATACCATTTCACATTTGGATAATCATCTTACAGAACTCACTTATGTACTTCGGTATGCTTTAGCATTGATTTTACCTAAGATATTTCTAATAGATGGGCCTTTATTCCTCATAAAAAATAAAATAAAACTAATTTTTGATTGACATCTTAGAATCATCCCACTTAGTAAAAGAAGGAAGCTTCTTAACAACCAAGGTATGAGCATGAATTTCAAACCAATTTAAATCATGAATGATCAATTTTAACCTTGAAAAATAAATATGTTGGCTCTTTTTAATCTGATAAAAAGTAGATTGTACCTCTAGTTAGGATAACCAATGGTCTAGCCTCTCCATATTCACATGTCTATCATATGGTTGTATCTCTATATTTTCCTCAGGGTTAAATGGAGGAGGAGCTTGGTTTGCATGGGTATTTTATTCCATCATCTCATGCTCGAGAACATCATCCTTGCTTGATTTCTATGTCTCCATAAAAACATCAAGCTTCTCCATGAGAATCCCCATGATGGACTCCAACTGATCAAGCATGATCATAGAAAGATAGATATTATCACTCATTAAAACTTGTGAAATTGGTCTTTTATAGTGTAAATTTCATCAAAATGAACCATATGTCTAATCTCTTGCTTCCACTTCTTTTTGGAAACACCTTCTTCAAATGGAAGTCAGATGTATTGACCACTAGCATTATTTTCTCTAGTGATGGGCATATACTAAAATGTAGTCACAAATACATAAAAACACATAAAACGAATAAAATTGATACTAAACCAACTTTTATACCAATTTGATATGTAAACTAAATGGATAATTCAAAGTTTAACCAACACATATCCTCTACTCTTAACTCAACATATGATTAGTAGATGATTATTCTAAAACTACTTCCGTTATTAAAACATAGATAAAAAAGTTCTTGAAATGAAATGTATAACATACTAAACATAATAGGGAAGTATGATACATTAAAAATCATAAGATAAACACACTATATGTCCTAGAAAAACCCATTGTGGGAAAAACTCCAGTGGGTGAGGAAAATTTTCCTCTGCTTACACTATGTAAATCAAATATTCTATAATTTATTTATAAACATGACCTTCATGGACATAGTTTTCAATAATACACCATCCAAATATTTCACATGGTACTATTTTGCATTTATTAGACTCTTCATATTGATCTAACACAACTAGAACAACCATTCAAAACTAGGAAATAATGAAACAACATGAATAAAGACCCAAACTTGCAAACTACAATGTGAATCCATATTAAAGACTTCTCACAGGCTTCTAAAATTATCTCTACCTTAAACAAAGATTATATTTATTCCATTCGACCTTGGAACTTGATAAATACATTAAAAATTTTATCGCTAAGAAGAGGAAGTTTTTGAAACTAATCCTTTTCTTGTATTTTGATTGGTGGTGAAATGACCACATTAAGTAGAACAATAATTACAAAACTAATAAGATAGTTATGTAGCTATTGGGGTAATTATACAACCATCAGGGTAGTTATTAAAATACCACCTTAAAATATAGATAGTTACGTGATCACTACCTACAAGTACTAGTAGTTTTTTCATCTTTAATGAAACACCAGTTTAAAAAGCTACAAGTTTCTGAATTCATCAACATAAAGATGTCTAGACCATCCCAACATTGACTTTGCCATTAAAAATTAACTAAAAATTTCACTTTACATGAAAAACCTTAATAAGTGTTTTACATAATGCTTTACATGCATGAATTACATAATTGAGTATAGTGGAATGAAGTGACAATAAGCCTAGCAAACTAGATCCATATTTTGGATCAGGATCACCTCTCTAAGTATGCCCACTTGTGCACCCTTGCCCATCCTTTTATATCATCCATAGTTTTTGAAACCTTTCTTGAACATAGCTCCATAGGACACCTACTTACATTCTTTGCAACTATGATTCCATTTTTACTAGTAACTATTGACGTGGATTTTATGTACACCATAGAAACTTTTACAAGGTAGCCTCTAATGTTTTAGGATCAGTGAAAAGGTATTCACTCCAAAACATGATTTATGGCATATTGGGTTTTATAATAAACTTGTTGGTGGAAAAGAAATGAGTGAGTCATATTTTTTACCATGGATGAGTTGGAGATGGGTGAAGCTAAGCCTACTTGAAATGGGTAAAAGGATGATGGTTCTAACTATATTGGGTAGGACTTCAAAAGAAACTCAAATGTATGGAAAGGTAGGGTAGGAAAGGAGACATGTGGACCACAATAGATGAAACCTTTTAATAACATTACTCAAACTTAGGTTGGACAAGAGATCACAAACCATTACTTACTAAAAGTTATTATAACACACCAATAATTAAACATGGTTAGGAGTTAAAGGGAACTGAAATGAAACATATATAAACACATGAAATCAAAGGTTGCCACATTTTTTAGACTGTGATAGCATATCTACAAGGGGGGTTATGATTTATATGCAAAATTTATTTAGAATCAAATATATTTTAATATGAATGACTATAAATAATAGACAACTTATATACAACCAAAGACTAAGAAATCAGAATGATAACACTTCTTACACAATCCACAAGTTAGAGAAGAATAAAGGTTTGCACATCAAGACTAAAATTGTATAACTTCTTAGAATTTTTTATTTATCTCAACAACAAAAATTATCCTCCCTTTGGGACTAGGAGGTTTCAGGTATAAATGATCTTGAGATGGGGAAAGCCTCATTTCTCAAGTGAAATCTAAAATAAAAGTCCAAAAATAGCACTGTATGCTAATCTCATGCAAAACATGCATGTACAACATTGATTTATTAGAATATAATTATTCATATAAAATTATAATATATACATGTTAAATAAATTTGGAACTAATAGATCCATCTTAACTAGACCATACAAGTACACATATATAATTAGATAGTGTAGATGTGGCATAGATGGAAGAATTTAAACTATGACAAAACTGATGGAGAAGTTGACATGGATGGAAATTAATGTCTTACTATAGTTACTATTGAGATGTGTAGTGGAATTGGAAATTATCTTGAAGTAGAAACAAGAGTCAGTGAAACTAAAGTTGAACCTTGTGCTACACCTAGAATAGGCATTTGAACTATAGATGAACCTGATGTAGCTACTAGTAGTGGGACATAAGATGGCCTAATTTGAGCATGCACCAATGTGTACTTGGGAAGTTGAGTACCCTGAGGTGGGGTTGGAATAACCTTTTTGTTGTGTTTTATTACTTAGATACTTCCATATGAAGCTAAAGTGCATGACATGCTTGGAAATCCATGTCAATGGTCTCAAAATCAAGTAAAGTTCTTTTGAATAACTGAGGAAGATTATCCCTCTATTTCTTATGTATACCTAATGCATCTCTAAACTCATTATATAGTGACTCGGTGCCTATAATATTATCTATTTCAAAATTGACTAGTTGTATTACGTCATCATTGGTTCTATAAACAGTCCCCTCAATCTCCGCTTTGAAGCTATCCAATGTTGCTTGTAGAAGATTCTCAAAAATGGGTTTGGCGACAAATTGCCCCCATGGAGTGCTTACTTGGATGACTCTTAAGTTAGTTAAGATAGAGATAGCTCCCCTTTCCTAGTTTGAAAATTATTGAACCAAGGCCCACATCTCTTGATGCCATTTAAGTATACTATCCATTTTTGTAGAAATATAGTTTTGTGCCCAAGCAACTTTAGATGTTATTAAAATGAGGTGGGCATAAGACTTATTTATTGCTTCTTAGATTATGAAGTGCAATTTTTTATAAATATCTTTTATTTTTAAAAATAGTTGAAGAATGTCTCCCTATTTTGGTTGGGAGGTGGCCTTGGTGAACATTATTGAACCAATGGTATCAAATAACTTCCTTGTTATTCCTTATAAATTATTTGCTATCTCTTTGGGGGGTCTATATAGTACTTACCTCTGGTTGCTTCTACACATCTTGATCAAAACTTCTAAATATATCCTTGATTACCCCCTATCATGTCCACAAAATTATAAGGGTATTCTCTAATCCTATCTAGGTTTGAAGGATTCACTTTCCTTATCTTAGTTAGAGAGAATATATCTTCTCTCTAATCCAACTCTATTTTTTGGCCTTTAGCCACCACCATTTTCTTTTTGAATTTTATCAAAGTGATTGAATGTCTATATCAATAGAATTTATAGGTTACTCAGTTATTACTAAGTTGTGTCTTATAGTTTATTCTTGTTATTGTAGTTTCTTGATCCATAAAGGAATATTTAGGGTAACTTGTTACTTTATTTGTTCTATTTTCCCTTCAGGTGATGCTTATTGAGCTTATTGAGTTGGTTGATCTCCTTGAATAGTTGAAGTAGATGGACCAAGGGGTAGCATAGCCTTTGTGTAGGATTTCCTTATTATAGGAAAAAGATAAAAAGCCTTCTTCCAACCAATAACTTGTGGATCAGTATATCGATGATGTATTTGACCTTCCCCTCTACTTTATGCACTAAAACTATAGATTTTTTAATTTGTGTGACTCATCCAATAGGCATTTCTATTTTGTATGTCTTGGGAGGGGTGATTTTTAAAGCAAAAATTTAGCTAGACACCAAGTTTTCAAAATTTACCCCTTGGCTTGGCTTAGGGGACTACGGACTGGTCTTACTAAAAAATGAATAGGTCACTTAGGTAATTAAATATTTTAAAAATAGTCAATAATAAAAGTATATACGACCCTAATATTCATAGCAACAGTGGATATAAGATCGACAACAATAAGCTAGGATATGGTGGGAAAAATTGGTAATGTAGTAACAACCTAAGGCTAGGTTATTTGGCTTAAAGAATCTAAAGAATGTGTTACACTAATTGTTATTAAAAAAAATAAGGAAGTTAAAAAATAATGTGGACTTGGAGAACTTACAACCAAAAGAAGAATAATTGGAGTATTAGATACTGTGGTTGGCATTATTGTGATATCTGAGGTGGAGGGTTTAAATAGTTAGTGATGATCCATAAACTATAAATCATGATTATGACTGTGCCTCTCCTATTTCATCTCCCTCTTTATCTAAAAATATTTTAATAGCGACCGAGCTATCATCCTTTTGGTTGACCTCTTCAGATCCTTCTATCAACTCTTTCCCTCCTAATTGGTCATTTTCCTCATACAACCACTCATAATTTAGGTCTAATTCTTTGGTCTCAATGATGTGACATGACTCTTCAATTTATGTCTTAGAGACCTAGTCTTATTCATTGGCCATTATTCTCTCTTCCTCTTCATTGTCATAGACCATGACATGGTATGATCCTTGTGTGCCTCTTATTATATCCTCCCTCTCTTTAGGGACTTTTATTGGTTCCTCCTTCACATCCACATTTTGAGTAGAAATAGGTGGGGTCTTGGGATTCCTTGTATATGTAAATATTATTTTGGTAAAAATAAAGGCTAGCCTAGTTGAAGGAAAAATGAGAGATGGAGGGACTATAGTGGTGGTAGATGGTGATGGAGTGGGAAGGGCAATCACTATTGGAAGAATGATGGATGGTGAATATATCTATCCACTAAGCCGGGGTAATGTTTTTGGTGGTGAGAAAGGAGTAATATGTACTTGAGACAATAATGAAGGAAGAGTTACCTATTATGCAATGGTCAGTGGAAGCAAATGCAACATATAAAATATACTAACTTTTCCACTTGGATTGGCAAGGCTTTCTTCTTCAATTCTATGTTGTGAAGAAGCAACAACAATTGTGTGTAGGGGAAATTGGAGTAATCTCTAGTCTCTTTTTAGCTTGAGATACCCCATATGGGTCAACTTCCTCTTGTTTTCTTGGTTATAATTAAGAAGGGGGTACATGAATGGGTTTTAAAACCCATTGTTGCTTCTAAATCCATTTAACATCTTCTTTGGTGATAGTAGGATCATATTGGATTATCTACACCATGATCATGGACATGTTAGATCTGCACATCCTAATGGCCACTTCATAATCATTTTCAACATTTATAAATACATTTTCATGATCATATGATTGGTGACTATAGTTAATCCTTACCTTTATTTCATATTTTTTGAGGTGTCCTCTAACATCCCCTATAAGGTTCCAATGTCTAAAAGGTACATGTTTAAACCCATAGTGTACCTTAATTTTTCCAATAATTTGTGGGTGTTCCCACTTTGTGTATTGAATTTTGACAATACTGAGAGGGGTGGGATGGAAAAATACTTGTTTGTATTTATTTAAATCAGTATTAACACTATCTGGTAGTTGGGCAATGATCTCTTACTCAGTTACCTTTTTAGGCACAATCCTTGGTAGGTATAAAGAGTGTGTCTTTATACCCTCAATTTCGATTACTATGCACTCAAAGTACAAAAAATAATCACCCATATTTTGAATATAATTCTTTATTTGATTAGACAGTCTAGGCATATTCTTTTCATAAATTTCCTAATAAACCATAAGGTAAAAGGTTTCAGTCAACTTCTTCATGTTTTTCCTTAACTTATGCACATGTAAAATGTTGAATTCATAGCATATCATATTTTGAGTATACTCTAATGATGGCTTCCATGGTTCCTAAAATGTTCAGTGCATTGGTACAGTTATAACATCCACTACATATGACATCATATAGAAGTTGTAATATGACAAACTTCTAAGTTTGTTGATTCTAAGAATCAAGTAGGAGATGATGATCTCTCCAATGGCTGACTTTGTTGGATGTCAAAATTATGTCCAAAAAAGGGACCCATGTCTCATTAACATAGGTAATGGTAAAAAAACCATATATTGTATTCAAAAGGGCCATAGCAATTCTTACCCTTGCCTTGAAGACAATGATAGGAATGGTGGAGGTGCAACCTTAGACTATAAATTAATATAACTTGCTACTAACATTATTGTTGAGAAACCATGAATTCACCATATTTTGCATGTATTTCATCTCAAGCACTAGAAGTCTATAATACTTCTCATATGAATTTTCATCGATATATATATATATATATATATATATATATATATATATATATATATATATATATATATATATATATATATATATATATATATATATATGGCAAATTATTTAGCCTAAAGTGTAGTATTTTTCTAGAATTTTTTCCATTTACAAACAACTCAAATAATAGGTCTATAATTGGCATTACCTCGGTCTTGGATGTTGTGTTATGGATACCCACTGATTTGATGGCTAGTAAGTCATATGTGTATCTTTGTATGAATATGGACAATTGATCCTCAACTCTATAGGGTTAGGCTACCTCAAACACATCCCAAATGGCAAAATAATGCTTAAATTCATGGTTTAGAGTTACTGAATTGAATGTTGTATCAGTATATCTAGTTGAACTTCTAATAAAGAATTTAAAGGGAATTGGAATATGATCTACATCTACCATTGAATATATAATTTTGAAAATCTTCTGGTCTGTGAAAAGTCAGAAATTTATTCATCACATGAGAGATCTAGATTCATGGTATGCACTTCAAATGTTTGAAAGCAATATTATTAAACTAGATTTGGAAATTCAAAATATATTGATTTAGTTTTGTATGATTTGAGAATTCAATATATTAATTCATTTCTTCATGTGAATTAATGGCTAGAATGACTTTCGATACTTTTCTTTACCTAGTCTTTTCATTTGAAATTCATAATACTGACTTCCATAGCTTTTTAGTGCCACATGGCTTCTTCCACATGCTCTCAAATGCTTAGTCATATCAATATGACAAATCTCTCTTTTCCTCTCTCTCAAACTTAGTAGTGGTGTGTTTATCATTTGTTTACATGCCTTGAGAGGACATGTGTAAATGTGTCACTCTTCTATTGAATAACCGGGCTTCATTAAATATAATTTGCTCTTCAGGTGGCTATTTAGTAGGTTAGTAACAAATGACATGATATTTATGATCCAATGAATAAAAAGGATTCATTTATTATTCATAATTCAAGGGTCTCTAGGTGAATGAGATGATGACACATGGATGAATCTCATTATTATGCTTACCCAAGATATTCCATATAAAGGTCAATGCTGATGTCACCTCTAAGAGGCCTAGATGGTGAGACATGGATGACTCTCAATGATCTACTTGTTTGGGATATTTTGTATAAAATGTTTTGTTGAAGTCACCTCTAAGAGGTCAAGATGGTGACATGTGGATAAATTTCACTGCTCTGCTTGCCTGAGATCATCTGTACAAAAGGTTTTATTAACATCACCACCAAGATAGTGGGATGGTGACACATAGACATATCTCTCTACTCTACTTTCCCAAGATCTTCTAGGAAATGCCTAAGTGTGAGATAATTTATTCAAAAGACACAACATAAACAACAAACCCCACTACAAGAAAAATAAATCATAAATTAGACCATGTAAATAAACACTTAAATAAAAATAAAGGTGAAGAGTAAAGCATATATTATGGCTTAGAATCAGATTTGATTCCTTTTAGCTTTGAAAACACCCTATAAACAATGAGATGAAATTTATGAATTGCATTAAGTAAATAATCAGAAAGTAAGATATTTAAGCAAATTTCTCAAGCATAAGATAAATTCCTTGAATCTATGATTTTCAAACTTTTGTATCGTAGACTTCTTCTTTAGAAGACCAAAAAAATATGTTTAATTAATATTAGGTCCATATTTGAAAATTTTAAAATGGGATGTGTGTGTTAGGGCACATCAAATGGAAACTCACAAGGGAAAATAACCCAGAGTGTTTTGAGAACCCAGACTTTTAGTAATGCATCATGACAAAACATCAAATCCAACAAAGAAAGAATAAGTAAACCAAAATTTGAAACAAATTGCTACTTTCTCATGTAACATACTAAACCTTTTCATTCCTTGGATTTATGTGTGTGATCTAATAAAATAAATTTCCCTTGGTTATGAAAGTTTTACAGAAAGTTGAATAACCATTGTAGGTTTTGTTTTGTCTTTTGATTTTATAACCAAACAATAGGGAAAGTTTGGGCATTTATCTACTGCCATCTAAGCATTTATAGCTCTGACAAATATACCTTTGATTCCTCTTAAATCCTTGCTCTACTACCATCCAGACATCCATAACCCCGATAGAGATTACTTGAATCACTTATCTTATATTAGTTTGTATGATTTATTTTATTTTATTTTATTTTAAATATCATAAATAGAAAAGGGTTGGTAACCACTATTGGCTAGGTGTATGTATAATAAAACTTATTTTGTCAATACATATCTGTAGGTGTGTATCCAGTTCTATATCATGAAATAGTGCAATAAATCCTTTGAAAGAAAAAACCTTTCTAAAATTTATATGAGTATATCAGAGTAAATCCCAAAATCTCAGTAAACTTATTCATCCCAAGTAGAACCTAATTTAATCACAATGCATACCTTAACTTCATAAAGTTTAGTACTGTCAGAATAAATGATTGTGAAAGCCAATTGTGCTCCCTTATATATTGTCCCCTTATTTTTAGGCATGTCCTCTTTTTATTTTTGTTCCAAAATAGGAAATTGGTGAATCTATTTTGTAGTTATTATAAAACTAATTTAGAAAGCATAAAAACTAATCTATTGAAAGTAAAAAATGCAGAAAGTAGAAAAGACTACTCTTAGAAAGCAAGAAATTATTCTAAAAAGAAGGAACTAATCTAGAAAGAAATAAATATACTCTAATCCTAGATCTAAAACTTTCACTTACAGTCATCCTTAGGCATCTCTAGTTGAAGCAACCATAAAATAGTGATTTAAAAATTATCCTTTGACTAGAAAGGTGAGGTCATTACCTTTGAGGTATTTCAAATGAAAGACATTCTTACCTAGGATCTCTAATATTTGATATGTTCCAATCCATAAAGGAGTGAACTTATCATGTTGTATTTTATTCTTATGTATTTTATCCCATAGAAACATGAAATCTTAGATCTTGACGGCCTTAATATTGGATCTTTTGTCAAACCATATTTTGACAATATCTTGATGTTTACTGGAGTTGTGTAGTGATTTAGTTCTTGCATCCTCCATTTGGACTATGCTAATAGTCTAGATTATACTCTTTCATATTCTCCCATGTACTATTGCATGAACTGATATATTGGTATCTTGAGAGTAACAAGAAAGACTAGATGTTGTCTATACACCATCAAAAAAGGTGAAGTCTTGAGGGCTTGCTTGTGCCTGACTCTATCTTCCCATAGTAAATACTTCAATAAGAGATGTCATTATCTTCGTTTGTCTTGTGCCAACTTATTAATGGTATCCATCGGATACTTATTAGTGGATTTAACCAATCCATTTATTTTTGGGTATTATTTTTAAGAGAACTTGATTGTGATTTGATTGTCATAGGTCCATTATGTAAATTCAAAATGTTGAAAAAATGGACCATTATCACAAACTAAGGAAATAAGAGTGCCAAACTTAGTTAATATATTTTCTTCTAAAAAATTTATGACATCAATTGCTTTGGAATTATTTATTATTATAGTTTTGGTCCACCTTGTATAGTAGTTAGTAGTTGTGAGGATAAACTTGTGACTTAACAGAGAGTTTGCATTTATCATCCCAATAAAACCAAGCCCCCATTAGGCAAAGGGACATCCCTCGATGACTGACTACAAAGACATGCAAAGTTTACTTCTCTCCCCCTAAATACTTGAAAGTCATGGTAGGGTTTGACATGATTATGGGCATCCTTGAAAATTGTGGGCCAGTAGTATCCCATCCTCAAAATATTATGAGCTATTGTGTTTCTTAGAAGAGGCCCACTACCTATCTTCTAATGCAAGTTATTCAGGATATCCACAACCTCTTATTTTGAAATGTATCTTAGATAGATGTGTTCATAGTTATTTCTTTAAAATAATCCTTTCTTGATCATGTAATAAGTTTATTTGAGCATGAGTGATCATCTATGCTCTCTATTTAATTTAGGAGGACATGTACCTCTACAAAATTAATGGATGATTTGAGTGTACCACTAACCACTAGTTACCTAAGTCTCATTAATGTGTTTAATATTGATTTGTGGATCAATGTCAGTCATTATTTGGACGATCCCCTAGCCTCTTACCATCTTGGCTAACCTAATCTTAAGATCAAACTCCTAAAGTTTAGCCATCCATTTACATCTTCTTTCACCTAGTTCATTCTGGCCAAGCATATATTAGGATAAAGAACAATGGAATACATTTTGTTTCATAGGATATAGTGCCCAAATTTTTTGACAACTTTAATCAGGGCATAAATCTACTTGTCTATCATAGAGTAATTCAACTTAGCATCCTTAAAATTGGTACTCATTAAGGCAATGGGATGTTCATTGTCTTATACCTTTTAGGTAAACACAACAACCATGATATGTTCTAAAAAAAATTAATAGAGATAGAAATCCTTACTAAAATTTAGACTAATTAGAACTAAATCTTGAGCAATGGAAACTTTGATGTCTTAGAAAGTTCTCTATGTTTTTTTCGTCTAATCTATCTTAACATATTTCTTGAGCATAGTGTTTAATGGCTTGAAAATCTTTGTAAATCCAAAAATGAATTTTCACACAAAGTTTATCTTGCTAAAGAAGGACTTCAGTTACTTCTTTTTGTTGGGAGGTGTCAACTTGGATATGGCTTACACCCAATCCAAATCAATTGAGATCCCATATTTGATGATGATATGTCCTAATAATTTCCATTTATAAAAACCAAATATACTTTTCTTCAGGTTAAGTGACACTCCATAAAATCTACACCTATCAAAAACATTTTGGAGATGGTCTACATGATCAATTCTATTTTTTGAGAACACAATGAGATCATCCATGTATATGATGGTGTACTTTCCATCCAAACCCTATAAAGTGAAGTATATGACTTTCTAAAAGGTCGATCCTACATTAATGAGGTTGAATGACATCATATTATATACAAAATTTCCCCACTTCATTGTGAAGGTAGTCTCAATCCAATTTTTTATCTCTATCAATACCTTATTATAACTAGAGAATCCATCCAAGAAGGGCATCATCTCTAATCCACTTACAATTTAAATTACCTCTTATAGTGAGGGAAAGGGGTAATAGTCTTTGTCTGATGTTCTATTTAGGTTCTTGAAATTGACATAGAGTTTGATTTATCCACTCTTTTTCCTAACTAGCAACAACTTATCTACCCAAGTAAAATGCCTAATTGGGAAAATAATTCTAGCCTTCAATAATTTCTATACTTTTATTTAAATTAAAGGTTCCATAATTGGATTTTTTGGTCTCTATTTTTGTGTGAATGCCTTATAATTTGGCTCCAATGGGATAGTGTGAGTAATGACTCTGGGGTCAAAGAATTTTAGGTCTTCATATGGCTAAACTATCACAATTTATATTTTTCTAGTAGGTCATTTAGTTTTTATTTATCAATTTGAGTGTAACTTAGGCCTACATTCACCTATTGAGGGTGTTGGTTAGTGCCCAAATTTTATTTGGAAAAATATGATTTAGTTGCTCTTGGTGGTTTCTACTTCTGAGTTTGGGGGTCTAAGTCAAAATATAATTTTAGCTAGACCATGACTAGAGGTATTTGGTTCTCCTTTAATTACAAAACACCATCTTTTCCTAGGCCTTTACCATGTATGGGTTGACATATGTTTCATCTATTATCTAAAATTCAAAAACTCTAGAGCTATTCATGAATTGTACTATCTATTGGTCATCCTCAAACACCTAGAAGTTTTCCACATTATCTAGGATGGAGGGGAAAGGGACCAAATCCACTAAGAAATTATACATCGTTGACTCCTAGAGTGGTGTTAGATTAATAGTAGAAGCTCTTAGTAAATCAGTTATTTGTTACTACTATCTGAGAATGGATTTGATGTTGAATCCTTAAAAGGAATCAATCAATCCCAAGCTATGTAATTTTACTTATTTAGGTAAGTGATCTTACACTGATACATATTCTTGATCTAATTGACCATAAATTTAGAGTTGCTAAAGATATGTAGTATTTTAACATTGTGCTTGAGTGTAAACTATAAACTTAGGATTAGAGCTTCATATTCTTATCTATTATTGGTGTAGGATAATTGAAACCTATAAGAAGTGAGGTACTTATTTCCATTTGGATCTGTCAGGGCCATGCCCACATCATAACCTTATTTCATCCTGGCTCTATCAAAATGAATTTGTATTCATCTAAATTTTCTCTCCTTTGGCTTGTTGATTTCAACACTAATCCCATCTAATTTCATCTAATTCATCTTACTAATCTTCCTAGTAATTTTTGTAACACTTCCTTTCATTATTCCCATCCTACACTAACCTTATAACATCCCATGCCTAATTAATTCACCTAAATCCCCATTATCTACTAACTAATCCCAATTGTCTAATATTTGGAAATTTAAAATTCCTTTCCACTTACCTTAACCTATGAGTAACCTCTCCTACTCCCATAGATTCTCTAGAAACCCTTAATCACATGAGTAATCATCTACTAAACTAACCTTATAACATCCCATGCCTAATTAATTCACCTAAATCCCCATTATCTACTAAGTAATCTCACTTGTCTAATATTTGCGAATTTGAAATTCCCTTCCACCTACCCTAGCCTATGAGTAACCTCTACTACTCCCATATATTCTCTATAACCCCCTAATCACATGACTAATCATCTAATAATTATCATTATCATTCCAAAAAGACTCTATAAGCTTATACCTATAGATCATTCGCTCTTCTAGAATCATCCAAAGAATTTTTAATTCCTTGAATAATTATCCACCACTGATCTTCCTACACCCAACTTTAAATTCTAGCCATTGATCTTCCTTCCTCCCTCTCTATAAATAACCATCTCATCCTTCATTGAAACTAAGGAATGTGAGGAAAATCCATGTCCAATCTATGATCAAATCAGTCCATGTTATCATCTTAGTCTATTATCAAGCCAATATCTTGCCATCATAAAATATGAGTGTAAAGGTAATCCAAAATCCATAATCAATTGAACTTTTTCCTATTTTAAATCTTGTTAGAGCATTTAAATTTAGATTTATAATGTTGGTATGAAATTTTTATTTATTTTAATTATAGTCTAGTGGCTCTAAATTCATGAAGTAGATAGTAAATTTAGGTATTTTTGATATAATTTGTGTAAACACCTAAAATTGGCCTCAACTGGCCTTCAATCAGACTAGATATTAATTCCTACCAAACAATGAAAATTAAGCTTAAAAATCATTGAACATCTCAAATTTAGTTGTGCATCATTCATCAAAGCTTAGAATCATGTTGAGGCATCCCTATTTGGAGTACTATTATGTATGTAATAATAACCTCTCACAGATTCATATTGAATCACCTTGCATCATCATAACTATCAATTTGACTTATAGACATATTAAGTGGGTTACTTACACACTTAATAAAATCTTGAAAGAACTAAAAGGCTAATCAAAACCAATTAAATAAATTAAACAAGATTAAATGCCTAGTTGAATTATACATTTGAAATTAATGAATATCTAAAAAAGGAAATTCTAAAAATCAAAATATTATATCCTTTCATCATTATCTTGATGAGTTGTCAAAGTATCCCAAAATATCCTAACATATCTAATTTGAGAACTATGACTAATAACTGAAAGTCATAATTGCATGACAAATTTTAACTCAACCTTCTAATTTGGGAACTATGACTAGTAACTGAAAGTCATAATCACATGATAACTTTTAATTCAACTCAACCTTAACTCACCTTGGGTGAGAGTTAATTCCTGAAGCTATAAATATAAGGCCATACCTATTCATTTCTAAGCTTGGATATTGTAGAGTTTTTATGCAAGATTTGCTCCATAAGCCTCATACAAGTAATGTTACCATGCCCAAATCTTAAGCCAAACAACAATCAAACTAAGGTACCAAAGAGAGAAGGAGCCAACAAGATTCAATTTTCAAAGACTCTTTGAAGCAAAATCCAAGAAATCCACTCAATAATGAATTTGGAGCTCCCAAAGAAGGTAAGATATTTGATGTCTCTTGTAATTTAATTGTGATTCCACTTGTCTTTTGTTCATTAAGCTCAACCCTAAGATCTAGGATTGTAAGTGTTAATGTTAGGGTGCTTATTTGAGTTTTGTTTCTTAAACTAAAAATTGATATAATCTTCGTTATTGTATTCCTATGATCATAAATGTCACGCCTGATGGTACAAATAATGAGGCAATTATAATAACTTTTAGTGTGTTTTGTTAAGATTTTCTATTTTCTTACTGAAAATGGATGATATAGAGATAATAATTTTTTTTATTAATTATTTTTATCTATTTTTTTTTAGAGAGTTGAGCCTTTGAATTATTAAAAAAATCCAAAATTTTTGTGAATACTGGTGCATAGTTTAGAAGTTATGATCAAAACATTGACTGCCACTTTCATTTTTTATTTTTCTACTAAAACAAATGACTATTAAAATAACTCTAATTTTCAATCCGTTTACTTTTTTTTTGAATTTTTAATATATTTTTCTTATTGGATAAATCTTAATTATCTAAAAATTTCATTGAAATCTGATATATAGTTTAAAATTTATGACTCTTTTAGTAATTGTCTATTTTTCTGAATAAATGACCGTTAAAATAATCATCTTTTTAATCCATAAACTATTATTTTATGATTTTTTTATAGGAGGTGTGAATTTGTGTTATTTACATTATGTATAAATTTTATCAAAATATGATTTATATTTTTTGAGATATTATTGTTTTAGTAATTGTCCCTTTTATTTGTTAATTTTTGTTTTAGTTGTTTTCTAATTTTGTTTTAAGTTTGAAATTTCTAACTTGCAAGTATTTAGTATTTGTGAACTTTCTAATATTTTGATTTTTCAAGTTTTGATTTTTTAATATTGTCCAAAAGCAAAAAGAAATAAATATAGCAAACCCTCTAACATTTGCAGGACCAAAGCTAGAAAGAGGACATAGATTTGTAAGTGTTAAGTCTTGAAAATTGCATTTTGGTATCTAAAAGGAATTTAGTAAAGCTTTGAAAATTTCCTTTTAGTGCTTAAAAGGAATCTAGGTGTTTATGTTTAGTCATTTTTTTAAAGTTTTACAAGTTTGCAACTAAGGCCAAGGCCAAATTTTTTGCAAACACTTCATTTGGTGCATAAAATTAACACTCACTTAAATTACAAGTTTTTAAAGTGTTTGCTTTATGCTAAATATTTTATACTTGTTTGTTTTTTTTTTTTTTTAAAGAGTTTGTATATGCTCTCCCCCTGTCCCCTTTAAGAAACTTAGGTGACCAAAAGTGATTCTTATTTATAATTTATGCCTTGTTCAAGGCATGAAAAAAATGTTGTTGAGGCTCTCCTCAAAACTTGTAAGGTTTGGGTGATCTAAACATAACCTTTAAAGTCTTTTCACTTAGTCATTTATTTTATGCAACTTGGATTGTGAGAAGGAATTCATAGCCTCCTCATAAGTTCTTTAGTGGTGCATTGACCTAGGGTTTCATCTCCCAACATTATACCAACCCTGTTCCATAGTGGGTTATACAAATTAGGACATGTATACTATAATTATCAGGGGGCTAAGAGACTAGCCTCTTCAATAATAATGAAAACCCAAGTCAGGTCTGGCTAACTAAGGGATTCCACTAAGAAGTAGATCGATGAAATCACTATGTAAAGAAATAAACCCTTACATACTAAGTTATTTGGTATAAACTCAATTGATGTGAAGCATCTCTAGTGTTAACCACACTTAGGACCATCTAGACAATAAAAAATTTAAGTTTTAGAACAACCCCACTTATTGTAGATATGTTATTGATGCAGGGTGAGTAACCCAAAGTTCTATGTCACCATACAATATATTGGGAGAAGGGGGGTGTAAAAACACTACTACTTCATGCACTTTTATTTTTGGATTAACACTTGAAATCCTCCCAAGAGCACGTATATAGACAAAATTCAACAATATGACTTATTAGTTTTAGGGATTTAGAAGTTATAATTAGTTGTATTTTGTCATTATTCCTTTACTTTCTTGGTCTTTGAGTTTAAAAACATATATTTTTTTATACCACAATAAAATGATTTTTGTGTCCACATCACTCCATTATTTGAGGATGTGTTATGCCATCCATTTGACATCATGTTGTTGCCTTGATTTTTTGACAAAACTTTGTGTGTGTGTGTGTGTGTGTGTGTGTGTGTGTGTGTGTGTGTGTGTGTGTGTGTGTGTGTGTGTGTGTGTTTGTGACTTAATTGAAAAGGGTAATGTTATGCTACCTAATCCATTTCAAGTTTTGTGCATTTAGAGTCTTTAAACAAACTATCGATCATACCTTTAGAGCACGATAACATCATTACGCTACTAAAATCATTTTATAAACTTGTTTTGTCCTGTGTCCAAGTTTCTAATTTGAAACCATTCCATGTGTGTCCTTTGATTCTTTGTCTAGTACCACTATGCTATCACCTTTGTTTAACTTGTTTAATAAAAAAACCTAGTTTTCCTAAGTTGAGTTCTTAATTAACTATGACAAGTTTGAATCCAAACATTGATTGATTTCTGTTTATGGCTTGCGCAATTTGGGCTTAGACATCGATCTTTCTCTTTTGGGTTATGTAACTTAAGTTAATTCTTTATCCAAATTTGAAAACTATTGTTTGTGCCTTTATTTGGGAGAAAATAGTCTATTTCCAAGTGCCTTTTATTAAATACCTCATACCAAATTGACTAAGTTTATGTCTAAAGTCAAATGCTTAGTCTATGCCAAAGTGTTTCAATTTTTTTAGATTAAATCATCCTTTTGTTTAAAGTCTGACTTTTGTGCTTGTTTGTCAAAAGTCCTAACACATGCCTTTGTTTGATCCTAGTTTTTGATATCACATTTAGACAAAATATGTAACTGTTGGTCCCCCAAAAATATCACTCATTTTTGGGACAACATTTGAACTATTTTGATCCTACAGACCAAAATCCTCTCTTCTCCTTTCAAAAATTGTTCTGAGCATTCAGGTTCTTCATTTTTCAAGCTTTCCAAAAATCTACAGACTCTGCAAGCTTGAATCTATAGACTCTACAGGCTTGAATCTACGAACTCTACAGGCTTGAATCTATGAACTCTGTAGGCAGGCTTGAATCTACGAACTCTGCAGGCAGGATCAAATCTATGGACTCTCAAGGTTGGTTTCTACGGACTCTGTAGGAAAGAAATGGGTTTGACACTTAGCCAAATAATGAAGAATGAATAGATTGGACCATTGAATCATTGAACCAAAGTTGGTTCAATCGGTAGGTTCAAAGGTTCAACCAAAGCTTAAAAAGATAAAGGAAGCAGTGTTTGAGTGAGACACAGAATAAACCAATGAACCGATTAAACTTTGAACTGAAAGAGTTCAAAGTTCAATGGTTCAACATGGTTTAAAAGTTCAAAGGAGGCCTCAAGCAAAGAGAGAAGCAACATGGATGATTCTAAAGGCAAGTTCAAATGAAAGTGATGGTTCAACCAAGGAGCAAGAAAGCGATTGAACCAATAAAGTGATTGAACCAAGGAGCTGAGAAGGCCACCCGAATCGTTGAAACAGTCAACCAATGACATCCCCACAGACGTCAAATTTAAGGTAAGGGAATATCTGTTGAAATTAAAATAAAGCATGAAACTTGAAGGAAGAACCAAGCGACTGGCTAAAAAGATAGCTTGATAGCTCAAATCACAGCAGGAAGAGACAAAGCTGGAAAAGACAAAAGCAGAAAGAGGGAAAACCCTGAAATGTCTGTGCAAAAGTGATTTCAGTAGGTGGAATAGTCCACTAAGCAGGTATTTTTGCTTGAAATTTAAGGACGTAGCCTATTTTTTTCCTTTCATGAAGTAAAGACAAATGGACAGCTGCGTAGACGTCAGAGGGGATAGACTAGACGATCCAAAATTGGGAGAAGACATATGGGATGAAATGACACACCTTAGTTAAGACAAATGCCCTATTTTCAATGCAGTCCTTTGACAAACTTGGAAATGCATTCAAGGCATTAAATGCATAGCATGGTCCATTCTATGAAAAATAGGCACCCAAGTTTTTCTTGGAGCACTATATATTGTAATCTCTCATTTGTTACAAGGAGACTTTCATTTTACAAGAGTGAAACTCTGCCCATTTTGAAAGAAGAAGACTGAGACTTTGAGCTCAGGTTGTAATTTCATTTTCCTTGTTAATTTGAATGAGAAAGCAGGTTTCTTTGCACTCTTCTAACTTGTGTCATCTGAAGGTGTCCTTATTCATTTAATTTGGTATGCAGAATTAGTGAAGGTAATAGGGAAGTGTCCTAAAACCAACTGTGGGAAGACTTTGTGCTTTCACAATTGATTTCAGTCTGTGTTTTTCTTTCCTTTTTGTGTTGAGGATTTTGGGGTGAATTTGTGCCCCCATTATCCTTTGTGATATACCCTTTGGGTAGTTGAGGTGGAAACTTTCCATTCTGCTTCATCCTACTGTTACTATGCCCCTTTTGATCACTAGTTATTTCACTATCTAAAAGAAACTCCTTTTTCCTGTAGTGACACTTCTGAAAGAAGAGAAGTGCTCTCAGCATTTATAGCCAGGATTTTCTCCTTTATCTGTGTGCATCATCTCTAAAAGAAGAGAGATGGATGGTTTGTCCCACCCATGTGTCTTACTTTCTGCTTATTTATATTGTATATAACTTTGCATATTTAATAAGGAACCTCCCCTTGATGAGAGGAAAGATTTGTCCCCTATTGATGTAGTAAACCTACACACCAGGATGACCCATCTTCCTATGCTGTGGTGATAGGAACTATTTTGGTCACCAGTTAGCTGGCTGACAAAATATTCACCCAATAGTTTTTGGTGACTCCGCTAGGGACACAGTAATTTTGTGCAATTTAGAACCTCAAGTTTCAGATTGAAACATCACCTATGTCTTACCCATTATCATTATAACCCTTATCCATTATAGACTCTAGTGACTCCATTCTGTGTCTTACCCATTATCATTATAGCCTTACCATCTTCCTCCATCTCTGTTATATTATCTGGTCTGCAAAACTAGAGCTGCTAGGAAAGAAAGCATAGTTTGAAGCCTCAAGCTTTAAGCTAAAGTAGGGCTAGTTTCTTTTCCATTTTTGTCCTATAATCTAGAAACTCCACTCAAATGTGTTATCCCTATTTTTCATAATCCAATCATGGCAGTTCGAGGCCCCTGGGGTAACTCATTTGGCCCACTTAATCTAACTCCACCCCTGCATGAGCTACCACTCAGTTCAAGGAAGAATTTCCCCAAATTCTTTGGTGATGGAAGAGTCCACCCTGATAAACACATTAAAGCCTTCACCATAGCCTGTGGTGTGATAGGGGTGGAATTTGAAGATGTAGCAGTTAGGCTTTTCATGGAGACACTATAAGTGCTACTGTAGACTAGTTTTACCATCTATAGACTGGATCATTGACTAGCTGGGACACTATCAAAGCCAATTTTGAAGCAAGGTTCAAACCTATAGAATATGCTCATGCTTTGCTATCCCAACTTATGTAGATGAAGAAGGAGCCTCATGAGCCTATGAGGGATTTTATTGCCAGGTTCGACAAGCTGAGGCATAGGATTCCCATGGTCGCCCAACTAACACTCAGAATCTCAAGTGTTTCTTCATCAACTCACAACTGCCTGAAGTGAGTTTCTTGCTAAGACGGGCCAGGCACATAGACCTTGCTGCTGCTCAGGACTTGGCTACTGAGGTAGAAGATGACCTTATCTTGGTTGGAAAGATAGGAAGAGATGCAAATAGAGGTAAATCTTCTCCTTCTTCTGAACACTCCCCTTCAACCACCATTGATCCAATGGTGCAAAAGCTAGCAAATGAAGTGCTGGCCCTCAGAAGACAAATGGCATAAGGGATGCCATCTGCTCCTTCATACAAAGATGTACCAAGGAGGACATTCCCTAATCAGGCACATCAAGGGCAACCCAATTGTCTTCCTCCCCCACAGAGGAACCTTGCCCTTGAAACACCTCCAACCAACTCAGTCGTTGGATATCTAGAAATAGAACATGTTTCTTATTTCCAAACTGAGTTTGAGCAAGAAAATAGCACTGATCTCTTCAAGGAGGATCTAGAAGAATCAGCTGGTGACTCCCACATCAGTTTCCTAGATTACCAAGATGAACCCAAAAGTAAAGGTGAAGCATCTGAGGGATTATATGCTATGGTCACCTAGTCCCATAATCAGTCAGCTCAACAAGCTGATAAAGGAGAAATAGAGGAGCGACCTCAACTTGCATCTTCGATTGCTAAGCATGGGGCCACTCTGCCTATCCAGCCAAAAGACCTAATAATTGCTAAGAAAGTAAGTATCCCAAACATTTTTGCACCTTCTACTTCAAATTCACAGGCCAGTCCTCCCACCCCTCCTATAAACCAAAAGGAAGAACTCCCATCCCCTGTGCCTAGTCCAACCCAACCATTTGACATAATTGATCATGTCAAATGTGTCAAGACCCAAATGATGGCCCCTGCATCCCAAATTTTGTTTGATTCTTATGGCAAGGATGAAATAGCAAAAGAATTAGTGGAGTGTGGCATAAGTGTAGAAGAACCCTCCCCTCCAAACGAAGAAGAATCTAAGATATCTGAGGGGGACAATCAAGACATGTGCTGGGCTGAGCTATCAAAACATCAAATTATGGTACTGGGCCATGCTACTGCCCATCAAAATGAAGAAAATGAACTCTTTACTAGGGGAGCAAAGATTCATGGTTTTTGGACCAAAATTCAAGTCTTGCATCACTGTTTCTAAGGATAGAATGGTTTCCTACTGGTTTATCAGGATGGCACACCATTTTCACGGTCTCATAGTGGGCAGCATTTGAAGTGCTTCAAATCTTGAGGCATCAGATAAGATCATATGTACATATGTATATTTGTATAGTCTTTAGTTCTATTTTATGCTTTTCATTTTCATTTTTGGAGCCTTTATTTTTGGGTAGCATGACTCTGTAGCCCAATGGCACAATTCAAGGCACCAGAGATTCTAGTTTCTACTCCCCTTAGCTATTCCAAGTTTTCATCTAAAGGAATTTCCCCAATTGGAGCTAGCTATTGGTCCCCCAAAAATATCGCTTATTTTTGGGACAACATTTGAACTATTTTGGTCCTACAGACCAAAATCCTCTCTTCCCCTTTCAAAAATTATTCTGAGCATTCAAGTTCTTCATTTTTCAAGCTTTTCAAAAATCTACGGACTCTACAAGCTTGAATCTATGGACTCTACAGGCTTGAATCTATGAACTCTGTAGGCTTGAATCTATAAACTCTGCAGGCAGGCTTGAATCTATGAACTCTACAGGCAGGCTCAAATCTACGAACTCTCAAGGTTGGTTTCTATGGACTCTGTAGGAAAGAAATGGGTTCGACACTTAGCCAAATAATGAAGAATGAATCGATTGGACCATTGAACCGTTGAACCAAAGTTGGTTCAATCAGTAGGTTCAAAGGTTCAACCAAAGCTTAGAAAGATAAAGGAAGCAATGTTTGAGTGAGACACAGAATAAACCAATGAACCCATTGAAGTTTGAACTGAAAGAGTTCAAAGTTCAATGGTTCAACATGGTTCAAAAGTTCAAAGGTGGCCTCAAGCAAAGAGAGAAGCAACATGGATGATTCCAAAGGCAAGTTCAAATGAAAGTGATGGTTCAACCAAGGAGTAAGAAAGTGATTGAACGAATAAAGTGATTAAATCAAGGAGCCGAGAAGGCCGCCTGAATCATTGAAATAGTCAACTAGTGATGTCCCTATAGATGTCAAATTTAAGGTAAGGTAATATCCATTGAAATTTAAATAAAGTGTGGAACTTGAAGGAAGAACCAAGCGACTGGCTGAAAAGATAGCCTGATAGCTCAAATCACAATAAGAAGAGACAAAGCTGGAAAAGACAAAAGCGAAAAGAGGGAAAAGCCCGAAATGTCTGTGTAGAAGTAATTTTAGTAGGTGGAATAGTCCACTAAGTAGGTATTTTGGCTTGCAAATTAAGTATGCAGCCTATTTTTTTCCTTCTTTGAAGTAAAGACAAATGAACAGCTATGTAGACGTCAGAGGGGATATACCAGATGATCCAGACTCGAGAGAAGACATATGGGATGAAATGACACGCCATAGTTAAGATAGCTGCCCTATTTTTAATGTAGTCCTTTGACAAACCTTGGAATGCATTCAAGGCATTAAATGCATAGCATGGGCCATTCTATGGAAAACAAGCACCCAAGTCTTTCTTGGAGTGCTATATATTGTAATCTCTCATTTGTTACAAGGAGACTTTAATTTTACAAGAGTGAAACTTTGCCCATTTTGAAAAAAGACTGAGACTTTGAGCTCAGGTTGTAATTTCATTTTCCTTGTTAATTTGAATGAGAAAGCAGGTTTTTCTAGACTTTGCACTGTTTTGACTTGTGTCATCTGAAGGTGTCCTTATTCATTTAATTTGGTATGCAGAATTAGTGAAGGTAATAGGGAAGTGTCCTGAAACCAACTGTGGGAAGACCTTGTGCTTTCACAATTGATTTTAGTCTATGTTTTCCTTTTATTTTTGTGTTAAGGATTCTGGGGTGACTTTGTGCCCTCATTATCCTTTGTGATATACTCTTTGGGTAGTTGAGGTGGAAACTTTGCATTCTGCTTCTTCCTGCTGTTACTGTGCCCTTTTTGATCACTGGTTATTTCACTATCTAAAAGAAATTCCTACTTTTTCTTGTAGCGACACTTCTAAGAGAAGAGAAGTGCCCTCAACATTTATAACCAAGATTTTCTCATTTGTCTGTGTGCATCATCTCTGAAAGAAGAGAGATGGATGGTTTGTCTCACCCCTTTGTCTTACTTTCTGCTTATTTATATTCTATACAGCTCTGCATATTTAATAGGGAACCTCCCCTTGATGAGAGGAGAGATTTGCTCCATATTGATGTAGTAAACCTACACACCAGGCCAACCCATCTCCCTATGCTATGGTGATAGGAACTATTTTGGTCACCAGTTAGCTGGCTGACAAAATATTCACCCAACAATAACAACCTTTATTTTTCCTAGATTAGTCTTGTTTGGAACATTTTGAACCTAGAGTTTGGCATTTTGATTTTATTTCATCCACTTGACCTTTTGTGTGAGATATTTAAATGTTGGACATTTGACATTAGGTGGTTTTATACCATGTTTTAACACAGACCATTTTGGAGATATGACTCCCCTAGACAAAGTTATACATTTTTAAACCATTTGTCCTTTGGACATTATTTTTTAGAGTTTGTAAAACTCCAAGCCTTTTTTTATAACATTCATCACTGATGTGGATATGTCTTTCTACACTTATGGTGGAGTAATATATAATTAAAGTTATGATAGAATGAACATACATATTAACTTTTTTTAAGACCCCTATGGTAATGATGTATTTTGTGAGATAGATCCATATCCTCCTTACAATGCTCAATATGGAAAACAAAGTAAAGCACCATCTTCGATGGTACCTTATTTTGGCTAGTTAATATATGATGCTTGATCTTTCATGACCATCTGATCCCCCACCAATATTGTTAACCCTCCTTTGGATTGTGTGAGTCACCAAGCTCCACAATGTTCAAGGATTTTTATATTAAGACCTCATCCTTTATCTTGTGTGAGCAACCAAGCTCCAAAATGCCCTACCATTTCTATACCAAGCCCTTTTCCTTTGGCTTATGTGAGAAACCAAGTTCTATGATGCCTAACCATTTATATACTAGGCCCTTGTCCTTTGGATTATGCGAGTAGCCAAGCTCTATAATACCCTACCATTTATATATGAGGCCCTTATCTTTTGGCTTATGCAAGCAACCAAACTCTACAATGCCCAACCATTCTTATATTAGGACCTCATTCTTTGGCTTGTGTGAGCAATCAAGCTCTATAATGCCCTACCATTTCTATATCAGGACCTCATCCTTTGGCTTATGTGAATAACCAAGATCTGTAATGTCTTATCATTTGTATACCAGGGCCTCATCCTTTTGCTTGTGCGAGCCATCCAACTTTATAAAACCCTACCATTTCTTCCCCAAGACCTTTTAATTTGGTTCATGATAGCAACCACGCTTCAAAACACCCTACCATTACCATTACAAGACCTTATAAGTATGATAGCTCATTATCACAAAGTTATCCAATCATAACTCAACAGGTCACAGTTACTATCTTAGGCCATAAACTAGCCCTTTCTAAGCCCATAGTACATAAACCTATCATTATCCAATTATCAACCAATTTTCATCTATTTCCTACCATCCCCCATTTTAGAAAACCCATGCTAATTATTGAACTAAAACCAAACCAATTAGTACCTCTCCAATCAAGCCAATCATTCAAAGACCAAGATATATTCAAAAGTGGTATTTTACAGTTGTTTGTAAACCAAGGCCAATACAACCAACCAATCCATAATGTTTTTGTTGAACCAACCATTTTGAACAAGTCAACCTATAATGAATCACCTCTTAGTACTATGCCTATTGTTGAGGAGTCTCACTTTGATGAGCTAGTCTTTGCTAAGTCACTTTTTAATGATTATAACTGCCTTTGGGAAAATCATTATCTCAACCATATGCCTATTTTTAAAGAGCCTTCCTTTGACAAGATAGTCTTTGAGTAATTGTTTCTTAACCTTTATCCCTCATAGAGGAGTCTCACTTTGATAAACCATTTTTTGTGGAGCCCATTATGCCATCACATGCTATTACTTGTCCAATACTAAACATTTAAAAAGATATCATTATATAAATATCCATAATTGATGAAGAATTAGAATTAGAGTTGGGTTCTACCTTTGAACTAACATCAGATCTAGCATTAGAATCAAAATCAATGCCAGTCTTAACGTTGGATTCATAGTCCCTTGAGTTAAAATCAGCTTTATAATCATAATACATTCATGGTTTTTACAATATTGGTCACATATGCCTAACATATCAATTTGAATACATTTGTGATCCTTTCATGGTTTTTGAGGATGATTACTTCAGCTTCAACACAAGTTATCCTAGTATATTTTATAAAGAGTGTGTTGCCTCTTCCCATTCCATTACTGTTTCATATGCCTTTACCACCAAACAACATAGCCATTATATTGACATTCTACCTCTCATAAGTGTCGATTGGGACTAATAGAATCATACCTTGTTGAACTACATCCATAGTGACATATTAATTGAAGAATATCAAGGTAACTAGGACCACATTCATATAGAAGAAGAACAATCTCCTAGTGAAACCTTTTCATAAGTGTTAGGGGACAATCAAAGTCTAAACTCAACATCTTCTAGTGAAACCTTTTTGGAGGCACTAGAAGACAATCAAAGTCAAAAGTCAATGTTCCTTAATGAAACCTTCTCTGAGGTTCTATGGGACAATCAAGATAACTTCACTGGTAAAAACCTCTTTGAGGCACCAATAGCTAAGATAATAGTTCTTCACTGCTTAATGAATACATTATCAGAGATAACATCAATATAGCTTCCAATCTACAACATAATTAGATGATAGATACTCTTAGGCCCAAACAACAACAAAAATCTGGTGGTCTTATTGAGATCATATTCAAAAGTCTTCAGCCCTACCATATCCAAGTTATGTCGAATCTGAAATCATCAACATTATGTGTGCCTAAAAATCCTAATCTTTATTTGTTGCCAAACCATTATAAATTACATCTCTTCATCTCCAAATGAGACCTATCATCCAATATTTATCTATATTTACCATACTTAGCTGCACTTTCTTTTGTAGAGTCTATGAAGACATCTTGTCTCAAAGTTTTAAGGAAAAAAATCGATGACCAATGAAGATGACAACAACATTCTTGGAGTCTGAATCTAAAGTAGGTTATTAACATAACAACTATTCAAAAAAGGTGTGGGCTAGAAATTTACATAATTAACTATTCTAGTTGTATCATATAATGATCAAGATGTGCATATCCAAATCAATAGGAACAATATAAAGATTTACCTTTAACTTTCTATTTACCTTGAATTTTTCATTTACCTTACCATTGTCATTTGACATTTACCTTGCCTTTATATTTTTCCATTCCTCTTGTAATTATTTCATACCCTACCATTTTCCTTGCCTTATCACTTGGGGATAACCCTCTTATCATTATATCTAATTGTCATCCTATCATCTTCTTTGTGTCATACCATATACCATTCTATCATGCCTCTATTATTGACCAAAGCCTATTTTAGCCACCCTACCCAAGCCTATTTTGATCTTGGTTCCTTTGGTTCTTCCTGCACCTTCTGTGAGGGGATTTTGATCTAGTATCAATAGTTTTAGAATTTCATGTTTAAATGATAGTATTTAAAAGTAGTATGATAGTGGATCTAGAAAGTTATCTTTAATTTTACATTTGACTGGTGCCACTGATTATAACCAACTATGGTAAAATAGGTATCCCACCTTATGTTACTAATTATGACCGCCTATGGGAAAATTAGTAGCAAAAACCTATGCTATTATTTTCTAATTATAACTGCGTATAGGAAAATTAGGAATAAAACCTTTACCATGCATTATCACATTACCTTGCCATTACTATTCTCATTTGCCTTACCATTTTCCCCAATTTTACAACTTGTTGTGACTTGGTCAGATCTCACCACCTTTTGTGTTGGTAGAACTAATGTAACTTAAAGTCCTAATGGGACTATATAGGCCATGCTTTATTCATGTTAAGGTCAGCTTAGTCCCTCTTTTCCATACACTCTCATTATTTTATGAGCAACCTAAGCCACACTCTTGCCATTTTTCAAGTGGTATCTTATCAATATCTAACAAGTTGAGATACCCCTAAAGTTTTAAAAATATTTAGAACACCCCAAAAATTCTAAAAACATTAAAATTTTTCAAAAACCAAAAATATTTATCCTATTTAAACCTAGTCAGTCATCCTCGATCTGACTTACTAGGGAAAATCCATTATTTTTTCTAGCCATTTCACCACCATTAGGGGTGTGACCTTCCCTTTTCATGTATCTTTACTTGGGGAAACCACTTGTTTATCCTTCTATTGAACCGTCACACATAGATATTGACTTGATTAATGACAATATGTTTTTTGTTATTTTTTATTTCAAGATTTCTATGTGTTTGTTTGCTTAGTGGTTTGTTTGTTTGTTTGTCTATTTGTTTTATTTTATTTTATTGCCTTGACTCAGTCTATGTGCATTCATTGGATGATTTATTATGTATTATTATTGAGTCTATCCATATTCATACGTCAACATTTTCATCATGGTTTTTTATCATTGGTGCATTATTTTTAATTGTTTATTGGATCAGGAGTCAATCCTTATGCGTATTTTGGCTAGGTCATCATGGTGTTTTATATCATGATGCATACCATAATATTCATCAACAAAAAATATCTCAAGAAATATTACAAGCAATGGAACTGCATAAACTTATCCTTGGTAACCTTGGCAAATCCTCCCACCCTCCTTGATCAAACCAAACCATTAACCATTATAGGTATATCAATGATAATAAGGATGTGCATGTTTGAATTGGAAGGTAAAAACAAATATTTCACATTAATCAATTCTTATTCTTCTATTCATCTCTTTCATCACTTTATGCATCCTTGTGTGCTAGGTTGTTTGTGGCTTCTTCAATCACTAGACTATCACATCTACGTTTGTGCCCACTAATATTTAATCTGTGCAACATGTTATATCCTTGAGTTATGATTTCCAATATGCCCTACCGAGGAACAATAAAATATCATTATTCAAACTAGGTCATCTTAATAATTATAACCACATGTGGGCAAATCATTATTTCAACTCATCATCCCTAACTGGGGCATATGTTGTTGCCACTGATTATAATCACCTTTGGGAAAATTAGTGTCTCAACCTTTGCTATTGATTATAAATGTTTGTGTCCAAATTAATACTTATTTTTAAATCATTACATGTAATCACTATCTTGATTAGATTAAACTCACCCATGGGTTAATCTCATTCTTCCTCTTGCTTCTTTTCAAGGGGCCATCCATCAATTGTATGTGTCATCCATTCCCTCAATGGGGCATCATTATAGGCTTCCCAAACATTATTTGGAGCTTATTATTTAATCATTATATTATTTCATTCTTAATGACCTATTTCATTATTTAAGAATACATTATTGTGCTTATAGCTTGCAACATCTTCCCAAATAGGGTAAAACTATAGATACCTAAAATTGTCCATAACTGACCTTCAATCAGACTTCACACTGATTCTTACCAAACATTACAAATTAAGCCTAGGAATCACTTAAAATCCCAAATTTGGCTATACATCATTCATCAAAGCTTGAAATCATGTTGAGGCATCCCTATTTGAGGTATTTTCTTGTAAGTATAATAACCTCTCACTGATTCATCCCCAATCACCTTGCGACATCACAATTGTCAATTTTGCCTATGGACCTATTAAGTGGGGCACTTGCACACTTAATTAAATCTTAAAAGAGTTAAAAGTATAATTAAAATTAACTAAATAAATTAAACAATATTAAATACCTAGTTAAATTATCCATTTGAAATTAATGAATATCTAAAAAAAGAAATTCCAAAAACCAAAATATTCTAGCCTTTCATCATTATATTTATAAGTTGTCAAAATATCCTAAAATATCATAACATGTCTAAGTTGAGAACTATGACTAGTAACATAAATTCATAATTACATGACAAATTTTAACTCAATTGGAGTTAGTCTCAACTCAACCTTCTAATTTGAGAACTATGACTAGTAACTGAAAGTCATAATTGGATGACAATTTAAAACTCAACTCAACCTTAACTCACCTTGGGCAAGATTTTTTCCTAAATCTATAAATAAAAGGCCATACCCATTCATTTCTAAGCTTGGATATTGTAGATTTTTTATGTAGTATTTGCTTCACAAGCCTCATACAAGTAATGTTACCATGCCCAAGTCTTAAGCCAAGCAACAACAACCAAACCAAGGTGCCAAGAAGAGAAGGAGCCAACAAGATTCATTTTCTAAAGACTCTTTGAAGCACAAGCCGAGCAAACCACTCATAAATGCATTTGGCACTCCCAAGGAAGGTAAGGGATTTGATGTCTTTTGTATTTTAGCTATGATTCCACTTGTCTTTTATTCATTAAGCTCACCCTTAAGATATAGGCTTGTAAGTGTTAATGTTAGTGTGTTTATTTGAGTTTTGTTACTTAAGCTAACACTTGATCTAACCTCCCTTCTTAGATTCCTATGATCATAATTTGCATGTCATAATCCAATTTATAAAATTTATCATCTCATAGAAGAGTCCACAGTTGAGATGGATCTTCAAATTATTTTTCATGTAATGCATGTTCTTATCTAGTGGTAAGCATGTATATGCCTACATGTGAAGATACAATGTCTATCTTTTCAATCATGGTATTAAATTTGGTGATCAAGTGTCTCATCTTGGGTTCATGGTCTACTTATATCTAGTTAGTTACCCCCTTCCAAGCTAACCACATGTGTGGAAAGTCAGTGGTCATGTATCTATTCAATGTTTTAGACTAATCATGACTCAGTAACATCCTGTAGACTTATAGAATGTCAACAACCAAGATTTTAATGGTTTGATACACATATGGATTAGATTCCAATTAAATATTCATGTTCATTAGTTCTCTAACACATGGGACCAAAAACTTGTAAAATTTTAAGACCACTCTCTTTGACTTATCATGAGTCAAGCCTAACTTTTGGTAGATAACTGTCGATATTACATTGGCTGAGGCACACGAGACAACCAATCAATTATGCACATTCTTTATAAACATTTAGATAGTAAGGAGAAATGGTGGTACTTCAGGTTTATGTTTAAATATGATTAAATTGGCATGTATAGATTTGAATTTACCCAATGTAAAAGATATCCCAATCAAGGCCTTGAGAAAAAGTTATCTTTGTTTGCTAATTTGAGCTAGTTCATACAGGGTAATATTGGCCTTAATCTTATTCATGTCTTTGAAAATGTTATACCCAACCCTGCTTTGAGAATATGCACTCTGCAACTATTCATCTCTCTTAGTGGAGGTGGGTTGTTATAGTCTTGAGAATCTAGAGGAGTAGTAGCATTATTATTCAGAGGTGCTAAATTGGTAATTAGTTTCTTGTCCATCATATTGTAGTTGTTCCTTTGGAACTATTAAAATACATGAATATGTTTTGTATTATCCTGTGGTTCAGTATCATCCTCTTCTAAAAATGGGATATCATAGGGTTTAAATACCATTATTATGCTTGAGTGTCTATGATTAGTAGAGGAAGAAGGATCTATTTGATATGTAGAGTATTCTTACTTATCCATATCCTTTTGAAATATCTTGAAGGCTATACAAAATTTAATGTAGATGATTTCATCATGTTATGTAGTTTTATGAATGTAAAACCAATTGGGATTGGCTACTTCCATAATTTTTATCTCTATCATCCTATTGTATGGGACTTGTTATTATTGATTATTTATAGACCTATTGAAAATCTTGTTGTATCTCTAGAATTAGAAGTCCTAATTAGTATTCTGGCCTATAGTGTTACCCATATATTTATGCATATTCAAAAACTCATTGTTTAATTTTTGGACCATCCTTTGGATTGATTCCAACTCTATTTTTATGGAATTAGAATTGGTTACATGTGCTATAATATTATTAATTGGTATCAATGATTGATATAAGATTTACTAGTTAGGCACAAAATTATTCAAGAATCCAAGATGCTAATTGGGTAGGACTTGGGTTAAGGGAAACTGATTATAAACTAGGTTCTAGTTTTGGGATATAGTGTTTTGATTTGTATATGGAAGTAAACTAAAATCTAAAAAAATAAGACCGAGAGTGAGTGGGGTCAAAGACTACATCTGAGGGTTCAATTATTTGTCTAAATTAATAATTTTGGCATAAGCTAAAGTCAATATATCAATACCAACAACTCTACATAGAAATACAATAGTCATAGGGTCTAGAACATTCTTGTACATCTCTAGGGCCAACTCCTCATTGGGTGTGTAATTAGTCTCAATTATGCTATACATATTTTGAAATCCAAAATTTAAGACTCAAATTGGCTCATTTGGATCTTTTCTCATGCTTACAAAATGTTGATAAATAATATTGTCACTAGTGACTTGACAAAATTATGCTAAAAATGTGTTTTGACATTCTTCCTAAGAGGTCATTGAACCCTCTAAGATATTGAGAAACTAGTCATAGGCTGCATATTACAATGTGAAAGGAAATAGTCTACATGCCACATTATGGGTTACATTTGATATTCCCAAAGTGGTTTTGAAGGCCTTGATGTGTTATTATATAGTCTTTCCTCCCAAGGGATAAAATGAAGGCATATATTTCTTAGGGGTCCTGGGTAAATCATAGATAATGCCTACAATATTGATATCATAACCAATTAGCCAATTTGGATCCTAAAATGGAACTTAGATTTAACATTGTGGATGGGCCTTTGGGAGTAATGGAAGATGAGGTTATCTACTATAGAGAATAATTGAGATCAGGTTCTCTCCTAACTCCTTTATTAGACCTAAATTTTGTATGGACTTCTAAAGGTGGGAGAAATAAATTAGTGTTTTAGTTTGACCTTGTAATTCTTTTAGGTGCTTGCAGTGCAACTCAAGTAATTCTTTTCATATAAAGTATAGGAAGAGGTTAGGCCCTCCTTCTTACGCTATCTTAAGTTTGAATTTATCAATGTGGGTTTTATGCACACCATAATTTTTTTTACGAGGTAGCCTATAATGTTTTAATATCAGTGAAAAGGTATTCACTCCAAGACATGAGTTGTAGGGTATTAGGTTTTATAAATAACCTATTGGTAGAATAGTGGTGATTTAGTCATATTGTTTACCATAGACAAGTTAGATATGGATGAACCTAAACCTACTTGAAATGGGTGTAAGGATGATGGTTATAACTAAGGTGGGTAGGAATTAAAAATAAACTCAAAAGGAGGGAAATGTAGGGAAGGAAAGAAGGCTTGTGGACCAAACTAGATGAAACCTTTCAAGACCAATAATCAAACTTAGGTTGGACAAGAGATCATAGACTAATGATTGATGAAATTTATTGTATCACACCAATAATAAAACATGGTTAGGAATGAAAGGGAACTAAAATATATCATACTTAAACACATGAAATCAAAGGTTGTTGCATTTATTAGACTACAATAACACATCTATAAGGGGGGATTATGATTTATATGTAAAAGATATTAAGATAAACTATAGATTAATATGAATTCCTATAAATAAAAGATTACTTATACACAACAAAATACTAAGAACTATAATGATAGTACTTATTATAGAATCCACAAGTTGGAGAAGAATCAAAATTTGCACATCAAGACAAAAATTGTAGAACTTCTTAAATTTTCCTATTAATCTCAACAAAAAAAACTTCTCCTCCCTTTGGGATTGGAAGGTTTCAAGTATAAATAAGCTAGATATGGGGAAAAATTCATCTCTCAAGTGAAGTATAAAAATACAAGTCCAAAAATAACAATGTATGTGAATCTCATGAAAATCTTACATGTATAAGATTGATTGTTCAAAATATTATTATTCATCTAAAAATGCAATATATACATGTTAACTAAATTTGGAACTAATAGTTCCATCTCAACTAGACCATGCAAGTTCATATATATAGTTAGATGGTGTTGATGTGGCATCAATGAAAGAATTTAAACTATGATAAATCCAATATAGAAGATAACATGTATGGAACTAGAGTTGTTATCATAGTTATAACTAAGATAAGAAGTAGAACTAAAAGTAAACTCAATTAAGATGTAAGAGTTGGTGGAACTAAAGTTTAACCTTATATTTCACTTAGAATAGGAATTTGAATTGCAAATGAACCAGATATAGCTATTGGTATTGGGACATAAGCTGACCTAGTATAAGTAAACACTAATGACTACTTGAGAAGCTAAGTAACCTAAGGTCAGGTTGGCATTACCCATGATGCCACAATTAATTGATGTTAATTCCATCTGAAGGTAAAGTGCATGACTTGCTTATAAATCCATGTCAATGGTCTCAAAACCAAGAAAAGCTCTTTTGAATAACTAAGGAAGCTTGTCCATCAGTTTCTTGTGTATATCCAATTTAGATCTAACCTCAACATGCAATGACTCAGTACCTATAATATTTTCTCTTGAAAAATTGACTATTTGTATTACCTCATCATTAGTTCTATAAACAATCCCCTCAATCTCCACATTGAAGCTATCCAATGCTACTTACAAAAGATTTTGAAAAATGGGCTTAGGGACCAATTTACCCTATGGAGTGTTTACTTGGATGACTCTTAAGTTAGTCAAGATAGAGATAGATCCCCTCTCTTGGTTTGAAAAGTGTTGAACCAAATTCCACATATCTTGATTCCATTCAAGTATACAATCCCTTTTTACAATAAAATAGTTTGTGCCCAAGTAACTTTAGATGTTGTTATTAAATTGAGGTGATTATAAGGCTTATTTCTTGTTATTTGGCTTATTAAAAAAAAAATTCCATTAATATATTTTATTTTGTTAAATATTTGAAGAATGTATCCCCATTTTGGGTTGGGAGATGGCCTTGGCAGACCTTATTGAACTAATGGTATGAAATAGCTTTGTTTTTATCCCCTATAAATTATCCACTATCTCTTTTGGGGGCCTAGATGGTACTTACCTCTGGTTGCTTATATATACATATATATATATATATATATATATATATATATATATATATATATATATATATAAATCAAAACTTATAAATATTTTCTTGATTACCCCTCTTATTACATCCAAAAAACTATAAGGGTCTTATCTAATCATATCTGGGTTTGAAGGATTCACCTTCCTTATCTTAGTTAGAGAGAAGATATCTCCTCTTTGCTCTATCTCTATTTGTTGACCTTCAACCACCACATTTTTATTTTTAACTTTTCTAAGAGTAATTTTATGTCTATTGAAATGGAATTTTACTCTAGGTTTCTCAGTTATTATGAAGTCTTATATTCTAGTTTCTTACTCTTATTACAATTTTCTTATCCATGAAGGAATAAGTAGGGTAACTTCTTATGCTATTTGTTCTATTTTCCATTTAGGTGATGTTTGTTGACTAATTAAGTTGGATGATCTCTTTGAATAGTTGAAGGGGATGGCCAAGGAGGTAGCATAACCTTTTGGGAGTATGTCTTTATTATAGGAAAATGAGGAATAACCTTCTTCCAACCAGTAACCTACTTCTAGATTGGTGTATCTATGATGTATTTGGCCTTCCCCTTTGCTTTGTGCACTAAAACTATAGGTGTCTCTATTTGTGTGAGTTGGCCAATAGGCATTTATATTTGTATAGATGTATTGGTAGAGGTGATTTGTGAAACAAATATAGAGGTGGACACCATGTTTTCAAAATGTACCCCTTGGCTTGGCTTAGGGGACTAAGGATTGGTCTTACTAAAAATGAATAGGTCACTAGGTTGATTACTATATTTTAAAAATAGTTAATAATATAATGACATATGACTCCAACATTCATAGCAGCAGTGGCCATAGGATCCAAGGAAGTAGTATGGGTTGTGATGGGAAAAATCAGTAATGTAGAAATAGCCTGGGGCTAGGTTATTAAAATTAAATAATCCAAATAGTGTAAATAATTTATTACACCAATTTTTATTATAGAAATTAAGGAAGTTACCATAGAATGTGGACTTGAAGAACTTACATCCAAAAGAGGAATAGCTAGAGTAATAGTTACTATGGTTGACACTTCTATGATCTAAGGTGGAGGCCTTGGAGAGGTATTTGGGGATGGCCCCTATACTATAGATTATAGTTGTGAATTTGCATCTCCCTCTCTATATAAAAATAGTTTAGTAGCTACCAAGTCATCATCCTTTTGGTTGACCTCTTCAAATCCTTATATCAACTTTTTCCCCCATGATTGGGCAATTTCCTTAGACAACCATTCATCCTTTTGGTTTGATTCTATGGTCTCACTGATGGACTAGGGCACTTCAATTTTTGTCTCAAACACCTAGTCTTCTTCATTGACCATTCTTCTCTTTTCTTCTTCACTATCATAGACCATGATATGGTTTGATCCTCATGTTTCTCTTATTCTATCCTCCCTCTCTTTAGGTAATTTTGTTGGTTCCTCCTTCACTTCCACATTTTGAGGAGAAATAGGTGTGGTGTTGGTCTTCCTTGTATATGTAAATATTGTTTTGATAATAATAGAGGCTAGCCTAATTGAAGTCAGAATGGGAGATGGAGGGATTTTAGTGGTGGTATATGGTGATGGAGTGGGAAGGTAAGTCACTACTAGAATAATGATGTATAGTGAAGCTATCTGACCAAAAGGTTGGGGTAATATTTACAGTGGTGACAAATAAGGAGTATTATGGAGTTGAGATAACAATGAAGGAAGAGTTACCTTGATATGAAATGGTTAGTGGAAGCAAAGGCAACATAAAAAATATATTAGTTACTCCACTTGGACTTACATGTTTTTCTTTTTCAACTCTATGTTTTGGATAGGTAGCAACAATTATGTATGCAGGGGAAGTTGGAGGAATCTCCACTATCTTTTCAGTTGGATCTACCCCATATGGGTCAACTTCCTCTTGAATTCTTGGTTGTTTTTGATGAGGGGTTCCATGAATGGGTTTTGAAACCCATTTCTAATTTTCAATCCTTTTAGCATCTTCTTTGGTGATAATAGGATCATATTGGATCCTTTGTTCCATGATCATAGACATGTTGGATTTTTGAATCTTAATGGCCACTTCGTAATCATTTTTTAGCATGTATAAATATGTTGTGTATCCTAATGGCCACTTCATAATCATTTTTCAACATTTCCTTACCTTTCCTTACCTTTCTATCATATTTTTTGAGGTGTCCTCTAACATTTCCTCTAAGGTCTCAATGTATGAAAGTTACTTATTTAAACCCATAATGTGCCCTAATTTCTAATAATTTATAGGTGTTCACATCTTGTGTATTTCATTATACCAATATTGAGAGGGGTGGGATGGATAGTTTCTTGCTTGGATTTATTTAAGTTAGTATCAACACTATCTGCTAGTTGGGAAAAGATCTCTTACTCATCTAGATTATTAGGCACAATCCTTGGTAGGTATAAAGAGTGTTACTTTGTGCCCTTAATTTTGATTAATATACACTTAGGGTATAACCAATAATCACCAATTTTATGAAAAGAATTCTTTATTTCATCAGACAATCTGGGTATATTATTTTCATAAATTGCCCAATAAACTATAGGGTAAAAGTGTCAGTCAACTTCTTCATGTTCTTCCTAAACTTGTGCACATGGAGAATGTTGAATTCATCACATATCCTATTTGAGGATACTTTATTGATGGTTTTCAGGGTTCCTAAAATAATGATTAGACTATCAAATTTATATCATCCACTATAAATGACATCATATAGAAGTTTCCATCTAGAAAAATTCTAGGATTGTCGATTATGAGAATCAAGTTAGAGCTGACGATCTCTCCAATAGATCTAACTTTGTTGGATATCAAAATTATGTCTAGTAAAGGGACCCATATCTGCTTAATATAGGTAATGGTTTTTATATTCAAAAGGTCCATAACAATTCATACACCTAGCCTAAAGATAGTGGGAGGAATGGCAAAGGTGGGGTGATCCACACCATAAGGCCCATGGGCAAGGTGTGTGGTGGACAGTTGGGCTATGACTATACAGAGCTAATGTGTAGTGTAATATTCAAGCAAAAAAATCCAAACACACTCAATAGAGTGGAATTATTAACTTTAAATAAATGCAAATTTTATTCATTAATGGATAATAGAGAAAAAATAGAGTAAAATGTCAACAATGTGTGTGTATTGACTAGATACGTAGAACAAGCCAAATGATATTACAACTATGTGTGAAAATGGCATCCTCTAGATTCTATCCATCTAAACTAGATGAATATGTTACATTAACAACCTAAGAATATAATAGTAGTAATAAATTCTATTTAGTTACCAAGAAAGATATACATGGCACATCAATCATTTCAGATGTGGTAGTTAGTAATGGTTAAAAAGTTAATGTACATGTTACCATCCATTTAAATTTGAATCTGGGATATCCTTTTTGTGGAAATGGTAGTTAGATATCTTAGAGCACATGGTTGGGTTAATGTGTCCATAAGTGGATGCAAGTAAGGAACACATAACTATAAGGCATAAAGGGTGTAGAATTTAGTGATGTATACATGACTAGATGGAGCACAGGTGCAAGACTTGGCATGGGATTGTGAGGTACATAGGTAATTTGATGCATTATAGTTGATAAGCAGGCATAAGACTTGGTGCAAGAATATAAGGCATAGAGTTCATAAAATTTAGTGAGCAGGTACAAAACTTAGCATGGGACTATGAGTTATATGGTGCACATGTTATGATTTGGGGTAATCGATGCATAAGAGTCTACAAACTAACATGATATTGATATGAATGGTTGAGTGCAAGTTATGTGAAAATAAGTGTACATAGTTGGGTGAGAAGTGTGAGCTCTACATAGTAGATAAAATGAGGAGTGAGCTCATCTATGTAGGGGATATGCAAAGATTATTCACCCTTTCTTGAAGAGTAATGGTCTCCATTATGTTGATGCATAATTATGAAAATTACACCTAATATTTATGTGAAGTATACCACTTGGCTTGATTAGCATATTACCCAACCTTGACCACTTTGAAAATATAATGTGTTTTATGGTAGGTATGTGTGTCTTTGACTTTGATGATCTAGTCCTTTTCTATGGGGTGTAAGTGTTCAGGATCCAAATCAGAAGAATGTTGCCACTATTAACTCAAGAAACAATGGAGTGTAAGGCTTGAGAAGTTCCATATTGAAGACTGGGTGTATTCCCAAGTAATGAGGTAGATCAAGAATAAAAGAATTCTCACAAACAACCCAAAAAATGGTGTAAAGATCATAGCATAAAGGTTTGATCTTCTGATGTGGACCTTTGAAGCACTCCCAAAGTTACAACCATACTTTTTCATCAACTTAGAATGCATGAGGTGTGTGATGTGTGTCATGGTAATCTTTGTACTTAGCATGGGTGTGAGATATGATCTACTAAATGTTCTATTAAATAGAATATATGTGGCATATAAACTTCTCATGTTTGTCTTCTTCCCATTCCTATGTGTGTGACTCAGTGTTTGATGGTGTGTGGTAGTAGATGTTTAGATGTGCCAAAGGTCAAAACCTAAGACATGTCTAAAATGGACTGTGGCTAATAGAGATGTGAAGAGACATATTATAAGTGTGTTAAATGTACAAGATATTATCATCCCAAGTGTGATCATGCATGCAATTTTACATTCATATAATATTAACAAGAATGTGATTGACCACTTTAGTTTGTCCATTTGGCTGAGGATGAAAGGCCATCAACTGATTTAATTATGTACCCATCAAGTCCCACAATGCTTGCCAAAAATGAGTCACAAAGCTTAGATATTAGTCAGAGATGATGGATGTTGCTAGCCCAAAATGAACCCAAACATGGTTGAATAAATCTTTTGTAGTGACAAATTCATAAATATATTTCTTGCAGGCAACCATGATGGACATCTTACAAAACCTATTTACTATAATGAATACAATATCATGTTGTCATCTCATCATAGATAGCCGAATCATGAAATCCATGTTGATAGATCCCCATGGACTAGATGGAACTGGCAGAGGTGTGTAAAGTCTTAGATTCCTATTCATGGGATTAATGATGTAATAAAGAATGAAAGACATGGTTTTGCATTCCACATCTATGCACATGTGTAGATAGAAGAAGTATGATTGTAATGCAGCTAGGGTCTTTACCACACTGATGTGTCTTGAGGTCTTGGTGTAGTGCACCTCCTAGATGAGTCATTGGTGAGGTGCACTTAAGGGAACACAAAGATTTCCAAGATTATAAATAAGTTTATCAGACAAGGAAAACTCTAACACTTGTTTAACTTACATGAGGATAGTGTAAGTCATTGTGAATTCCTAATTAGATGAGTAGAGGGATATCAGGTATGTGAAGTTGTGGTTGTGCATGTCCAAGACTATAATGAGTATATGAACCAGGAGTTGGCTAAAGAAATACACTACCTTATTTTAATTCCCTTTATTGTGCTTGATCATGAGATGGAACTACTATAGGTAATCCATCCATTTCACATGGTGTGTATTTTCTAGCTTGTTCTATGTCTACAAGAACTGAAGTGGATTATGATTCAAATGAACAACTCTCTCTTTCTTGAGAATGTAGTGTCACCATTGCTTAATTATTTGAATAATAGCATATAGTTATTTCTTATAGGTGGATTAAATTTAAACTATGTTGTTGAATGTATCTAAGTGGTATGCAACCAGATTCCATGCTACATGAACACTACACTAAGTGCCTAGTCAGATCCATCAATATGAATTTCAAAGGTCTATGTAATGTTGGGCATTATGATAACATGTGTTGTGTAGAGGCATTATTTTAGGGACTCAAAAAGGTACTATTACATATTAGTTTATTAAAACTTGGATTTATCACATGTCATTTGGTTGAGATCCCAAGGGATATGGAGAAACTAAGGATGAAATTGTGATAGAAGTTAACAAGTGAAAGAAAAATCCTCAATTATATGAGATTAAGTAGAGTAGGCCAATCTTGGATTACTTTGATCTTCTTTAGATATACCTTGATGCCAGTGTGGTCAATGATATAACCCAGGTAATCAATCTTTATGACACTAAATGTATACTTTATGAAGTTGGCATGTAACTTGTGCTAGTGCAAGGTGTCTAGGATGCACAATATGTGATCCATGTGTTACTCCCAAGTCTTGATAAAGATGAGGATATAATCTAAGTAGATAAAGAATAATAAGTTTAGGAAAGTCTTGAGTAAAGCATCCATCAGGTACATGAATGTGGCTAGTCCATTGGCTAGGTTGAAAGGCATAACCAACCATTCGTATAATATTTTTTATGTCTTGAATGTTTTCATTTAGAAATATTCAAGATGAATTAAGACTTGATGGTAACCTAACTTCAAGTTGATCTTACTAAAGTATTGGGTGACTCAGAGCTAGTCTAGTAGGTCATCAATTCATGGTAGTGGGTATCGATTCTTCACTGTTATCTTGTTAAGTATGCAATAGTCTATGCAAAGTCACTAAGACCCATCCTTCTTGGTTGTGAGGAATATCGAATTACTACAAGGCAAAAAGTTAAGATTGATCTTGTCTTGATCAAGAATATTTTGTATCTATGACTAGATTTCATCTTTCTCCCAAACTGATCTATGATACATGGGATATTCAAAATAGGGGATCTAGGAACTAAATTTATGTGGTGTTTTACTACATAGTGTGTTGGAAGAACTTTAGGTTCTATGAGGAATTAATTTTTATAATCCAATAACTTTTAATGTTTATTTTTCTACTATGATGATGTGTAAGTGTTGTGAAATTCTAGGGTATGCTCCATCATTCCTCATTTTGTATGTGTATCAAGGTAAACCATGAGTAGTATAAAGTTTTATGTGTGTGATATGTGTTTGTGACATTACTTAGAAGAAACTAAGGTGACTTTGGTTGAGGGCATGAAATCTAAAAGGTTTTATAAGTGATATTACTTGTGAATAGTCCAACATTATGGATTGGATTGATATGAATATTTAGAGTGTAACATATATGGTCTTCCTAGTAAGATGTCACATACCTCAATAGGTACAATGTCATAAGTGAGATTATCCTCCATCAAATTGACCTTCTATTGTAAATTTCATTATCACCAGACCTATAAATCTTTCCCTTTCTACTACCATCCTAGAGAGTTTGGTCTAGGGTGTGAAGCAGTGTAGAGACCAGGGTGCTAAGTTATGGATTATGAAATGATGTTTTTTTGAATACCACTATTGATGATGATGTAGAGAGGCTAACCCTTCACCCATAATTAAGTGTATAAGATATGTTTTCACTCTTTAGAGATGTCGATTGTAGTGGAGTTGGTGTTTATATAAGAGGTATCTACATAAATGTTGTTTATTAGTGTAGGTCTTAATGTAGACTATGTGATCAAGGACTATACGCACAACATTTAGATTCATTATGGGTGGATGAGCGATGGTGATGGCACCACTTATCACTGAACTTCATTTTGCCTTTGTCTAAAGTAAAAGGTGTTGGATCCTTCAATTGTTAAGCATAATTCTAGTGATACTCACCTTTGAGATAAGTGTGTTGTTATTCTGTGTAGAAGGTTACAATGTGGAGTTATGCATTGGTGGGACCTTGTCCACTATGTTGGATGAAAAGGAGGCATGTTTCTTCATCCATGATTTAGATTCAATCTTGGGGGAATTATGATATTCTTTCCCCAAAGTTTCAAAAGTTAATAACTCCATATTCACATAGATGTTAGCTGAAATTCTACTAAGGTAATTTAGCACCCTATGTTATTCACTTAAGTTCCCTTGTAGGCACATAGAGTAGACATGGAATAAGTTGGTGTAGTCTTTCACTCATTGATCCTTGGATTGGCATAATTATTGGAACTTGATGTATTCATCTTCAATGTGATGGAGAGGGTAATACTCCTCCTTCAATGCATTAGCAAAATTCTTCCATGATTCTATTAGAACATACTCTTATGCATGTTATGCACTAAGGGTCTTCCACCAGTTGACAATCAAAATGGATATCTTTAGTACCATGAAGGTGACATTTTTAGTATCAGTAAAATAGTTGACTAAAAATTAAACTTTAAGTTTCATAATTTAGGCATTCAATGCTGTGACACTAGTCTTACCTTCAAATAAGGGGATGTCAAAATTGACGTATAAATTGAAGGGGGTTTTATATTGGAACTATTGTGGAGCATGTTGTTGATATGAAGAGGAGGGTGTCAGGTTGAATTGAATCATTAAATCATGGAATTTACCAAAAACTTTGATGTGTTGTGCCTATATAGCATTGACGATGAGTCTTAATATTTATGGGGCTAGCTCAGGTTAATTTTGGGATTCATCCATCTTAATTTTGCTACAACATTCTAATGGAGTTTTTAAATTAGAATATACTAATAAGACTTTTCTCTCTCATTATTCTCTTGAGGTTACAGGCATAGGAAAAGGAATAGAGTAGGGCTTAGATACTAGTTCTTCCTTGAGCATTCAATAGATCTGATACCAATTGATTCACACCTTGGTGTTTATGACCAAGGTGTGTGGTGGACATCCGAGTGATGACTATGTAGAGAGAATGCATAATGTAATATTAAGGAAGAATAAAAAAAACACATTCAATAGAGTAAAAGTCTTAACTTACAAGAAATGCAACTTCTATTCATTAATGGAGAATAGAGAAAAGAATATAGAGTATAATGTCAACAATGTGTTTGTATTGACTATATGCATATAGAAAACTAAATAATGTTACCATTGTGTGTGAAAATGGAATCCTCTGGGTTCTATCTATCCATTTGAACTAGATACATATATTACATATATAGCATAATATTACAAGAGTAGTCATAACTACTATTTGGTTACTAAGAAATATATCTAGGGCACATCGATCATATTAAATTTGGTAGTTGGAAATGGTTATAATAATTAATGTCCATGTTGTCAACCATTTGAATTCAAATATGGGATTTCCTTTTGGTGAAAATGGTAGTCAGATCACTTAGAGCATGTGGTCGGGTCGACATGTCCATGAGTGGATTCTAGTGAGACACGTATAATTGTAAGGCATGAAGGGCATATAATTTAGTGATGTTTGCATGAATATATTGAGTGAAACTATGGGACTTGGAATGAGAGTGTGAGGCATGTGGGTAATCTAGTACACTATAGTCAATGAGAGGGTGTTGGACTTAGCACAGAACTATGAGCTATGGGGTGCATAGGCTATGATCTAGGGTGATCGATGCACATGAGTCTATGAAATGGAATGGGACTAATGTGAATGTTTGAGTGTAAGATTCATGAAAAGATGTGATTATATTTGGGTGATAAGCATGAGCTCTATGCAATATAAAAATGAGGAGTGAGCTCGGTTATGTAGGGGATAGACATGGATCATGGGGCCATGGACTATGAAGTTTTTTAGGTTACAAACCCATTCCCATAACTTGATGTTGATATTATTATTGAGAAACCATGAATTCACCATATATTGCATGTATGTCATCTCAGGCACCAAATGCTATAATACTTCTTGAAGGCATTTCCACTGATATATGCATTTGAAATTTTACTTAGCTTGAAGTGCAATAATTTTTCTAAAATTTTATCCATTTACAAAAATAGGTCTATGCATGGCATTACCTCAGCTCTATAAGGTTAGGATATCTATAAGGTTACAAAAATAGGTATATGTTGGGGAAACCCTTTTTTTTTATGGTTATCATGCCATATATGTATCTTTGCATGAATATAGGTAACTGATCCTCAGCTCTATAAGGTTAGGCTATCTTGACCACATCTAAAATGTTATAATAATGTTTAAATTCATGGTTCAAGGATACCAAATCAAATGTTGTGTCAATATATTTAGTTAAACGTATAATAGAGTATGTAAGAGGAACTAGAATATGAGCTACAACTACCATTGAATCTCTAGTTTTGAAAATATTTTTCTCTGTGAAAATTCAAAAATTTATTCATCACAAGAGAGCTCTACATTCATAATATGCACTTTGAATGTTTGAAAGCAATGTGATTAAATTAGATTTGGAAATTTAGAATATATTGATTTAATTTCATATACTTTGACAATTTAATGTATTAATTCATTGCTTTGTGTGAATTAATGGTTATAATGGCTTTCATTGTTTTCCTTGCCTAGTCTTTTCATTTGAAATTCATAAAATCAATTTTTGTGGCTTTTTAGTGCCATGTGGCTTCTTTGACATGTTATTGGATGCTTAGTCATATTAATATGATAAATGTATCTTTTTATCTATCTTATACTTAATAGTGGTCTCTTTGCCATTTAATTACATGTCTTTGAAGGACGTGTAAGTATGTCACTATTTCACTGAATAACTAGGCTTTGTTTAATATAGTTTACTCTTCAGGTAGTGGGTTAGTATTATGGTGAAAAGTGGAAGGATCTCATTGCTCTGAAGAATAAATAAGGTTCTTTTCTTGTGCATAAGTCAAGGGTATTTCAGTGAATGGGATGATGACACGTGGATGATTCTCATTACTCTATTTACTTGGGATCTTCCATACAAAGATCTATGCTAATGTCACCTTTGGGGAGGTTGGGATGGTGACATGTGGATGAATCTCAATGATATTATTAGATTAGATATTTTTCACAAAAGGTTTTTTGATGTCACCTCTAAGAGATCAGGATGGTAACACATGGACAAATCTTGCTTCTTTGCTTGCTCAGGATCATCTGTACAAAAGGCTTTGTTGACATCACTATCAGACTAGCAGGATGGTGACATGTGGAATTTTCTCAAAAACAACTAAATTTAAGATACTCTATTCAAAATACATAATATCAATAATAAACTCCACTATAAGAAAAACATGTTAGTTTGGTTAGCCATATAAATAAAAAAATAGACCATATATATAAGCACTTAAATAAAATTGAAGGCAAAGAGTAAATCATATGGTATGGTTTTGAAATAATTTTGATTCCTTTTAGATTAGAAAACAACCTACAAACAACAAGATGAAACCTACAGATTATGTTAAATAAACAACTAGAAATCAAGATAGTTAAGTGATTTTTTTAAACATTAGATAAATTCCTTGAATTCATGATTTTCAAACTTTTGTACCATAGACTTGTACTTCAGAAGACTACAAAAGGATGTTTAATTAATATTGGTCCCCTATTTATAAATTTTAAAATGGGGTGTGTGTGTGTGTTAGTGTACAATAGTAACTTCTTTCAATAAATTATCCATTGCTTCTACACCCAACTTAACACGAACTCACTTACCATCCTCAAACAAATAGTCAAATATAAATTATTGATAAATGCTTGAAGACCTATCTACACTACTTTATCTTAGATCAATAACATCATTGGGTTAAATGGTTAATGTTTGCCGAATGGTGGTACAAGTTCACATATTACATTGCCACCAAGATGACACCATATGAAACTGTCTATTGTTAGACACTAATGTCTTTTAAAATCTACCTTCTAGGAAGTTTTAAGTTATAAGTAGTGGATTCCACACTTCACACATATGAAAATATCCTTCAAAATCTCAAAGATAAACTCCATTTGACACAAAACCACATGAAGTAACATGTCGATCAACACCACTCATAATGTGTGTTTGACATAATAGACATGGTTTTTATTTGGCCAAAACCTTATGACCAATCTGTTGGTTGAATATTTTGTCAATCAGCGTACTGATAAACAAAATAGGTCTGATTAGCCAAAGTAGGAAGATTAGTCATCCAAATGTGTAGTTTTACCACATCAGAAAGACACTGATCTCTCCTCTCATCAAGGGGAGGTTCCCTGTAGGTATGTTATATATATAAACAAAAAATAATACTCATGGGTAGGACAAACCATCCATCTCTCTTTCTTCAGAGATGATGCGCACAGATCAAAGGAAAAACTTAGGGGAAATGACAAACAGTACTCCTCTTCTTTCAAAAGTACTATCCAGTAAACCACAAGAATACTCTTGGCAGTAACAAAAAAATGTAGCAAAGGATGTAATAACCAACAAATCAAGATGCAGCACAAAGTCTTCACCTGGATTGCTCAAGAGTAAGATACGAACGACAATGAGGGCACAAAGTTGCCTCAAGGTCCTTTACATAGAAATGAAAAGAAAACACACTAAAGGCAATTATGGGGGCACAAAGTCTCTCCATAGTTGACTCTTTAGGGCACCTTCTTGACTGTTGTCACTAATTCTGCTTGTTGAATTAAAGGAATAGAAGATATATTGAAGAAAAAGACATAAGAACAATTTCCTCAATAACAAAGATATTATAGCACAAAGTCTAAAAAACCACTTGCTTTCTTATTCCAGTAACAAAATATGATTGGTAATCTGAGCTCAAAGTCTCAGTAATGCCTTACAATTTGGGCAGAGTTTCGTTCTCAATCAAAAAAGAGATCTAATTACAATAGAAGAAAGTCCCTTATATATCCTCTTAAAGAAGGACTCGAGAACAGTAAATACATCATTTTGCGTTGGAATCTGTTAAGAAGACACGCTGGAACTTAGGGGCATTTTACCCATTTGATTTTATCAATGCAGGGAAACAAGTCGCACTTATTGAAAGTTTGCAACTTTCAATGTCCACCTGGTGATCTAATCTTATCTTCATCATTCCTCCTTTTACAATTAATTGATTTGGGTCCTAGATTTAGTTTACTATTCTATTCCTTCCTTGCTTTCTACTGGTCTTGGCCTTAAATTCTTGGAATACATTCTGATCTGGATCAATATTTATTTTGTTGTCTTCAATTTGATGTTCACGTGCCCATCACTATGTTTTCAATGACTACTTTGCTGTGTTGAATTTGACGTCCTCGGGCGCATCACCCCTTGGTCTTCTTTTGGCTTCCTTGAAAATGACCCTTCTAAAGGGTGCTTTTATTAATTAAGTGTCCTCTTCAAGGGCACTTATCCTTTGGGAAGCTTCTTTTTGCATTGAACCGCCCCTTTGAAACTTTGGCGATGAATCATTTCGTTGAACCAAGACATTGAACCAATCGGTTGAACCAAAAATGGTTCAAGCCGATGGTTTAATTTGAATGAACTGAGCTAATGAACTAAGCATTGAACTTGCCTTTGAACCATGTCTTTGAACCAAAATGTTGAACCAAGACGTTGAACCAACCGTTGAACCAAGTTTTGGTTCAACGGTTCAAACAAAGCTTTGAACCGACTGATGAACCATTTGATTAAACCAAAAGATGCTAAAACAAAGGGAATGAACCACCCAAGTGAAATAAAGCATTGAACCACTTGGTTGAACCGATCCATTGAACTATTTGATGTCGAACCAAAGGATGAACCAAATGTTGAACCTGCTGTTGATGCTTGCCGATGGAGATTTCTATTTGAACCAAGGCGATGAACCAATTCCAAAAATGACCAATTGTTAGAAATTGATTCTTTTGATTGAACCCACCTGCAGAAGCTGTGAAGCCCAAAAAATGAGGAATTTGAATGCCCAAGACAAATTTTGAAAAGGGAAGAGACAATTTTGGTCTATAAGACCAAAATAGTTCAAATGTTGTCCCAAAAATGAGTGATATTTTTGGGGGACAACACAATCCTCCTTGAATATGAAGGGTCATAAAAAAACTATCACCCAAGTTTAATGGTCCTTATAAAGTTCTCTAGAAGATGGGTCATGTGGTATACAAGCTAGATTTACCCTCTTCTTCCATGATCCTTCATGTTTTTCATGTATCTTTGTTGGGCTAAATTCCTATCTAAGCACATGCTAAAGTGACTAATACCCAACAAGATGGTGTGTTATCATTTCAAAAAAGATTTAGGGTTCTTATGTGCTCACCCAAAGCATGCATCAAGGGGTTGGTTCTCATGGGTTTTATTTTGTGAAGGTGTACTTAATATATATAACCATTTGAACATTCACCTTATTCAATGACTAACCAAAAAAATAAATAAATAGTTATGGGCCTAAGTTTAGTTAAATAAATAAACACAATTATAATTACAAACACCATTATTTCTAGAATCCACATGATAACATTCATATAACATAGATTCTATTCATCATATTCATAAGAGATTCACAAGTTACATAACAAAGGTAAGGTGCAACTCAGTGATACAACTTAGCTATAAACTAGAATACAACAACAATACCACAATGATATCCATGATTATACCAATAATAATTAACATCAATCAATAATTATATAACACTAATCAATAACATTATAAATCTATAAATAGGGGTATTTATACTTGGTTCTCCTTGATAAAGTAGTTACAATAGTAATGACACTCTTAGTGAGTAGCCAATGATCTCCAGTGGACTAAGAGTTGTGGTAGGTGATTACATTATTTCCCTAAGTACCTGGGCCTTTATGACCCTATATTCTCATTCTATGTTGGATCCTAATTTTTGAGTGATTATCTTCATGTGAGTTAGTGCAAAACTCATGCATGATTTAAGTTTGTTCCATCCCTAAGAATCACTCCTTAACCATCTCCTATTTTTCATGCTCTCCCCATGTCTTTTGTAAATATATTAAGCCTTTTACTCTTAGGTTATCTATTTATTATGCATCCTCTTTGACTAGGTCTTCTCATGCCATGATCTATTATGTCATGGTCTTCTACACCTGTATAAATTTCACACCATACTCCTTCCACATCATGCTTTTCCCATGCCATGTTTTTTTTTCACCATCCTTATTTTGTGTCACTATCAAAAGACTTAGCAAAAATTCATGGTGCAACATCATGCCACATTATGCTATTATTCCATCCTAGACTAACACTAGTTTTGGCCTCTACCAAAAATTCAAGACCAACTTATTCGATCTGTTTCTTGACACCTTCCCAATGTGACAAGGTGTTGAGCATTTTTTTTAATTTCTTAAATAGTTGCATTCATATTTTTGGTCTGCTTAGGTTCATTGGGACATTTGCTTTATTGACCAAATGTTCAAGGGATGTGGAAGCATCCTTATGAACATCCTCAAGCATGGAAACCTTTTCTACAACATGTCTTTAGAGTAATGCAAAGTTAGAATTTATTTCTTGCTGATGTGTGCTTATTGTCTCTTCCATAGCTCCTACATCTTTGAATGATTTCATGGGCTCAGTATAATCTTTTATTTAGAGGGTTGTATCAACCAATTATTCTCATTGAAGTTATTTTTATTAAATCTAAGCTTCTAAAATTTTAATCTATCATGATAGCTTCTTAAAAATTTCATCTATAATGGGAATCATATCCCTAACTCTATGCAAGACACGCTTCTGCACCTCCACCACTTCAACAAATTATTCTGTTGCCCATACTTTTTCATCTCTTGGCCCAAACTACTCTTTGGACAATTTCAATAGTAGGTCTATGAGGGTATCCAACTTGTCAATTACTTCACTAGCTAAAAGGAATCCATCTATAAGTACTAAGTTTTGGCTCATAATATCCTTAAAAATATTTAGTGTATTTACCTTGGCAGTTATCTCTACCTCCAACTAGCACTTCAGCTCGACCAATTCTTCTTCCAGTTTGGTGTGAGAAATAACCTCTTTATTTTATAGCTCCACCACCTTGGTATGTTTCAATTTATCCTACCATACATTATATTCTACAATAAAATGTTATCGTATGACCTTAGATGCCATTTTTAAGAGTGTCATGCTAGCTTTTATAGAAGTAAGCTGATGGGGATCTACCAAAGAATTATGGGCAGTGTTACTGCTTGTGGATATAATATAAGACTATCAAAAGGCATATAAAAATGGTTTTATTCATTATAAATGTTGAGGAAGAATGACATATACTTAGATTTAATAGTTACATCCTCTTGAGTAAGATGTGAATAGGCATGGACACCTTTTTGGTATTGGGCACGGAGGTTGGTGGCTACATTGGACCTTTCTATTCTTACCATAGAGTCAAATGGATCTTTCCATTTTATGGGATCCCACTTAAGTATCTCAACATCCATGTTATACTCCTAGGAAGTGGTCTCAATGTTGAGGCTATTTAGTCCTTTTACTTCAGATCCATCCCTCTTTTCACCAAGTAGATATTCAATCTCCATCTGCATCTCTTCAAAGGTGGTCTGTTCCTTCTACCCTAGGTAGGGTGTATTATCTAAGTCACCGTCTTCCTATACAACAGTGGTTATCTCTAAGGTCCCTCTTGTTATCTCTCCTATATCCTCCTTGTCACTGTCCTTAAGCTCTTATATCTCTTGTTTCAAATGAACAATTTGTCTAGTTGGCACTGGGCCTTTCGATTGACTCACTAGTGTATCCTTTTTTGGTAGTTCCTTTGATAATCCTTTGCCTTTTCAATGGTTATAGATGATATCTTATATTGGAATCATGCCTAGATTACTTTTTCCTTTCTAGTGGTGGTATTGTAGGGAGTTTCTATTTCTTACACATTGTGCTTCTCGAAGATTTCTTCTTTGGATTCAACATATAGAAAAGAGTATGAATGGAATACCCAACCATGGTTTGATGCACCTTGATGTCAGTTCTATCTGAATTAACCCTTTATCTATAAGATTTCTTCCCAGGGTATCCATACATCTAGTAGAGAGTGTGAGTCTCTAAGTCAATTTGTTCAGCTTCAAGTGTCACTGACTACACATTGTATATTTAGTTAACATAGTTTATAAAGTACTAGGCCTTGAAAGCATAAGACAACTTTAGCCAAGAAGAAAAATCTCCATATGGGGCCATCCTAATGCCTGTGAGGGAGTCATGTTGATTTATAATAAACTTGGCTTCATCACCAACATGTGTAGGCAAGTCCTTTGGAATGCACCACTCATTCCCTAAGGCTTCCTTCATCCTATTATACCATGACTTCATATTGAGCTTATAGGATGGAGTAATTAGGATAGAGTAGGTGAATGCCTTGTACTATTTTATAGAGGCCTTATTATTGGGTGGGTATGCCCATTTCAATTATATATAGGTGTATTTAGGTACACCAATTTCATTGAACACCATTAATAATAAAAACATGCCCTATGAAAACCTATGGTTGGGCATTCAGTGAGTTTTCTCTGTATTTTATATAATTTTATTAGAAAAAGAAAGCACCCAATTGTATTTTAACCTCTTGGTGACTTGGTATACAACATATAGGTGGTCCATCTCCACCTCCTTCCATCTATCCCTACCACCAACCTTCATCATTATAATGCACATGACCATTTAGAGGGTGGGATCTTGAATATTTTTGATATGCATAACATGTTTGTGTTTCTAGTACTCAAGCACCATAGTTGTCTTCTCTATCTTCATCGTGTACTATAGATAATATTAAAGGTCTATGATTTACTAATTATTTCAGCCATGATTCTCATCCAATGTCCAATAAATTATATATATTCATCATGCACATGTGAGATTAACAACTTGATTGATTTTATAGGCTTTCAAAAGTAGGAGAGGTTGAATAGTTGGAAGAGGCTAGCAGAATCCAAGGTGTATAAATTCTTTAAGTCATAAACCAACTCACTCCTAGTGTTATGATGCTCAAATCTTAATCATTTTGTATTTTTACCTCATTCTCAAGTTGTCGATGGTTGTAATCAAAGATAGTGTAAGTAGGCACATTAGATACCCAGCTTTTGGTGTGCAACACCATCTTAGGGTAATGAATTTCCTCAATCAACAAGGGTAGAGGTGAAATCACTTGAGATTTATTTTTTGTTTGATGTGTCATCCCTGTTCTTTCATCTTCTACATGCACACTTTTTTCTTTAGGTGTTTCTTCCCTAAGTAACACCATTTCCTAACCAATACTTAGCTCTTCTACCTCTTGAATGATAGGTAGTGGTTCACTTCATTGGATCTTTTTCTTAGGCTGTCTCACCCTTTATAGAGCCTAAAGGTTGAGGCATGGTCATCTAATGTTCCCAAATGAAACATTTTTACTGTTGTAAGTGCCTCGACTCTCCTACTTTGATGCCCCATTAATGGTAGATGTTGACCTATACAAATTGTAACTAAATAAATTCTACTCATCCTTCTAACTCACCTGGTTCTAGCTACTTGTTTTGACTAAAACACATAATAAAATCAAGAATCAACTAAAATTAAACACTCTAGACTTGACTAAATGCATTTTACAACAACTCAAGTTCATTCCTTCGGATCTATAATTTCTCAATTATAGTAATAGTAAAAAGTGAAATAAACTGCTTTATCTTTTTATATGTTTGAGGGGGTAATTTGCATTTACTACCCCCACTCATTGACTATCACTTCCCATAATAAATATGACCAATGGTATTTCCATGATGTGATGTTGGCACACTTGTCATTACCACTACCTCCTTGTTTTAATGGCATGTCTCATCTTGTGTTTTTTCCAAAGTGTATGGAATTTGTTGGGGAAATTTGAATATTCATACCAAAAGCATGACTCATTATTTACCTAGAGAGCTTATAGTTATGTGCCACATCCTGCATAATATTTATCCTCTTACACTTTTTATTGCACATTTTTGCTTTTGCGCATATCTATATAGACCATATCCTAACACTTCATAAATGTAACACCCCATACCCCAAACTAATAGTACTTCATGGTCCTCCATGATTACATGAGTATCAAATTACAAATTATTACAAAAATACAAAAAGGGCATGTAACTAAGGCAATAATTTATTGAAAACAAGAAATCCTAAACTAATGGCATATACCATGTTGGTAAAAACAAGAAAGACTTAGGCATAAAAATATGGTGGTAAACAACTAACATTGTAATGACTAGGAAGAAATTAGCCATCTAAATGTTTCAAGTGACACACGCTGGTGGGATGGATATTATGAATAATAAAGGGACCATCCCAATGAAAATGAAGCTTCTTGAAATGGTGTGTGAATTTAGATTCATATATTAAGACTTGCATTCCAAGAGTAAAATCATATTCTTGAGGCTACAATCACGCCAAGTGTTTTTTTTTCATTTCTCCACATCCCAACTCCAATATACAAGAAAATAAGCTTCATCCAATTATAGTAAAGTATATATGCATGCTTTCAATGATGCCTCATAGTCTATTCATCCAATTCATGCAATGTGAAGAGAGGGAACCAAGAACTCTATTGGAAGAACTACCTCAGTACTGGACATAAGATTGAATAACATACTTTTGTTGAGGTGCTTGTAGGTGGTCTGATAAGCCCAAATAACTATAGACACCTGATCATCCTAGTCAATGTATCCAATATTACATATCTTAGTTAATTTTTTTCCCAAGATATTATTGAATGCCTTAGTAATGCCATTAGCTTGGGAATGATATGGTGTGGTTTTATGGTGATCAATCATGATTTTTGCCAACATGACATAGATAGTCTTATTGAGGAAGTGACTACCATGATCACTATTAAAACTCAATAGGAAACCAAACCTTATAATAATATGTTCCCAAATGAAATGCAGAGTAGTATCTACATTAGAATATTATGTTAGTGCAGCTTCATCCCAGTGAGTGAGATAATCAACTATGGTGATAATGTAGTATGAACCAGTATGCCATCTTATTGGGTTAATAGGGATAACAAAGTGAATGGCCCACTTAGTAAAATGTTCGTATGATATTATAGGATGAATTGGCATTACATCCCTCTGAGTGTACTTACCCAGTGTTATAAAATGTCACATTGGCACGTGTAAAGCTTAACATCTTTAAAAAGTGTAGGCCATCATAAAATAGCTAACAAAAATTTTTGTGCGATAGCTTCTCTAGCATAATTTCCTCCAGCAATGCGTTCATGGACCTTTTGGATCACCTAAATGCACTTAAGTTTCATGATGTAATATCTAATTACCTCATCTTAGCCAAACTTATAAAGGTCTCCTTCGATGATCTAGAGTGGAGAAGTGAAAATGGCAAGTTGTTTCTTGGATGGAATGCTTAAATGAGCTAGAGATGATCTAGGAGTCAAAAAGGCTAATATGTCCTCTAAATCTTTAGGAATAAATGAGACATGAAATAATTTCATGTTAGGGAGGTCATCTTTAATGGCATACACCAGTTCACCAGACTGAAATCATGAGAGATGGTCATGACCATAATTAGCCTTACCAGGATTGACCATGATGGAGAACTGAAACTCTTGAAATAACACTATCCAAAAAAAATGATGCAAATATAATTTATTACATAGATAATTCAATGCTTCATGGTTCATGAATAAAATAAAAGGGGGTTCCAGTAGGTATTCTTAGAACTTTTGAAGAGCATAGACCATAGAGAGTGCCTCTCACTTTGTATAGGTATATTTCTTTTCGGTTAGAGTAAGATTTTTACTTGCAAAGTATATAAGGTGATATAGATTACCCTCACCAAAATGAGTAAGTATTGCACTGAATGTCATGCCAAAATTATTGACATGGACATGGAACAGTTTAGTCTATTCAAGGAATTGGAGAATCAGTGTGGTGATAAGCTTATCCATTAAGGCAACAAAAGCTTCTTAGCTTAAGAAGATCCAAATGAAATGTTCATTTTATTTTAAGAGATCCTCTAGAAGTGTTATAATCTATGCATGTCCATGGATAAATTTCCTATAGCATCTAGTGTGTCCTAGGAAGGCATGAACCTCTCATTGGGTAGTTATTGCTAGTAGGCATAAGATGATGATAATCTTGGCAAGGTCCACTAAAATTCCATCTCGATAAATAATATGGCCAAGGAGAATGCCAAAAAAAGTACAAAAAAGACACTCCTTCAAGTTGAGATAATTTTGAAGTATCCTATCATGCTTAAATATGATCTATAGATTGGAATAATGGTCTTTCACTAATCCATATATTGTCCAATCATTTATATAAAACTGAAGGAACTTAAGGATAAAGTCCTTGATGGATTCAATGATTATTCTAGAGAACACAATGTGGGAATTTTTTAACCTAAATGACATGATAATATACATAAAATACCCCCACTCAATGGTAAAATTAGTCTTGTGCCTATCCTCCTCTATGACATAGACTTGATGGTACCTAGAAAAACCATCGATAAAGGTATAAATTTCACATCTAGTGACACCTTTGAGGATCTCTTTGGTGAATGGTGTTAAGAAAGGATCGGTAATTTAAACATCATTAAGTAACCTATAATCCACACAAATAATTATGTGCCCCTACTTTTTATTGCTTATCACCATAGGGTTGACCCTCTTAGACTCATCGATAGGAGTAATGACTCCTATGCACAACATACTATCAATTTCTTCTTTAACATGTGCACAAATTAGGATCATTTGATAAGGCCATTTCTTGAATAGGTGAGTGCCTTTGATGAATTTGATATGAATTTTATCCCAAGAAGAGTGAATAGATTTCATCTCACTATAGTTTTTGGGGAAAACATCCTAATATTCTTTCAACAACTCAAACACTTTTAATATTTCAATATCAAATGAGTAATTTTCCTTAATAGCCATATTTGGTGCATCCTCCATGCCAATATTTTGTTCTATGGTCTGAAGTGGCTCTAATTATGGGTATTTTGTATCTATAATTTTATCATGAATAGTTATAGCATCATAATCCATGTGTATATCTAAATTATTGGTCAATAGGTCAAGTAGATCAGATCTTTCACCTTCATCAACTTGAGACATAACTTTTTGCTTATGTTTTAGAATTTATTCTCAAAGTTCATGATTTATTATAGGTTATAGTGTGGAAGAATATGACTACTCAATAGGCTCATTAAAAATGGTCAATCCTTCTGGCATGGCATGTATGCTTTGATTCATGTCTTTAATAGGACTTGGGTCACTGATGACTACTTGATGCATTGATCAAAGTGTAGGGCACAAATCCATCCTTGGGAACAAATAGGATAATGTTGAAACCATATTATCCTTAAGCAGGTGATAATAACATATACCTATATGGTGCTCCTCATGAACGCACCAAGCTTTGGCCCAAGAGCATAGAGTGACATAAAAAGCATGAACCTAAAGATATTATGGAAAGAAAGATTTATCAACCACCCACATTACCTCACATGCCTCGAGGTGAGGTTTTAGTGTTTGAATACCACTATAATTGATATTTACATGTTTGTGGTTATCATGATGAAATCTATGATGTAATTCAAAATGTATATGGTCCTAATTAAGAAGATGCTTATGATGAGACCACTTCCACCATGCAATTGTGCAATCCATAATGTGAACAAGTGATTGCATGTGATCAACATCATAATCATATAAGGCCTCTAGTTTTTAGATGAATCCTTGGACTTCCATTTGCCCATGGAACTTCAAAAATTCATCTAGCCTTTTAAGTAACATAGCCACAATTGGTCCATGCAATGACTTGCCTAGTCTTGAGATGAACAAACTTATGGTACTAGTGATACTTTCATCGAGTGTCTTCTATGAAAACTATAATTTTATACCCTATGTATGATTGATTGGGTGTCATATGACTTTATTTTTATTTAATCTCCAAAATAATCCCTATCTTAAGGTTTAGTCTATTTACCATTGACAACTGATAATTTAATTTTACTAATTAATTTTCTACCCTCCCTAACCTTTAATAACCTAGGGAATCTACCTCTCAACCACTTTACCCCCATATAATTTCATTACCAACAACCTCATGCTCATCAAAGCCTAATTTTACCTACAGTTGGAACAAACCTACCAATTTGAGTGAATCAACACCAATTTATCCATGATCGACATTGATCAATAAATACCTAGCCAACCTTTGGATTCTAGATCCCAAAAACTCTTGACCTCAAATTGCTACTAGATTTTATAGAGAATTAAGCATGTCTTTAATGAAATCTACCAAAATTTAGTTGCATTTAATCTATATTAATTGTCATGAGCCCAAAGGACTGCCTATTTTCAGGAAGAAGATTTTACTCTATTTAAAAATGGGTACAAGGTAAGTAATTGTGTTTATTTCTATCAATATTTCTTCTTTTCTCTACCTATATAGTCCTTATAAAACCATCCATATCCCTCTACATATCTTTATTAGTCCCTATTATCCAATCCATTCTCGATTTTTATTAAGCACACTTACAAAAAGAATCAATGTTGATTCATTCTGAATCAACACTAATTCTACAGATTGACAACAATCCTATTAGGACCACTGTGTTTAATTTTTAGAATCTGAGACCTTAATCTTAGAGCCTTGGTTACAATCCTTATTGATTTCCTATCCTTTTAATTATGGCTTTATATGTAGATGACTCTAGTAGGCATAGGGCATGACATAATCAATATCGCAAATCTCCATATAGTATCCCAACCCCTATTTGTTGATCAAAGTGACATATCTTTTGAGCTAGCTCTCTACGTTATTGTTTATTCTCCCTCTTTCTAAGCTGCTTCTGACCAACTAGATGTCATATAGGATG